>CM035108.1:29770319-30341358 GCA_020205505.1 Panax japonicus
AAAATAAAAAAAATTATACGCAAAATTTTTGATTTAATTATATATAAAATATCGTGTTATTACAATATCAAAATTCGACCTTTAATCCAAGAATTTCACGAAATCGACGATTATCGTCGATTTGTGAAAATTCCGCCATAGCTTAATTACTTATGATTTGATTATCATTTCAAATGGATTCTATCCATTATATTGACATCTTAACCAACATATTACATCAACTTATTTTCATGATAAGTTATGTCTTATTATTCATGAGTTTATAACTTATCAAAGTATAAACTACATATAGTTCAATTCTTATGACTTATGATAGTTTAAGTCCTTTAACCAACATTCTCATATACTTTTATTGTGACACCCCCAAATCCGGGTTACCTGACACCCGAGTTTGGTGTTCACGATCCACAATATAAATAACATTTAACTACCCATAATATATATAGATAGTAACTTTCATAAGTTTTTATCAGAGTTTAATAATACATCACCTAGGTTTTTTAACCTTAACCTTACAAGATATACAAAAAGGGTTTACAATACAACAATATAAATAATATTGTTCATAAAACTAATTTATTACGATGCCTTTGCCCTTATTCTTCTTCGCAGCACCTTCTGCAACTTCGTCCCTAGCTGAAAGGTTTTATTTAGCAAGGGTGAGCAACTAATTTGCCCCGCAAGTTAAGACATACAATAAATGTATAAGAATTCAAAACAACAGACTATCTATTTTGATAGAATGAAACCAAAGTTCGGGAAACTTTGAAATAGCTGAACAAATCGTTATTCAATAACAAGTCTTCTCATATTCTATACAACACAATAATTCAATAATGAAAGAGTACAACACTTTCAAAGTTTCTACGATATTCTAATAAATAATCAAGAATCAATTCTACGAAATAACAAAGTGGAATATTTTCCAGATTTAATACTGAGCGATCACACAAGATCTTGAACTTATTTTCTCGGGTAGATATCGAAGATTTACTTTGATATATACTCAGGTGTATCAGATAACCATAAAGATTAAATCATACCCCTCTACAAGTATAACAAGTGATCAGCTTATTCCATATATTATGCATAATACTTAAAACGCGCGCAAAGGTCGAATTTACGACCAATAAAATGTTTCCTTTATATAAAAGGTTGTTCTTCTCAGTCTTAGAATCAAGATTTTGATTTAACAACGAAATACTGTGATTTCAAATTCTATTTACTTCTCGGTCGAGCCGGAATAATTGGCATCGATCTGTCAATAATAATTGAATTTATTTTCTCGAATCTATCAAGTTCTAACAATTGTTCGTCTAGCCAGAATAATTAGCTAAGACATTTCTCATTATAATTTGACAATAAACAGGAATTATCTATACTGTCAATTCTAACTTCTACAGATATGAATATCCAACAACAATAATTCTACAAATATATATATTCTAATTCAATAATTTAATTTCAACAATAAATTCCTGGACGTGGTATAATTAATAATAATTATCCGCCAATAATAATTGAATGAAATAACTCAAGGTTGAGTTAGGAAACTTGCCTCTTCCGCTGATTACAGCTACACAAAATACTTATCTACTTTCGAAAGACCTATAACAAATAATATCGGTCTAACAATTAGCACAATATTTCATAACACACAGCACTGTAATTCACAGTCAAACTTCTCCTAGACACATTACCACATAGCCACATTAGTATTTATAACCTATAAAAACACTTAACAAGTCAAACTAGTTCAGTCTGGTTGGACTTCGGTCCATTCTCGGTGTTCTGATCACCCTATCCGACAATTAACACAGTTATCTGTCAATTACACTTGGTCTCTAAGCTTCAATATTAATTTAGATAAGTCAATTATCGTTAATAATATTTTTCAGAAGCTTTTAATAATTATCAAGCAATTATTATAATTTATAATAATTTTCAAACACTCAAAATCATTTTTAAATGATTTTATTATCAAATAATCTTATCATTATTAATATTTAATAATATCAAAATAATAATAACATACATTCCAAAATATTAAAGTTATCATCAATAACTTAAAATATTTTTAAATCATCAATATTCTACTTAAATGATTTTTAAAATAATTAAAATTATTTTTAAATCATAACCATTAATATATAAATATTAATGAAATTATTATCCAAATATTAAAAGTCATTAATTATAACTTAAAATATTTTTAAACCATTTTTCTCATTTTTAAATGATTTTTAAATCAATAAAATCATTTTTAATTCATTTATTTAATATAATAATTAAAAAATCAAATATCACTAATATTAATTTATTAATGAGAATTCTCCAAAAATATTGCAAAATTATATTTTATAATTTAAAATATTTTCTAACACTTTATTCTCAATTAAAATGATTTTTAAATCATTAAAATTATTTTTATCTTACTTATTTAATTTAATAATCAAATAAATCTAATATCATTAATATTAAATTATTAATGAAAATTCTCCAAAAATATTAAAAGTTACATTTTATAACTCAAAATATTTTTAAATACATTATTCTTAATTAAAATGATTTTTCATAATATTAAATCATTTTTCTCTAATTTATTTAACACACTAATTAAATAAATTAAATAAATTAAATACCTTTAATATTTAAATAATTATAAATATGAAAGAAAAATATTCCAATTGGTCAAAAATTATTTTTCATATTTTAAAATAATTTTTAAAATAATTTTTGGTAATTTTTATAATTTATTTCTAATTTTTAATTAATTACCAGAAATTTTGAAAATAAAAATTAAATAAACCGTCGCTAAAGCCCTTTAGCGACACAAAGCGTCGCTGTCTGTGTTCTTGAGCTCAAGAACACTGACAGCTTCGTGTTTAAGGGTCATCGTTTGACCGGCTTTAATTCACAGCATGATCAAGTTCTGGGCTACATTATGCATCGATCATGTAGTATACATGTAGTATTACAACAATCAAGCTTTATTTAGATCATACAATAACAATTATGCAAGATCCAGAGCTTCAAAGAAGCTGTCAGACCAATTCTGGGTTTTTTGGGTAACCCAAAAACCCAGTAGCTTTGAGGGACCTCTTTTGAGCTCAATTTGATCTAGGTTCTGGTCATCAAACAAATTATTTCTTGATTTATACTTCTAGCCCACATGCCAAGGAACAACAAGATAGAAACAAATCAACTAAAACATATTAACCTCGTCAGATCCAGCTCAGTCAAAAGCTGTCAGAGGCTTAGTTCATCCGTTTATGGGTTTTTCCAGAAACGTCAAAACAGACCGAGTGGTCTACTTTGACCACCTATTACTTCGTTCCTATTAGTGATAAAAAGGATATTAAAGCATGGATCTGCATTCCAGACAACAGGCTACACATGTATTATAACAACATCAACAAACAACACAAAACCTGTCAGATATATGACCTTGAAAAGCTTGTCAGAGACAGAAAAATACTTTTTGGGTTACCCAGAATTAGTCTGGTCATGCTTGGTCAACGTGGTTTGACCATTAATATCGTGCAATCGGGACACCTGATGGCTATAAAACCACTTGCAGATTAAAGACCTCATACCAAATAACAAATCCAAAACATAAAACAACAAGAATCATAAACAGACACGAATATGTGGTGCCTGACATTAGCTTGTCAGGCCACAAACCATGTTCTTGATAGTTTTAGAAAAACTCGATTTTAAAGCATTTTGATGCTATGGATCTATGTTATATCAACATAGATCATCATTAAACATCATCTAGCAAAGATCTAAACACATAAACAAAAATATTTTCTTAGCAACATCGATCAAAAAAAAATTAGGTTTATACCTTCTTTCTTTAAATCTTTTATCTTGCTCTCCTTATCTGTTTTTGTTGTGTTCTAGTAACTGATTATAGGACTGAATTACTTGAGGAATTCGGAGGTTCTAGAGAGAGAGGGAGTTGGTGAGAGCAAGTTAGCAATATGGAAAATTCTATGTATTTTCTCTCTCTTTAACACTTATATAATATACTAAGTTGCTAGATCTGATCTTGCTGTCAAATGGTGGTTTATTTGCTGAGAGTTTTAGGCCACAATGTTAATGGAGTTGGTGAACCACTAAAGATTTGGCCATTTTTCAAGCTAACTTATAAAATATAATAAAAAGGGTATTATGGTCATTTGATAAATATTTTTAATGGCATTCTTGTTCAATACACAAACCCTTAGGGTTTAGGGTTTGGGTTAGGGTTTAGGGTTTAAACCCTTTAGATTTGTAATTTAACTTCCAAGATTTTTGAATTTCGATTTTCAAAATAGAAAATTAATACTCCAAAATTATAATTAGGATTCAATAATTATATTAATATTTCTTAATCATAAATTTCAATCTTGTTAATTAGGATTAATATACCTAATTAAAATTTCTTAATTTTAGCAATTAGGGTCAAAATGGTCATTAGGGTTGATAACCCACGAATTAGGGTTTTAATTAGAAAAATAAATTTTCTAAATTACAATTATGGTTTGTAAAATAGAAATTAAAATAACTAAAATATAATTAGGGTTTTCTAATCATATTAAAGTTTAATACACACATTAGGCTTGCAAATTATGATTTTGATTTCCAAATTTAGGGTTTGGGATATCCAAGATTTTAAATTAGGGTTCCTTAACGTACAATTAGGGTTTTTAACTGTACAATTTATTTTCTAAATTTAAGATTAGGGTTTTAAATCCCTTATTATGGTTTATTAATTATAAACCCCATCCAGTCAACCATTGGTCAAAATTTCTATACAGTCCAAACACATCATCAACAATACAATTATTTTAATTGTATTTTCTATCGAATCCCAATCCAAAAATTAGGGTTAGGGTTTTCTAAAGTTGTTAAGCACAACTCTACTCTAAATTTATTAGTCAATACACAAATTAACTTTCTCGAGACTCGTATCACAAATACTTGTCACAAAATTAATAATTAATATTAATATTAATTAAAAAAAATTTATTCGCAAATTTTGGATTATTCAAAATCCTGGGTTATCACATTTATCATACCAAATTCATTCATGTAAACATGCTATAAGTATTACAAGTTCTTCCTTAGTTCATAGCTTAATCATGAACAAAGTGCTTATTCCCGGCTCATTATTACTTAAGCCATTAGCTTATCCCTACTTATGATTTCTTAGCATACAAGACCATCACTTCACTATCAAGCTATCATGGAAGATATGGAAGAATATAGGACAAGAGTCTTACCCTTGATGAACTAGTTCTTCTTTTTCTTGAAACAAATATTGAACTTTATCTTATAAGTGCTTATTCTCTCTAACACTTAAGTTGCTTTGTAAAGGAAAGTTGTTGGATTAACTTTGAACAAGCAAATAATGAATCCAAGCTTCTTATTTATAGGGTTGCTAAAGTTAGGGTAATTTTGTCTTTAGGTCATCCCACCTCCTTAAGCTAACCTCCTTAGTATTTAGTACTTACTTACCAAGTTTACTTGTTCCCTACACTAATTACTTGGCCATCACAATATTTCCTTAGTTATTACTTACTTGTATTGGTCACCAAGATAATCAAATAATCATGGGTTACTCCATGGGTCTCCTTAATTCATTGGATCATAGCTTGGGCTTGGATTTAATTAACTAAACTTAACTTTAGGCTTATATTACCAACTTTCTTGGACTTCTAATTAACCACCCATTGGGCTTTAACATTACACACACTTAGGCTTGCACACTAATTCTATTGGACTTTACAACTTGCTAACAATCCATAAGCCCATTCCATTTGGCTAAAAGCCTTATTATATATTTTCTACGTATTATTCTTCTATTCTACCTCGTATACTAATTCATAATATACGATATTCCACCCTTCATACATACTCGTATCATACTTCATAGCATACTCATATTCTTTACCCCGTACAATACATATGTATCATACGATCATCACATTAACTCCTAACGCTTAATGTTTCCTAACATTCTCGAATTACGTCCGCATTCAAAAAATTTCATTTTCCATACTTGCGTTATTATTACATAATCTAACTCACTTCAATATTCTATCATTATGTATTTCTCAGAAGTTCAAAAATAATTACCGAGAAAAAAATCGATGAATAGTGTTTTTTGAAAAATTTCTTGGAAAACTTTTATTTTCGTCTTGAAAATGCAAACCCTTTAATTCCTTCACGTAGTCAAAAAACTACAATATTCAGACGTTTCTAGGTTATAGAACAACAACCATCTTGCGTACTCAATATAACAACATATAATATAATTTTATTCATTATTAATTCAAATAAAATTATTTTACAGATTATTCAATTTTTTTGGGTCGTTACAGTGACGAGTAGGCATGATATTAGCACAGATGAAAATATACCATGCCTTTCCATAGCAACTGAGGGTATGGTGAGGAAAGCTCATCTTCTCCCCGATGGATTCATTTATCTTCTACACTGTGTCGGGTTTGTACAGTCGCTTTGTAATGTCATCCAAGTCATAACTGGTAAGCCTATTTGTTAGATAATCATGCCAAGTCCCATTTTCCACGTAATTATAGCCTGAGTGGTAAGGCATATCAAAAATAGCATTGAGCATTACACTTTCATATGCCACTGCCTGGCCTCGTACCTAAACTACTAGTGGACCTTCAAAACTGGCGTTTGCATAGAATTCTCGTACTAGAGAGAAATTTGCTGACCCAGGCTGCTTGGTGATGCACCAATTTCCATTATACGATCATGGTCATCATGTCCTCATCCTTGTTAGGGTCTGACCTCAAGCCCCTCTCAGGCACCAAAATTTTCTTGGCAAAGGTTTGATTGTACCGTGCGAACGCGTCCTCACTGATAAATTTGACTTGGTCCAATTGTGATGGTGCTGACAAGGAGCCACCAATGCTAAGTCTCTATATCTTTGGAGCCATTTCAGAATTCTCATTCAACAATAAACCACAAGCTAAAAAGGAACCCCAAACAGCAAGCTACCAACTGAGCCTTAATCAATTGACTACAAAACACTCAATGAAAGACAATTCACGAGCATAATGATGCCACAATAGTGGCAAAATGTAATCAAATCTTACTTAGATAATTTATTGAACATTTTCCATGCGTTACCTTGACCCAAATTACTTAGCCCTGTTCTAAGCACCTCGAAACTAAGTGTAATAACCGTAATTACACACAGCCAAATTTAATTCATAAGTATGTAGTAATATCCCAGGCCAATCAACCAATGTAAACATATAGACTATAATTCCCAATACCTGAAATATGAAGAACCATAAAAATAGCAACCTCTGATAATACCCAACTTTTGGAATTGCTTGGAGGCCCTAATTGATTGGTTATAAGCTTAGAGCAAAAATAGGTTGATATGGTGAATTAAGGGTCGAGTTGTGCTAAAGGGGTGTCATTCGAGAAGAAGGCAGCAAAATAAGGGTTTGATGAGTGAGCAGCTGTTGAGTTCTATTTAATTAAATCAACAAAAATTTGCCAACAGCGCTGTCTCTCCTTCATTGAGAGACGTTGTAGCGCTGTCCTTTAACACTGGATTTTTAAGTGGCGTTACAGCTCTGTGCATAGGAAAAAATATGGCGCTACAGCTTGTATTTCTAGTAGGTTAACCGTGTTAACGGCGCTGCAGCGCTGATACTCCTTTATAAACTGGCACTGCAGCTCTATCTTGCAAAATTGGGCTTTAAAGCTGGCACTGCAGCGCTAGTTCAAGGCTATAAACGGGTTCCGCAGCGCCGTCCCTACATCAACCCAAGACAGAGTGTTTTCTTGCACATGCCAAGCCAATTGTAAGCCATCTTAAGTAAGAAACAAAAAAATTTATAACAACCCATAAGATAACTAGTTTAACTCAACTATTGCATACACAATAATAGCATACTAGATAAACATGCTACCTACAAACTATAGACACAATAACATGCATATTAAATAAGACACTACAGTAATAAATGTACAGAAACCTATGTTAACAAACTAGATAGATGAGATGCAAAATAACACTAAACAGGAGCAAAGAGAAACATGGAATTTGATACTGAGATAGGGTTGCCTCCCCACCAAGCGCTTATTTATAGTCGTCAGCCCGACTCTTTCACTACCGTACAATCCGGCTTATATGTGAAGACAACCATTTCATGCCACCTATTTGTCAACTCCTCGATGTTCATGGCAGACATGGATGATTGGCCATCCCCAAATTTCATTTTACCCATTGGCATAAAGAATCGTTCACCACTTAAATTATCCACTAATTCGCCTTTTCATCAAACTGAAATTGTTCAATGTGCTCTAGTGGGCCATATAGGGTTTCAACAACCGTGAGTGTAGGCTCCAACTTCTTATCGGTCTCGACAATTCACATGATCCTTTATTTTTCTTCCTCAGACTCTACAGATTGGTTAATAGGCACTTTCATATCTCCCTCAAAAACTTTTTGATGCTCATCGCCTTTTCATCGCGTATACACCGTGCACTGTTCTTCAACTTCCTCGTTATGATTAGTTATGACCGGTAGACTGCCTTGCGGTGGATTTGAGATAGCATTGACGAGTTGTCCCACTTAACTCTCGAGACTCTGTAATGAGGCGTCTTGGTTCGCCATTCGAACCTCATTTCTCTCTATGAAATTGGTAAGGAGCTCTTCAAGCCTTCTATCTTTGTCTCGTTCTAAGTATATAGACAAGCTCTCATTAGTTTGAGGTGTCACCAAATAAGAAGAGTGTCGAACCCATGAGGAATTATCACTAATATTTACCAAATACCGACTTTATATCGCTTAAGTCTTATTCAAACAACAAAATATTAGATGTGTAATTAATCTAGTTGTATCTAATTATCAAAGCAAGTAAATGGATAACGAATGGTATCGAAGGTACTACAAGCTAAGGTCGTAACTTCACCCCACATGAGATTTTTGTCAAACACTTGGTGTGCTATGTTTCATCAAACCTCCTAACCTTCTCTCAATGGTCTTAGTGGTCATGACATTTTGTTAATCGAGAGCACAAAAGTGCTCATACACCTCTTCTGAGGTATATATAAACATATCCTCTCTAGATCCACTCGATAGGGAATAGAACATACAAGCTAGGAAATAATCTTAGACATGTCTACTCGAATTAACCAAAACAAGGATTTAAAGCATAAGTTCCCAATTAGGTCACACATGGTGCACATATATATGTCTATTATATACATGAATTATGCAATCAAATCAAGTAGACAACTCATAATCACATGACAATATATTAAGGGGTAAATCTATAACCCCTCTTTCAATTTTATACAGATTACCAAAATCATCACTAATTTCTTAGCAAGAATCATTAAGCATGAATATATTGATCCAAACCATATGGTACCAACCAAAGAGATAAGATATTCAATTCATATTAACAAAGGGTTCCATTATAACCATAGAGCCAATAATTAGTTTATAACTCTTAAACTAAAAAATAGTAGCAATATAAACAACATTGATGGATTACAAAATCAAAGGAAAAAATGGATAAGAATAAACTTTGTCAAAGCTTCTTCAGTCTCCAAGAATTCCAATCCTTTCAAGCTTTCCAATTCGTGTTGCAAAGTGGTCTTAAGCTTCATGAAATCCCAAATATCTCCCTAATCTATCAAAATTATATGTACAAACATTACCTACTAGAAAATGGATAAAAAATTATAAAAGAGAGAGAAAAGTAGTTCCCAAACATGTACACGCACACACACACACACACACACACACACACACACACACACACACACATATATATATATATGTGTGTGTGTGTGTGTGTGTTTTTTTTTTTCTTAAAGATAGGTCAAATCCAACTCTTCTTTGTCTGGGAACCGAAGGTGGCACTGTAGCGGCAAGATTAAGCCTTTGAGCGGAGCTGCAGTGTTGAGTTAATATCATGGGTCAATAGGTGTCGTTGCAGCACCAGTTTGTAAAGGATCTGGGGCACTGTAGAGCTATGATGATGTCACTGTTGCCCAGGTAGGGGCGCTGTAGTGCCAGGTTTAAGCCTGGTATTGGTTTTGTAGTGCCGGTATGGGAAATTTGGCCTTTTTGCCCCTACAAAGTTGGAAATGACCTAATAAGCCCTGAAACACATAGATTAACAAAATAATATAAAAGCTATATAAATTATGAAGAACAAGTAACTTCCTAAGCAATAAAGGATTTGATTTGCGGGTATAAATTCCACTCATCAATATGATGCCATTTGGGTTATCGTGGATCAACTAACGAAGACAGCTCATTTTCTACCAATCAACATCCACTTCAACCTTAATCAGTTAGCAAATTTGTACGTAAAGGAAATTATATCGCAATATAGAGTGCCGATGTAGATTATCTTCGATTGAGTTCTGTGCTTCATGTCAAATTTCCAGAAGAGATTAGAAGAGATAATAGAGACACAGTTGAGGTTAAATACCGCTTATCACCCCCAAACCGATGGACAGAGTGAACGAACCATACAAACGTTAGAAGACATTCTTAGAGCTTGCGTGATGGACTTCAAAGGGAATTCGAAAAATCACTTAACCTTAGTAGAACTAGCTTACAATAATGGTTACCATGCGAGTATCAGTATGCCACCATACGAAGCCCTCTACGGAAGAAAATGCAGAACACCGTTATATTGGGATGAGGTTGATGAATGACAACTTTTAGGGCCAAAGTTAGTTTAAAAAATGGTAGATGTGGTGATGACGATAAGAGCCAGATTAGTAGCAGATCATGATTGACAAAAAAAATACACAAATTTATATCGTCAATGCTGAGATTTTGAAGTCGGTAGCTTCATATTCTTGAAGGTATCTCCCTAAAAATGGAAGATAAGGTTTTGTAAGAAAGGAAAATTGAGTCCGAGTTTCATAAGACCATTTGAAGTTTTAAAGCGAGGAGGCGGAGTGACGTACAATATAGCTTTACCTCTCGAACTAGAACACATCCACAACGTGTTTTATGTTTCCATTTTATGACCATAAAAGCCCGAATATAAGCATGTGATATCCTATTAACCCATTCATGTAGAAAAGAACCTGACATATGAAGAGATTCTTATCCATATAGTAGATAGGAAAGAGCAAACATTAAGAAATAAAGTTATATCTTCTATAAAAAGTAGTTTGGCGAAACCACAACGCCGAGGAGGCTACGTGGGAGTTAGAAGATAAGATGATGAGGGACTATCCCCACCTGTTCATGTAACCTTGTACTGATCCCGGAAACGAAATCTTTATAAGGGGGAGGATGTAATACCTATAAATTTTATAAATATTATTAGTATTAAAAATGAAAATGTCTGCATATTTATATTAAATACATATATATTTATGTGTCATAAAATGTGGTAGTTCAATTTAAATGTAATTAAGTATATGATACTTGAGGAATGTGTTGGAAATAATAATGAGCTTAATTAAGCTTATGAGATATGCCTAGTGTGACAAAGTGATGCAATAAATAATTCATTAATTAAATTAATGAGAGGATGATTAAATAATGTGATGGACTAATTATTATTATTATTAATTATTTATTATGTGCATTTGTGTGTAATATGTGATCCTAGAATTAATTAATGCAATGAAATTATATTCTGAAGGGATTTTGATAGGAAGCCTAGTGTAGCCAAAGGATTCATGGTGAATCAATTAACAGTATGAAATAAAAAGGAGTTAATATTGCTAAAGTTAAGTGATTAGAGATTTAATGTGATTCTCTAGAGTTAATTCTTAGGTATAGAAGAATTAATAAATCTTGTGGAATAGAAGTGGTGGGCTGAAGTGGTAATTAATTTAGCTGAGTCCAACCATTTGGTATATTTAGCCCAACCTGATGGACGTGTAAATTAAGTTATTAAAGCCCCGCGAATTATACAAATGATGATGAGCAAAACCCAAGGATGCTAGGCTGTCTGTTAAACCTATAGGGTCTGGGTCAGTAAGTTGAAAAAAGGGAAATCAGATTATTAGTTGTTGTTCACTTGTGATGTTAGAATTTTTATTATAGATTTCAGTTGGCTGCTTGTTCTCAGCTGAGCTAGACCAATGGTCTACAGCCACCCTATTTAACTTTAGATTAAAATTAATCCCATATGGGCTATAATGATTGTAACGACCCCTAAATTTATACAATTTAATTCTCGACTTCGATTGTTAACAATACATTCAACCTCCAATTTTACATCATTAAACGATAATACAACCATTGAAATTTGCGAAATAATTAAAATTTTCTAATACAATTAAAATTTTCTATTAGAAACTATTTTCGTTCCTCGAACATTCAACCTTTACGTCTAAATATCTCAGAATCATTGTAATACTACAAGAGTTTACATCTCAAAACGATATTACAATTCAATATTAATCCATTATTCAAAACCTTAAACATGGTTCAAATAATAATAACTCAGCCAAAGTATATAAATCTTCAAGTATCACATCTGATTCATATCTTTCAAGTAGCACATAACTTTACCTTAAATCATTAACCTACAAAAGTAGTTATTTGCAGGGTTGAGCTCGACAGCCCAGCAAAATCTAACAGTTTTCATGCATCACATAGTACATAATAACATGTTCAACATATATCTCATAAACATTAGACTAACAAACATAAATGTTGCATTTCATATAACAAGTATAAATATTGAGTTCCTTACTCAATCAACATTCATTTTTCAATCAACGTAGTCATAAATTGACTTTAACGTTTTATACTTTCAATATATATAGAACACATCATGTGTAGACACTCGAAATTTTCTCCACACCTGTTACTAACATTGCAGGAGGGCATATTCATCTTTCGGAGATAACCCTAGAAGATAATTCACATCCATTTCGGATACTACCGAAAGTTCAATCTCAACCCCGGAACACACACCAGGAGTATCATTCCAACCTCAGAGATAAGCCTGAGTTTCATCTTTGGTGATAATCCCAAGGAATGATGTTGCAGTTTCGGCGATAACTCCGGAAATTCTTGTTTCAAATGCATGCTCTCAGCTTCAATCTCAAACCTCCTGCCGAGGCACTTATACGTTAGACCTGGAGCTAACACCAAGTAGACATGCACATTTACAGATGACCTTGCGACATTTAAACACTTGCAGCAGACCAATCTCAGATGTAACCTTGAGCAACGTCTACTTTCAACTCAAACTGGTGATAACCTTGGTAAAGAGTCAAATGTCATCTTGCCACCTCAACACCTGCGCGTCGTCTCAACACTTCATACATACATACATACAACAATTTCCTACAAGAATCAAGGAGTTCAAATCTCGAGTGACTACTACGCATGGCAGTACACTAGATAGATTTTGAAGCTTGAAGACCATGGGCATGGTCCCCTCTTCCTGACTTTTTACAACCTCTAATCCCATGTCATTGTGTAACTCTCAACACAAGCGTTTCGAAGAATGTCTTATATACCTTGTTCAGATGCTCGGATTTAAGTTCTGCATGTTTGAGCGGACATTACTGTGCACGAGTGAACGTACTTCGAGATGATAGAACCAGCGGAACCCGGGGTACCCCGAGCAGCCGCAGGTACATCTGCGGCTGCCGTAGGTACACCTACGGCTCCCCCCTCTATAAATAAAGGGCTTGGGGTGGCCATTTGAGAAAAAAAGAGAGGAGAGGAAGCCCTATCCAATTTGCTCTGTACACACCCCATATTGAGTGTTTCCTCATTTTAAACATTTGTTAGCTCACATATAGCTATATTTTTACTGGCGGGAGCTGAGTGCTTATCCATATAGAGTCATAGAAGCCTACATTGGCTGCCCACTATAAGCCTTTTCACACTTTATAAAGCCTTTCTCTTCATCTTTGCACACACTATTCTACACATTGAGAGTTATGTTGTGTGCGTATGCCCGAACTTCGGTCCGTGGTTTTCATTTCTATCTATATATATAAACTTATATATGTATACATTTATATATGGACTAACATTATCGAGTTATGCCTCGATTGAGCCTAGACTTATGTCTGGAGCGTTTACTTTCTATATATATATATATATATATATATATATATATATATATATATATATATATATATATATATATATATATATAAGCAGGTAAATGCTCCGGATGTAAAATCCAGGCTCATCAGATATGTCTGACAATAGTTATATATAAAGGTATATATATATATATATACATATTTGCTAGGCCTGGAGTTTACTTCGAGGCCTTTTACTACTTTCTTTAAATTTAGTTCCGCCTTGAGTTTACTTCGTAACGGTTGATCGCATTTACTACTTTATTTACTTTTTTGATGCCCCATGGAGGTGCTTCGTGGTGGTTGATCATGTCCATATATATATATATATATATATATATATATATATATATATATATATATATATATATATATATATTTACAACTTTTATATATATAACTGCTTACTGCTTTTCATATAAACTACTGTACTATGTGAGCCTAGGAATCAAGTGATCACAGATTCATTCTATTGAATCTAGATTCGACTCCCGTGATGGACATTTTCAGCTGTAAGCAGCTTGTATCTTATTTACAGTGTCTGAATTTTCTTGGATGGCTGTCATGCCCATAAGGATTTCGGTACTGCCATATATTATTTTCTTGAAGATGCCTCATATCTCGAAAATAAAAACAAACAGTCCAAACATCTAATAATAAAATGAAAGTATCAAAGGCCTCAATTACTATTGATCACAGTGTTTGAAAGACCTCTTTTACAAAAACCTCATTGCTATATCTTGTTTAAAAGTGAATTTTTCTATAAATTCAAACCTTTTGTATATAGGTGTGAAAGAGGCATAAAACTACTTACAAATAATTACACATTGATCCACACACACACACATTCATATAACAGTTTCTTGAAAAGTGGCGATTACCGTGGTAACACAGATGTCGGGGGGTGCCTAACACCTTCCCTCCGCATAATCAAGCCCCCGAACCCAAATAAATCTTGGTTTCACAGACCCGTTTAGCAGTGTCACATCACTGACGACTCTTAAAGTCAAATTGACATTACACATGTCGAACCTTTTTTCACTCGTTTTTTTAAATAAATCTCACATAACTTGAGAACACCAAAGAATAAGTAATGAAAAAGGAACAAATAAAAATCCCGACATCAACAGGTGGCGACTCTGTTGGGGAATATTCCAGTAAGAATGTAACGCCCCCAAATCCGGGTATCTTCCAACCCGACAGATAGTGTTATACTGTACTAACATTCATGCATTCATTAAATTGAAAAGCCTCAAAAGAACGAACACCTCTTCTATATTATCGAAATAATATTTACATTGTCCCAAGTTCTAAACCCATTAAAAGGTTCTTTGTCATAATATCAATAACATTACAATATTAACCTATACTATTACACAGACAGCTTAACGATCTGCCTTAACTTTTCCTTTATCCTTATTCGATCCTTCGGGACGTTCAGTCTTAGCTGTATTCATATGGTTCAAGCAAGAGTGAGCATAACTAGCTCAGCAAGTAAGACAATTTTAATAAACAACATGTTTGACACACACGAATCGTATATTTTCAATAACTGAACAATAGTTATGAAGTACTATTGATAATTTAAAATAGCACTTCATCTTCCTTTTAAAATGTTTTACAATGATAACAATATTCAGAAAAACATTCACTCCGGTCAGAGACCTTGAGCATTTCATTCTTCTTTGAAAAGGACAACCTGGAACTAAGTCTGTAAGCCCGATATTACTTACGAGCACTTCTAGGTGATCAACCTATTGTACTCTATATTGATCAACACTATATTCATTAAACATATGTACGTTTAATTATGGTAACCTCACGTGCCTATCGTTTTACCAACAAAACATTGGTTTAACATTTCAGTCTTCTTTTGAAAACCATATCAAGTAGTTGACAAAAGATAATAACATTTGATAATAGATGAATAGACTATCAATAATCCATTCAATATATCAAGTCTAGCCAAAAGAATTGGCTT
This sequence comes from Panax japonicus, assembly GCA_020205505.1. Taxonomy (NCBI): domain Eukaryota; kingdom Viridiplantae; phylum Streptophyta; class Magnoliopsida; order Apiales; family Araliaceae; genus Panax; species Panax japonicus. Next base: position 29,786,380 of record CM035108.1, read on the forward strand.
TAACTTCATTGTACATCAGTTGATGCGTAAGGATACATGAACTTCAAAAACATGTTCACATTGAACTGAGACAAGAGTTAGAATACTTTCCTTCGGCGTCTACTATGGTATAATTACTTTATGTTCGAATCTTTCAAGTCTCTACAATACATGATCACATAATGCCCCACATTAGGTCATATATAACCAAGTTTGTATATGACTATGTCTTACACTTCATCTCAATCTAATTGTGTATTAGATTCAGTTACTATTTATTCTGGTTTATCATTATCCTTGCATTTATATTTGACTAGGTTATCTCAACCTTTATACAACAATCTTAAGGTTCAACAAAGTTTAAACAATGTTACTTTACATCCCTTAGGTTGTGTTTACTTTTAAATCAATTAACTTTCTTTTCATTGTAATTAAAAAAACATTCATCACTATCTTTGTTCTAAGGTTGGTGCTATGGCGCAAGCTTTATACCTACATCTCGTGCTGCGGCGCGAGTTAACAGTGGCATTGTCCCGGACTTGGCGTTGCGGCACGAGTCCTTACTCAGTGGGCCACGCTGCGGTGCCACTCTGCAGAAGGTGTTGTACTGTGCATGGCGCTGCGGCGCCACCAATTGTACTATGGTTCGCACTGCGGCACGAGTTTGCAGTGTGCTCAGACACTGTTATGGCTCTGCAGTGCCATCATTTAGCCTAGGGTTAGCGCCGCGATACCAACTCAGTGCACCAGAAAAAGTTTTCAGACTTTAAATTTTATGAACTTTCCGGACGAATAACTTCTTCGTTATAAGTTTGAATTGGCTCGTTAAAAAGCCTACGGTTCACAAATTATGTAATCTACATGTTCATGCAAGAATTTTATCTATTTGACTTCGTTTGCTAAAAGTTAACCTATTGGTTCATTTTTAACGTACACGTTAAACGTTCGTGAACGTTTAATGCTTGTTTCTTCGTTCTAAGTCGGAATTCAGTCATTTTTTAGTCCACAACTCTAGAATGCCAAATATGACTTGCCTCCATTGGAAAAAAATGTTTCCGAGTTCAAACTCAAAATTTGACTTCTAATCCGAGAATTTCACGAATTCGACGATCATCGTCCAATCGTGCGATTTCTGGCAAATCTTCATTACTTATGAGTTGTTCATTACTTTCATTGTATTCGATTCATTCTATGAACACATCAATATACCTAATACAAAAACTTATTTTCATTGTTCAATTTTGACTTTATTCATCCATGAGCTTATAACTTATTAAGTTATAAACTACTTTTAGCTCCATTGATCATAACTTATGAAAGTTAAAGTCTTTTAATCACCATGCATATATTTTCTCACATATAGTTTCATTCATGTATATATATAATACATATTCATACAAATTCTTTACTTTCAGATTACTTCTAAAAATAAACTTATAACAAGTTCATATTACTTCTTCATAAGTTCATAACTTATGTTAGTTTAAATGACTTATTACCAACATATGTGGCTTAAGTTCATTGCTTACACATTTTTCTTATTTCTTAACATTCATGTTCCTTAATCCAACTTTTCTTATCAACCTATCATGGTAGAGATAGAAGATAATTGGAGAAGAGGTCTTACTTTTGAAGTACTTGCAAAGTAGCTTCTTCTTCTTCTTACTTATAGAAGTAACTTATTTGTAGCTTAATCTCCCTAACAATTAAGCACTTTGTATGAGTTGGATTGTTTGAACAAGTGTTAAATGACTTGCAAACCTTCTCTAATTATAGAATTCACAAGGTTAGGGAAATTTAGTCTTTAAATAATCTCACTTCCTTAATCACCTCCTTACTATTCATTTACTTGCTTAGCATAAATCCTATCCTTTGCTTGGTCATTACTTCTTTTACTTGGTCATTACATTACTTGGTCATTAAATTATCTCGGTCAATACTTCTAACACTTGGTCACCACTCATATAACTTGGTTACCACATATTAACCATATCATTATGGTTTGCCCAATGGGTCAATCAACTAATGCATTCTAGCTTGGTTTAATTAACTTAACATTTGGGCATGCTTGAACAAACACTCACTTGCTTATTAATTAACATTGGGCCTTACCATTTAACTCACTTGTGCTTGTACAAAATCCTAACCAATCTTTACAAGTCCAAAATCATTAATTAATACATATACATATTGTCTATGTATTATTCTCGTATTATAATTCGTATACAAATTCATTATATACGATAATCCATCCTTCATACAAACTCGTATAATACTTCATATTATACTCGTTCTCATTACATTGTACAATACCTAAGTATCATACAATTAGTGCTTACTTACTAATACTTCGCTTTCCTTAATATTCTCAAATTATGTCCGCAAGCGACATATTACGTTTTCCATAACTAGATTATCATTACATAATCCGTCTTACATTGATATTCTATCATTATGCATTTCTCGAAATTCCAAAAATAATTTCCGAGCAAATACCGATGAATAGTGTTTTTTCGATAATTTCTCAAAAAACTTTTATTTTCGTCTTGGAAATTCAAACACTTTAATTCCTTCACGTAGCTAAAATACTACAACATTACAACATCAATAGGTTATAGAATGACAACCATCTTGATATTACATAGAATAAGATTTTATTATTATTTAATTTAATAAAATCATTTTATAATAAAATCTAAATTTTTCGATCGTTACATTCTTCCCCCCTTATAAAGATTTTGTCCCCAGAATCTTGTCTTACTTTAATCAAATAGATGAGGAAAATTTATCTTCATCTCTTCTTCTAATTCCCACGTTACTTCTTCAGCATCGTGGTTCTTCCATAATACCTTTACTGATGGTATTACTTTGTTCCGTAGAACTTGCTCTTTGCTATCAATGATTTGAATCGGCGATTATTCATAAGTTAAGTCCTTCTCGATATGAATCGGCTCATATTCGATTACGTGCTTATAATCCGACTTATACGGATGTAATACAGATACGTGAAACACATTATGTATTGTTTCTAGGTCTGGAGGTAATGCTATCATATAAGCTACCTCTCCCACCCTTTTTAATACCTAAAAAGGTCCTATAAACCTTGGACATAACTTCCCTTTCTTTCCAAAGCGTATCTTTCCTTTCCAGGGACATACCTTTAGAAACACATACGAACCTACTTCAAACTCTCGATTTAATCTATGTGAATCCGTATATTTCTTCTGTCTGTCCTGAGCTGTAACAAGACGCATCGGAATTATCTTTATTACATCCGCTGTCTGCTGCACCAATTCTGGTCCTAGCATTCGTCGTTCTCCAACTTAATCCCAATACAATGGTGTTCTGTACCTTCTTTCGTACGAAGCTTCATAAGGTGGCATGCCTATGATTGCATGATAACTGTTGTTATATGCAAACTCAACAAGTGGTAGGTGATCATCCCAACTACCCTTGAAATCCATGACGCAAGACCTTAACATGTCTTCTAACGTCTGAATTGTCCTCTTGCTCTGCCCATCAATTTGTGGATGATACGATGTGTTTAACTTCAACTGTGTTCCTAGTTGTTCTTGCAAACTTCTCCAAAAGTTCAATGTGAATCGTGGATCATGATCTGACACAATAGATACTGGCACTCCATGTCTAGAAATAATTTACTTAACATAAAGTTTAGCTAACTGGTCTAAGTTATACTTGACCCTAATTGGTAAGAAGTGAGCCAATTTCATCAATCGATCAACTATTACCCAAATCGAATCGTATCCTTTTGCCGTTATCGGATGTCCCACCACGAAGTCCATCGTGATATGCTCCCACTTCCATTTTAGAATTTCTAATGACTGTAAAAAGCCACTTTGATGTTCATCTTTAACTTTTTGACAAGTTAAGCATCTACTCACATATTCAGTTATTTCTTTCTTCATGTTCGGCCACCAAAAACTCTGTCGAAGGTCTTGATACATCTTAGTGCTACCAGGATGTATCGAGTACCTTGAACTATGAGCTTCTTGTAACACTTTCTCCTTTAATTCTGTCTCATTTGGAACCCAAATTCTTCCTTCAAATCTTAATAATCCCTCATTATCAAGACTATACTTAGTATCTTCCTTATCAGTTAACCGCTTCTTCATTTGGTTACACTCGTCAGTCTTGAGTTGTACCTCCTTGACTCTCCCTTCGATGGTAGATTGCATCTTCGTCGTAAAAAGTATTTTCCTCGAATCACTTGGCATCTGTACTTCTATTTCCATTCTAGCCATCTTTGTTATCAACTCATTTTGAGTCGTTAACAGAGATAACCTTTCCTGACCCTTCCTAATTAAGGCGTCGGTAACTACATTGGCTTTCCTAGGGTGATACAGGATTTCACAATCCTAATCCTTTATCAACTCTAGCCATCTTCTCTGTCTCATATTCAACTCCTTCTGAGTGAAGATATACTTTAGACTCTTATGGTCCGTCCGTATATATCTCACATTTTTCCCCATAAAGATAATGTCTCCATATCTTTAGGGCAAATACTACCGCGGCCAGTTCTAGATCATGAGTAGGATAAACTTTCTCATAATCCTTCAACTGCTGTGATATATACACAATGACTTTTCCATGCTGCATGAGCACGCAACCAAGTCCTCTATGCGAAGCATCACTATAAACTACAAAATTTCCTGTGTCATCGGGTAATGACAAAACAGGTGCTTCACTTAATCTTTTCTATAGTTCTTGAAAATTGTCTTCACATTTATCCGTCCATACGTTTTTCACCGTCTTCTTTGTCAAGTTAGTCAACGGGGTAGCTATCTTCGAAAAATCTTGCATAAATCTTCGATAGTATCCCGCTAACCCTAGGAAACTTCGCACCTCAGTCGGCGTTTTTGGTTCTTCCCAGCACATCACTGCTTCTACCTTCGCTGGATCCACTGAAATCCCTTCTTGGTCAATGACATAACCTAAAAATTGCACCTTCTCCAGCTAAAATTCACACTTAGTGAATTTTGCATATAACTTCTCCTTTCTTAGTGTCTCCAACACTAATCTTAAGTGTTCAACATGATCTTCTGGTGTCTTAGAATAGACTAGAATATCATCGATAAACACTACCACAAACCTGTCCAAATATGGTTTGAACACTCTGTTCATCATGTCCATAAATGCAGCTAGTGCATTCGTCAACTCAGATGACATTACCAGAAACTCGTAATGACCATAATGAGTCCTGAATGCCGTCTTTGGTATGTCCTCCTTTCTAAACTTCAGTTGGTGATACCCCGTCCGCAAATCTATTTTAGAAAAATACTTTTCCCCTTTCAACTAATCAAAAAGATCATCGATCCTGGGCAATGGGTATTTATTCTTTATCGTTAACTTGTTCAACTCTCGATATTCGATACAAAGCCTTAACGATCAGTTTTTCTTCTTGACAAACAATATCGGTGCACCCCATGGGGAAACACTCGGTTGAATGTACTTCCTATCAAATAGTTCCTATAACTGAACAATTAGCTCCTTCATTTCCACAGGCGCCATACGATACGGTGCCCTTGAGACTAGTGCCGCTCCTGGCACAATATCTATTACAAATTCGATCTCTCGATCCGGTGGTAACCCCGGTAATTCACTTGGAAACACATCCATGAATTCATTTACTATGGGTATTTGTTCCATGGTTGCTCCCACTCGCTGGGTGTCAACAACATGGAAATATTAACCCACACATCATTTCCTTAAAAGTTTTCTAGTTTATGTCATCATAAGACAACACGAATGTCCCAGCGATTTATTACCATAAAATACTACAGGAGGTTATTTCAACGTCCTAATGCTCACACATTTTTTTAGCAATCTATAATTGCTCAATGGTTAATCAACCAATCCATTCCGAGAATTACATTGAATTCTCCCAACTTTATCGGTATTAAATCCACCGATAATTTACAACCCCGTATATCTACGCAACAATTCCTATGAATATCTTCAACATGAATTATTTCTTCGTTTTCTACCTTAATAATCAAAGGTATAAGCAACTTTTCGAAAAGTAATTCTAATCTTCTAGCAAAATCAAATGCTATAAACGAACAAGTAGCACCCGAATCAAATAGCACGTAAGCATTTATGTTATTGATCAGGATAATACCTGCAACTACATCCCTTGATGCCACCGCATCTTAGACCGTTATATTAAAGGTGCGGGCCATTGATCTACCCGGCTGAGCTGGATCACTATTAGCTAACTTACCACTATTAATGCCCTTATTTCCATCTGTCCCCTTCTTTGGACAGTTCTTTGCTATGTGGTCAGTTGATCCACATACAAAATATCCATGGTTTTTCTTTGGATTGGGACAGTTAGGCGAAATATGCCCTTCCTGTCCACATTTATAACATACTGCCTTTCCTTTGAGACAGACTCCTAAATGAGTCTCCCCACAGGATTTACAGGCCTCCATCCTCCTTTTAGGATCCCCTTGCTTTACTCCAATATTCCCAGAGTTAAAACCCTTCCTCTTTTGACCGTCGCCACTACCATTGGTTCCTTCGATCTTAATTCCCCCATCAAGTTTCCCCTTGTTTTTCTTATCCTTATGGTACTAGCTGAGAGCCTCATTCCCACCTTCGGCAATTATTTCCTTCTCTAGTATGGTTCCAAAGGAAGTGCTCTGGAATACATAAATTAGGCTATAGAGCCAGGGTTTCAAGCCCTGCTCGAATCGTCTAGCCTTTCTCACTTCAGTGTCCACTTGATGTGGAGAAAATCTTACCAGTTCATTAAACTTGGCAGCATACTGGGGAATAGTCATATCCCCTTGTTTTAAATCAGGAAACCTCATTTCCATCCTCCCCTGCAACTCTAGAATGCCAAATATGACTTGCCTCCATTGGAAAACAATGTTTCCGAGTTTAAACTTAAAATTTAAATTCTAATCCAAGAATTTCACGAATTCGACGATCATCGTCCAATTGTATGATTTCCTGCAAATCTTCATTACTTATGATTTGTTCATTACTTTCATTGTATTCGATTCATTCTATGAACACATCAATATACCTAATACAACAACTTATTATCATTGTTCGATTTTGACTTTATTCATCCATGAGCTTATAACTTATTAAGTTATAAACTACTTTTAGCTCCATTGATCATAACTTATGAAAGTTAAAGTCTTTTAATCACCATGCATATATTTTCTCACATATAGTTTCATTCATGTATATATATAATACATATTCATACAAATTCTTTACTTTCATATTACTTCTAAAAATAAACTTATAATAGGTTCATATTACTTCTTCATAAGTTCATAACTTATGCTTGTTTAAATGACTTATTACCAACTTTTGTGGCTTATGTTCATTGCTTACACATTTTTCTTATTTCTTAACATTCATGTTCCTTAATCCAACTTTTCTTATCAACCTATCATGGTAGAGATATAAGATAATTGGAGAAGAGGTCTTACTTTTGAAGTACTTGCAAAGTAGCTTCTTCTTCTTCTTACTTATGTAAGTAACTTATTTGTAGCTTAATCTCCCTAACAATTAAGCACTTTGTATGAGTTCGATTGTTTGAACAAGTGTTAAATGACTTGCAAACCTTCTCTATTTATAGAATTCACAAGGTTAGGGCAATTTAGTCTTTAAATCATCCCACTTCCTTAACCACCACCTTACTATTCATTTACTTTGTTAGCATAAATCCTATCTTTTGCTTGGTCATTACTTCTTTTACTTGGTCATTACATTACTTGGTCATTACATTATCTTGGTCATTACTTCAAACAATTGGTCACCACTCATATAACTTGGTTACCACACATTATCCATATCAATATGGTTTGCCCCATGGGTCAATCAACTCATGGATTCTATCTTGGCTTAATTAACTTAACATTTGGGCTTGCTTTAACAAACACTCACTTGCTTATTAATTAACATTGGGCCTTACAATTTAACTCACTCGGGTTTGTAAAAAATCCTAACCAATCTTTACCAGTCCAAAATCATTACTTAATACATATAAATATTGTCTATGTATTATTCTCGTATTATAATTCGTATACAAATTCATTATATAAGATAATACACCCTTCATACAAACTCGTATAATACTTCGTATTATACTCGTTCTCATTACATTGTACAATACCTAAGTATTATACAATTAGTACTTACTTACTAATACTTCTCTTTCTTTAATATTCTCAAATTAAGTCCGCAAGCGACATATTACGTTTTCCATAACTAGATTATTATTACATAATCCGTCTTACATTGATATTCTATCATTACATATTTCTTGGAATTTCAAAAATAATTCCCGAGCAAATACCGATGAATAGTGTTTTTCAAAAAATTTCTCGAAAAACTTTTATTTTCGTCTTGGAAATTCAAACACTTTAATTCCTTTACGTAGTTAAAGTACTACAACATTCCAACATCAATAGGTTATAGAATGACAACCATCTTGATATTACATAGAATATGATTTTATTATTATTTAATTTAATAAAATCATTTTACAATAAAATCTGAATTTCTCGATCGTTACAAAGAGGCCTTAAGCCGCTATTACAGGCTTTTCAAAACTGTTATATGCTTGTGTGTGAATGTTGCATTATGATGAATGTGTACGAATACATTTTACTTACTCAACTATACTACATCTATCTCTGATATTAGTGCTTCGCAGATGACATCATTTGCATAAACGGTGAGACACGTTGTATGTGAATGTATGTTGTGGGATTCCTCCATCAGGAGGCTATCCTGTCGGTGTTTGATTACTGGACTCGTAGGGAGAATAATTCTAACGAGGCTCAGGTAAGGCACCACCCAGATTCGCTCCAGTTGAAAGACCGGATTAACTTCCCATCAAGTAGACTGTGATGATCTGGGGACCTTCATGCCAAAAAGCCGCGAGAGTAACCCTAAGATAGGTGAACCTTTGATAAACCAAACGCGGAGGAAAGTCTCTTCATGTTTTCCATATTCAATTACTTGTAAAAGCATTTACTTGTAATTTTATTCCATGTTCATCATTATGTAATGGAAAATATAAAGAATATTTTGTGCATACATGTTATCAAATAACACCCATTTTTACAGGACAATATTCCTAAAATGGGCGCATTATAAATAGTATTTACATTATCCCTAAGACTAAACTACATAGGTCTTTTGTAAGGAAATCATTAGGCCTGTTACCCGCTCAAAATCTAAAAAGGCCACGAGCCTATAGCCAATCATGTCTTCTTTTTGACCTGTCTAATCCTGTTTCTCAGGAAGAATTTGACGGATTAAGTCAACAAATTACAGATTTTGCTGTCTTGCTTAAAGAATTGCATCAGTCTACTCAAGCCTCAAAGATGGATCCACATACAGAATCCTCTACACAAGGAGGAACATAAGATTTAGATAAAACAAATCCAGAACCTCAATTGGCTACGACCAATAAAGACCCTGAAAACACCCATCTCAAAGGAGATCCAGACACCGGTGATATTAGGAAGCAGGTACTCCAAATGGAGGAAACTATTCATGCTTTCAAAGGAATTGGAACACATAGAAGTGTTTCATATGCTGACCTTTGCATATTCTCTGGTGTTCATTATCCAGAGAAATTTAAAACCCCTAATTTTGAAAAGTATGACGGATTAGGGAATCCTTACACACATTTGAAGGTGTTCATTGGAGAAATTGGATCTTACGCAGAAAACGAGAGGCTCAGAATGTAGCTATTTCAGAAGAGTCTGACCGGAGAAGCCCGTTCATGGTATACCAGATTGGAAAATGCAAAGATTCGTAGATGGGAAGAGCTAGCTCATGCCTTCCTCACTCAATACAGTTTTCAATCTTAGATGGATCCTGATCGGTACCAGATTACAAAGGTCAAGAAATAGTCTAATGAGTCTTTCGAAAAGTATGTTCAAAGGTGGAGGCGCCTTGCTGCTCAAGTTATTCCTTCCATGACAGAATTAGAAATGGTCATGACTTTCTTAGACGTGTAAGAAGCTCCTTTCAAAGAGAGAGTCTTAGCTGGTATTGGCAAACCATTTTCTGAAATGATTAAACACAGAGAAATGACTGAGATGGGATTGAAGTCAGGTAAAATTCAAGACCTAACTGCTCTTAAAGTAGTTGTTGGGAACATCCAGTCCGGATCTTATGGAAACAACCCCCGAAGCGTCCATAAAAAGAATGAGGAGGATGTTTCCTTAATACTACAAGGTCAAAAAGGCAATCAGAACATGCCTATACAGAGGAAAAACTACTCCCCTTTTCAAGCACAGTCTTGAAACCCTTCATTGCCTAAGGGTGGAGAAACAAAGTGCCCTTGGACGTTCATGCCCTTAGGGGACTCGCTCGAGAATATTCTTGCTCTTCAGACTACTTAGAAGAAAATTACACGTCTTCTTCCACCATCCAACCCTAATGGGAGGGGTTTTAATGCTACTCGGAAGTGTGCTTATCATGTCGGAGCACCTGGACATGATGATCAAGATTATTGGGTCTTGAAACACAAGATCCAAGATTTAATAGACAACGATGAGATCGTGGTCACAAAACTAGACCAACCTCATGTGCAAGAGAACCCTCTTCCTTAACACAAAGAAGAAGAGGTCAACATGATTAGTTAGAGAACTGGACAGAGTTCTAGTTTTAATGGTGAAACATCCCAGACCATCAAAGACGGTGTTGACAGATGGGATTACACAAAGTTCCAATTTACTATGGAACAAAAGATGAAAGTTGTAAGACCCCAACTTTTATGAATAAAGAATATTTTTCTCAAAATATATTTTTGAATATTATGGTGTGGATTTGATATAATGTTATAGTTGTGGGTAATATTTACAAATGTTGCAAAGTAAGCAAGTGGTTATATAATATTCAATTGGTCAGGGAATATTCATTCTAACAGAGAATATTCGTACGATGGCACAATCATTGGTGGACCCCACAACAGAAGTAATGTCGTAGTAAGAAAATGACAGAATTTTCTTTTTATAAAAATAACGGCGAAAGTGTTACCGTTAAAACTGTTGAACTACCCGGTAGTAAAAGTACAGTAATACGCATGGTTACATAGTAGCACACGGTATTAGTTATTGGTTAACTCCAAAATTGGTGAAATTTTTATTGGGAGTACATGTATATAATAGAACTATACTCTATAAATTTTGAAATTTTTAGACAAAATTACAATTTATAATAAATGTCTAAATATTCGGCAGTTTTGGACATGTAAAAAATATTAAATGAATTTTAAAAATTTCGAGAAAAAATATATGTTCAATATGGGACTATATTCTGCTAAATCTCAGAAAATATATATTTTTTGAACTGATTTGGTATTTTTCATGAAAATGGACTAGTTATGAGTAAATAAATTAAATATGTTATGTGAAGTAAGAAAATTGGAAAATAGGATTTTATGGCTTGAGAATCCTATATGAGGTATATGCAGATTTTTGATGAGGGTTTAGATTATTGGTGATGAACTTTATTCATATTATCTGTCAAGAAGAGGTTTGGTCATCTAATTACACGCCAATAAGGAGAAATCCTTATCGGTAAGCCCCTTCTTTCCTGGGAACGATCTGGTTGTTAAATATTATGAATTATAATATTAATAATGAATAAGTTCATGCTGATTAAAGTTGAATTTGATAGTTCCATTGTGTTGGAATTATTAATGTTAGTGAAAATCGACATTTATTTCGATAATAATTGATGTCTGGAGGTTATATTGACTAATCGGGTATTTAATCGGATAAATGAGCAATTAATTACTATTAAATCACATGATAATAAATATTTTTTCACATGTGTGTACAATTGATTCACATTCTTGTACTATTAGGGGAGTTGATGCAAGTTTGATAATACTTGCAGGACTAAATTAAAAATGATGAAAAAGATGAATGCATTATACTGTAATATTTTGAGCCCCAAAACGTGCAATTATCGAAACTATATTTTTCTATAAATAGTAGCTCATTCTTCCTTCATTTATCACCAATTCAGAAAAGCTATAGAGCAATTATTATAGAGAGAAATTATAGAGACAGAGAAGAAGAGAAGTTTGCTACCTTTCACCTCCAGTATCCAGTTTCCTTCTAAGGTAAGGGCTATTATTTCTTTCGTATTCATGAAGAGAGCTTTTGTTATTCCATTCTTTATTAGTATGTTGGAATAACCTATCTATGCGAAGTACCGCATACATGGTGAAATTATTCTGTTATTCCATTCTTTATTATTATGTTGGAATAACCTTTCTATGCGAAGTACCGCATACATGGTAAAATTCTTCTGTAATTCAGTCCTTTATTATTCTGCTGGAATAACCTGTCTGTGCGGTCTATTGCATGCCTGATGAATTCTGTTGTTATTCCATTCTTTATTATTATTCAGTTGAAATATCCTCTTTATGCGGATTACGCATGACCTGATTCCGTTCTTTATTATTCTGGTTGAATATCATGTCTGTGCGGATTACGCATAACCTGGTTCCCTTCTTTATTATTTTGTTGGAATATCCTGTCTGTCCGGATTACGCATGATCTGTTTCCATTCTTTATTATTCTGTTGGAATAACCTGTCTGTGCGGTCTATCGCATGCCTGGTGAATTCTTCTGTTATTCCATTCTTTATTATTCTGTTGGAATAACATGTCTCTGTGGATTACCACATGCATAGTGAATGATCCTTCGTATTTATTTCTTATTAAATTGTGGAAATGATCTGTCTATGTGGATTACCGCATAGCGGGCAAAAATTCATTTGCAGTTTCATATCTTCTATTATACTCAATTGGTTAAAGCTTTGGCTTCTATACTCCATGAAATTAGTAGAATATCCTTGATATTTGCGCTTCATCCAGTATCTTTTCATGGAAATATTCTTCTGAGCATTCTTGAATTTTACTCTACAAAGCAGTACCATGTTGACAATTTGGACGTTATTAGTTTCTGGATAAATTAATTTATAAATCTTTAAAATTTATCCTTAAACTTGTTTTATTGAATTATTATGTCATTATCATCATCCTCATACTTATATTGTGATGAAAGTCATCTTTGGCTTACGTGCATAGATAGACTTGGTATGATTATGACCAGGGATTATTTCTGTATAATCATGACCGTAATGTGACGAATGATGTGGTGAAAGTCCTCATTGGCCTGTAGTTCATTGATGGACAGTTGTTCGTATGATTATGACCAGGGATTATTCGGTATAATCATGACCATTTATGATTACATGAATATCTTTGGCCGTGGTGTAGGGATGATTTGATTTGATTTATTAAGCCGAGTCTCAGCGATAAAGTTGATGAAAAACTTTTTAAATCATAGAAGATAGTAGATTTTATACTCTGCTTGACTCTTCTAATGGATTTCTTGTTCCGCTGCAGTTAAACTTGTTGTCTATTATATTCTATCAGTTTAACATTGTTGAAGGTTAATGATAATTTATTCTGCATTATCTTAGTCATAATATTTCTTACTGGGCTAGTTGAGCTCACCCTTTTGCTTTCATTATTCTCTTTAGGAAATGAGAACGTAGTCGGGATTAGTCGGGGAATGGAGTGATGGTCCGAGATCGTGTCATAGTAGTCCTCACTATTTTATAAAATAGTGTGATAATAAATGTAATGAGGACTCCATTGAGTATGGATATTGTCGAGATGACAATATTTGTATTGAAACTCATAGCATATGTTTTATCGTATTTTACATGACAGTTGTATAATTAAGTTTTTATTTGTATTTTGTACCATGTATTTGACGACTCAAGATGGGTGATGTATACCTATTTTGGGGGCGTCACAAAAGCTCTTTGCAAGCAAATTAAGCAATTGGCAGAACTGGTGACCCATTAGCATCAAGTCACACTCCAATTAATCAGCCAGGAGCATGTATATCTCCTTCCTTTTGTTATGAATGCTCCCTCATCACCTTCAGAAAGTGAAGCTATGGAGGATAAGGTTGCGAAGAGAGCAAATGTTAAAGCTCGTCGGGATTTTTCCAATCAGAGAGAATTTACCTATCTGGTCCAATCTATGAAGGAGATATTTCAAATATTGATCAATGAAGAAAGAATTACCTACCTTCTACCTCCAATCAATCCCCGCTCAAGACGGTTCAACTCCGATGGAGTATGTCAATATCATTCACATTCTCGCGGTCACAGCACAGAAGAATGCTGGACACTCCGCCATCTCATTCAGAATCTTGTTGATAGCGGTGTCCTGCAGCTAGCAGATGATGACACTATGCAACTCGAGAGTGGGAATACATGTCCTACCAAATGGAAGGGATCAATAACACTTTTATCCAAAGTGGATGATGAGACTGTCAAAGCATTTCCCATACAAGCAATTCAATCCTTTGAAAGTGGTTGCATCAAAACCAATTTCTTTACCCTTTAGAGCACAATATCCTGTTGTTAGCTTACACAAAGTTCCATGGAATTATGGAGAAGCTGAAGGATCCACGTCTCATACTACTGCTATAGTGTCGAAGAAAAATCCACTGTATCTTCCTCAGCGGGTTATGAAGCCTACCTTCAAAGCAAATGGGAAGATTCCCATGGAGAAGATTGAAAAATTCCTCCGCACTATGGGTCATAATGAAGCCAAGTTGGTTCTAGGCATAAGAGAAGCTCCACATCAGATATCAATACTGGACTTGGTTTTCTCTTCCGAGCATCACCGGAAGATCTTGTTAAAGTTTTTGGAAGAAACCTACTTGCCAAAATCAGTAGACGTGGAAAAATTTCAACATTTAGTTGATCACATTTTCAACAATAATGTGATATTCTTCACTGATGACGACATACCACCCAAAGGGACCGGTCATTACAACCCATTGCACATTGCAGTTTTGTCCTCTGGGTATATGCTAGCTGGAGTTTTGATAGATGGAGGTTCAACTCTAAATATCTGTCCTTATGCCACCTTGGTGAAGATGAATGTCAATCTCAAGCAGATCCAAAGCAGTCATATGGTTATCAAAGCTTTTAATGGATCCCAACGAAATTCTGTCGGAAAGATTGAGCTGCCAATTGAGATTGGTCCAAATACATTCAACGTATCCTTCCATGTCCTCATGATAGATTCAGGATACAACCTGTTATTGGGGAGACCTTGGATACACATGGCTGGAGCCGTTACCTCCACATTACATCAACAACTCAAATATATTGTCAATAATAGTCTAGTCAATGTCAACACTGAGCCAGAATGTCCTGAACAAGGAAGTCTACCGAGGACCAGCTTAAATTCAAAAGTTGAGCCAGCCAGTTTTCATGCTCTGGATGTGAGTAACACACAATACCATCCTATTGGAGCGCCACTTCCTGTTCCCAAGATTTATGCCGAGGTTATGTCAGCCACTCAAGAAATGATGTCATTGGGTCATCAACCTAGACAAGGGCTTGGTAAAGATAAGCAGTGTATTAAGCACCTTATTCAAGTGTCCAGTCAAATTGGAACAGCCGAACTAGGCTATTCTGCCAGTTCCAGTTACAGGAATCCTCATAAGCATAAGCAGGTTCTTCAAGCTTCCGCCACATGGTAATTTTATTTACCTTTACCTCATGAGTTGATATAGTCTCCAGTAAAGGTTCCAGCCCATGTTGTGATGTTTCCTAAACCAGTGCCTATAAAAGCAAAAAAGGTGTTAATTCCTGATCCCGAGGTGGAAGAAAAGGAATGGAAACATAAACATGACATCGCCTTGATGATGTCAGGCATATGCATCATTGTCCATGATGAACATACAAATAGATACACCCCAGCCAATGATTACCCAGATGTCATGGTTATCATTCCGGAAAAGGAGGAAAATGACAATCCCTCCATCACTGCAGTCCATCAGGACTTTGCCCTCGACAATTGGAGAAGGACTCCATGGATTGGTCAACGAGGGTAAAATGGGCAGAAAATCCCTCTGCCTTGTAGATAACTTTAATTGCTTACTTTTTTATACAGTATTAGCAGTTATTTTATCAGTACAAGCTAACACTTTTGTATGATCAAACAGTTGCATATATTAAGTGAAAGCATATTTTATTTCAGGACTCTAAATTTAGATGTGTTTGTACTTGCTGATGAGGTGCCTTCTCTCCACAAGGGCTGTAACTTTGATGCAAAGTTGGACTCAGACTTGATGGAAATACAAGAGGACATTGAGACACCTTAGGAGATTAAAGAATGGGTCGCAGACAAACCTTAACCCAAACTTGATCAAACCACTTCTTTCAATCTTGGAACCTTAGAAATCCCTAAGCTAATCCAGATTGGTTCAGACTTCACCCCAAACGAGCGGAATGACATGGTTGCACTATTAACCCAATTACAGGATGTGTTTGCATGGTCTCATGAAGACATGGTGGGTTTGTCCACTGACATTGTTCTTCATCGCCTTCCCATTAAGGAAGGATTCAAGCCAGTTGGGTAAAAGGTTAGGCGATTGAAACCTGACTGGAGTTTAAAGGTTAAAGAAGAAATTGTGAAACAATTTCAAGCTGGTATTATCATGGTGTCTACATATCCGAAGTGGATATCCAATATTGTTCTCGTGCCTAAACCAGAAGGAAAGGTGCGAGTTTGCGTCGATTACCAAGATTTGAACAAAGTTTGCCTTAAAGATAGCTTTCACGTGCCCTTTATCCACATTCTTATTGACAATACTGCTCAATACGTTATGTACTCCTTTGTAGATTGATTTGCGGGGTAACATCAGATTACGGTCGCTGAGGAAGACCGTGAGAAAACTATTTTCATCAATGCCGGGGCAACCTATCAGCGAGCTATGATGGCTCTTTTCCATGATTTAATGCACAAGGAGATAGAGATCTACATGGATGACATCATTGTCAAATCCCAAAGGGAAGAAGACCACTTAGACCATCTTAGAAATCTTTTCAACAGGTTGCGCAAGTACAACTTGAAGTTGAATCTAGCTAAGTGTGCCTTTGGCGTTAAGTTAGGCAAGTTGCTAGGTTTCCTAGTCAGCCACAAAGGGATTGAATTGGATCCTATCAAAATCCAGGCCATCAAGGAAATACCCGTTCCTCATACAGAGAAGGAAAATACGGGGATTTTTGGGAAGAATCAACTTCATTAGCAGGTTTATCGCTCAACTCACAGTAACCTATGAGCCCATCTTCAAGTTGTTAATGAAGAACTCGTTCATGAAATGGAATGATAAGTGTCAGAAAACCTTCCTTACCATTAAAGAGCAGCTGGTTAACAGTCCTATTTTGGTACCTCCCAGGGATGATGTTCCCCTATTCATGTACTTGTCCATTAATGACAATGCCATGGACTGTATGCTGGGGCAAAAAGACAATAGATGCCAAGAACGAGCTATCTATTACCTCAACAAAAGATTCAGCATCAGTGAACACAAGTACACTCTAATTGAGAAGACCTGTTGTGCTTTAGTATGGGCTTCCATGAGATTATAGCATTACCTCCATGGTCACACAACCCATCTCATATCCCACGTGAATCCTCTCAAGTATGTGTTCAGTAAGCCCATACTGAATTGCCGATTGTCTAGATGGAAGTTTATCCTATAGTAATTTGACATCGTCTACGTGACGCAAAAGTCTGTCAAAGTTCAAGGAATTGCGGATCAACTGGCCGTCGCACCTACAGGGGATTACAAACCCTTAGAAACATACTTCCCCGATGAAGGGGTAATGGAAGTTCAGTGATACCATCATTACAATGCATTCCATACATGGAAAATGTATTTTGATGGAGCTGTTAATACAGAAGGTTATGGTGCTGGAGCAGTTCTAGTATCCGGTATGGGGGAGCAGTATCCCGTTGCCGTCAAATTGCATTTTTTCAGCACCATCAACACAGCTGAGTATGAAGGCTGTATCATGGGGCTATAACTTGCCCGTTCAATGGGCATCAAACGGTTAACTGTCTTTGGGGATTCAGAGTTGGTAATTAAATAATCCAAAGGAATATATCAAACCAAAGAATTACATTTGCTGCCTTACCATCGGCAAGTGCTACAGATGGGTTTGGAGTTTGAAGAAATCTCCTTTTTACACATTCCTAGCAATAGGAATGATTTTTCAGATGCATCAGCAACGTTGGCCTCCTTGATTCACATACCTAACAAGGAAAACATGCAAAGCATCACATTTACCCTGCAAAAGGCCCCAGTTTATGGGAACTATGTTGGAGAAGTATCGGATGTGCTACCTCTCATCCACAATGCTTGGTATCAGCACATCAAGGAGTATCTGCGAGATGGATCTACACCCTCTGAGGTCAGCCTAACTGAGAAGAGGAGAATCCAACAACTTGCTATGAAATTCTACCTGAGCGGAGATGCACTCTACAAGACAGATGCAGGATTAGGTCTCCTCAGATGTCTGGATAAAGACCAAGCTTAGAGGCTCATGGATGAGTTCTGTGGTGGAGAATGTGGCCCTCACATGAGCGGACCTTTACTTGTCAAGAAGATCCTCAGAATAGGGCATTATTGGCTTACGCTCAAAGCTGACTGTGATGATCACGTGAAGAGGTGCTATCAATGCCAAATTCATGAGAATGCTATCCACGCCCCCCAAGGGAACTCCACAATATGAGTTGGCCATGGCCCTTCTCAATGTGGGGAATGGGCGTGATCGGGCCCATTGAGCCCAAAGCAAGTAATGGACATCGATTCATATTCACCATGATTGACTACTTCACCAAATGGGTAGAAGCAGCCTCCTTCCCCAAGGTTGCAAAAGAAGTCATCATTGCTTTCATCAGAAACAATGTCTTCTATCGATATGGACAACCAGAGGTCATTGTGTCAGACACTGCTAAAAATCTCAACAACAAAATGATGGAGGAGTTATGCAGTAAATTCCACATCAAATACCTTAACTTTGTCATCTACCATCCAAAGATGAATGATGTTGTTGAAGCGGCTAATAAAAGCATCAAAAAGATCATGCAGAAAATGTCTGCCAATCACAAAAGATGGCCTGACCTCTTGCCTCTGACTTTATTAGCCCTAGAACTTCCATGCGTACTTCCACTGGGGCAACCCCCTACTCATTAGCCTATGGGATGGAATCAATGCTCCCCATAGAGGTGCAAATGGAATCCCTCAGAGTATTGATGGATGCTCAGTTGGATGTAGACCAATGGGTACAAGACAGGTATCACCAATTGTCTCTAATAGACGAAAGGTGGACCACGACTATCTTCCGTGGTTAGTTATATCAGCAAAGGATCGTACGATCGTATAACAAAAAAGTCCGGCTACGGCAGTTTAAATAACATGACTTGGTTTTAAAGAAGATCATTGACAACCAAGATCAATCTAAGGGAAAATTCGTTCCTAACTGGGAAGGCCCATTTGTTGTCAAGGAGGTATTGACAGGAGGTGCTCTCAGACTACAGGAAATGGATGGCGTAAAATGGTACTATGTCTTTTGATATCATCATGCAAACATCCTGGTATGGATCATCCCATCACCAGTCATTCCAGTTTTGAACCCTTTCTTTTCTACATACTCTTCCACCCCTCAGGGAAACATACACTTCAAACCAGCAGCCTGATTTCACCTCAGTTCAAACATTTCACACAATTTTGGTTATGCTGAAGATGGGATTAAACCTTTTAAACCTGCAATTTATCCTGAAAATGGGATTAAACTTTTCTACGCTTGCAGTTTATCCTGAAGACGGGATCAAACTTTTTCCACACATGCAGTTTATTCCAATAATGGTATCAAATTTTCCTTTCCCGCAGTATAGCCTGCACATGGGATTTACACTTCTCTTTGGTTGCAATTCATCCTGAGGGGTGAACTACGTCAACCTGATCTCCTTGATACCCAGGAGTACGTAGGCAACCATATTCTATATGGCCCGGTCGCAATAAACAAAAAACAACAAAAACATTTTTTCCTTTTCTCTACAAAAAAAAAACCATAAAAAATATTTCTACACCCTTCTTCATCAATAAAACTTCTGCCTTTCACATTCAGTGTTGAACCTCTTACACCAGGTTCGAACTACGCAGACTTGATCTCCTCTTCAATAGGAGTACATAGGCAACCATTTATTGTTCAGTCTAACCCCTACCAGAGCAAAACTACTTGTCACATAGTACTGAGATCAAACTTCAATCCACCATATTTCATCGGTTTCAAACCAAAGGAATGAAATTGTCCAAACTCTCCTCACCAATAAGAGATTCAGTGACCATCTAAGATGCGGTTGTGCCTCAAAGAGCAACACCAATCTATAAGAGATGGAATTAACTAGGCTTCTCACAAATTGAAGTACTGGCAACCATCTGTGGTGCGGTCAATCTCAAAAAGGAAAAGCCATCCTCCTCTCTACTTTTTCATACAGATACCAGTCCCAAGACACCATAGATGGTAGGGATATACAGAGATCAATGATCCGTTCTGAGAGATTATGCGACGTCTAAATGTTTACCTATCAAGGATAAGTTGAGGATGCATCAAGATCACAAGTCCTGAAGAAACAGGCAAATATCAAGCAAGTATCAAGGCACAACTGATAGAGGAGTGAATCAAAATATATTTTCCTGCCATACATAATATTGTTTGATATATATATATATATATATATATATATATATATATATATATATATATATATATATGTGTGTGTGTGTGTGTGTGTGTGTGTGTGTGTTGTACATGCCAAAATGGCTAAACTAGTCTATGCAGGAAAATACAAAGTTATTTACGGATCTGTGTGTATGTGGACTATCAGATCTAACATGGCATCCATCTCTGAAGAAGGAGGTAAAGTTGTAAGCTCCTGCCCAATGGTATCTACACGAGCTAGCAAATAAGAGGCTAACTGCATGGTGGCATGATGCTCATCGATGCATGCACTCATATCGACAAGGATGTCAGTCGTATGGGATCTTACTAAAGTAATATCTGCAATGGCCACATCCCTAGCAGATAGGGCGGCATCCCGCTCCATAATCAATGCATCCCTGGCTGTACTATCCTCATCCCTCTCTAACAGAGTGGCGTCTCTCCCTTCAAGAGCTATCAACATCGATGCCCTAGCCTGATCTCTCTTATAGATCATCAGATGTAGTCTCTGCTCCAAATGTTTTGCTGAATACTGAGTAACAGTGGCACTCGGGGTGGGAGAATCCATCAAAAATGCTGGAAACCCAACAGTCAAATCCTCCTTAATGGGAATATCAGTCTCCTCCATAGGCTCCTCATCCTCAGAATCAATATCCTGCACTTTGGATACTACCATAGTCAATGCAGTCTCTGTCTCCATCCATGATGAATACTCTGCAGAATAACCCAAATGACTGATAGAAAACTTAGCCAGCTCTTGCTAATCCCAATAGGCATACAACCTAGACATGTCCTTTGCTGATAAACGGTGTGAAGCGAAACGCTGACTCACTGCCCCCTCAAATGGATGGAAATCCTGAAACTGGTCAAACTGGCACATCATGGCAAATGGGTGGTAGGTAATCATGCCTCTCCAACCAGCCAGAGGAAGATAATCCATGCCTGGAGCATGAGTAATAAAGTTATAGGGTGAACTAAGCCCTGAACACGGCAATATAGAAAATGGATCTCCGATCCCTGCCAAGAAAGTTGACCAAGATGCAGCGTCTATACACTCTGCAGGATGAAAGGAGTATGACCTGGCTATATCATGGGTGAAACAATATCCTTGCCATCTAAAAGTGCCCATCGGTCTCAAGTGTGACATAAACCACACGTACAACATGACTGAGCTGCCTATAAACACTCCTGCTGGATAAGTACAACATTATGTAGCTGACCTCAGAGTCTCTATAATGATCATCGATATGATGGTATGACCATCCCTAAGAGCTCTCACTACCATAACGACGCCAATGTCCAACTCATCCATGTATTGTGGCATGTAGACGTATGACAATATGCACAATAGCAATACATCCACTCTGGTTGAACGCCAATGATCCTCTGGTGTGGTGAAATCCATGGAATACCGTACATAGCTATCCACAGAGCCAATCCTTCAAACAAAATTAGAACTCAAACACACAAGAAATCGCTTGTCGATAACAACGACGATCAGACATCGGTTCCACCCTCATCAACAGTCGGACCCTCATGAAAATGACAAAAACTGAAGAAAGTTATGTCTGAGGAATTAGAGTACGTTGACTATTCATCTTCTGATGAGTCGACAATCAGTCCTTCTCTGCCTAAATCCACCGGACCCTCTAGGCGACGTCAACCAACAACTTCATCCTTTAAGTCGGAAGTTATACCCCCACCAGTTTCGGTAAACCCTAACCCTTCTTCTAATCTACTTGAAAATTATTTTTGCAGTAATGCATACGAGGTACATTTTAAAACAGTTATTTTTCCAAAATAATTTGTTTATGAAAAATCTATTGACCAGATCTGCTTTCAGCAATCTCATCTAAAACAATTATTTGAATCTTGTGGTATATCTTCCATGCTTTTTCCTCCCTCTATGGCATATCCTAGACTTGTTCAACAGTTTTATACGAATCTAGAATGCCATGGTGATTCTTATACCACGTTTGTTAAAAGAAAATCAATATATTTTTTTGTTGTAGATTTTGGTAGTATTTTAAATGTTTCTTCTTCTGGTGTGTGTCCTTTCACAAAGAAAGGAACTGTTCATTTTCCATTTACCCCATTGGAACAGTTTCAAATTATAATGAACAATAATCTGTTAACTGATATTTTCACTCCTAAAACTGTTGATGTCTCTCCTATCTCTTGTGTCCTCCATCATCTTGTTAGATACAATCTGTTGCCTCGTTTAGGTGGAGGGGCAAATTTTACCTATCAAGATTTGATTATTGTTGCTCTGATTTTAAGAGGTGTGTCTTTTAATCTGTCTCAATTGATGCTTCATCATATGACCACGTTTTTAAGAAAAACAAAAACGTGTTTTCCCTACAGTGCTACTCTTACTACTTTGTTTAATCACTTTAAAATTTCTTTTAAAAATGAAAATTTTGTTTCTGTCACTGATTCTATCAGTGTTACTTCTTTGAAAATGTCATGCATTATGTTACTCGATGGTTTGTTTGTTCGAGTTAATCCTGAGCCTCCTGCTCCACCAATTTCTATTCCATCTTCTCCTGTTCAACCCTTTACCCAATCCTCTCCTGAAAGCATGGAAATGTTGAAAGTAATTCTTGGTCAGCAAGAAAAAATGCAACTTAAAATGACTGCTCTTCATAATAGAATGTCTGTGTTGGAAAAAGGTAAGTTGCCATTGGGTGCACCTGAAATCAATAAACTATATCATAACATTGAAGATGAGTTTATTGATTTACAAGCTGTTTTGAGGTGCAAACAACTGCCTTAGCTGAGTTGATGCAACGACGACTTAACAGAAATTCTTGTCAGTTGAGTCAAGAAATTAAGTTCGTTAGTAGTCAAGTTGGGGAGTTAGCCGAGTTTATGGCGCTGAGGTTTAATGATGTAGGTTCTAAACTCCATGTGCAGCGTAAGTACTCCATGGTTCGGGAATGGGTTCATTGTAATTGGCTAGCAGAGTATCAATGAAAATTTCTCGATGTCCCTATCCCCCTTACCACGATCATTCCACGGCCACCACAATTTACTGCTAATTTGAGCATTGCTGAGAAGGTCCACCGAGCTAATCATCACCGATATTTCACTTAGCGTGCAGCTCAGCGTGCGATAGTGATAGATCTTGACGACTGATTTGCTTTCTCTTTTTGGTTGATGACAAAGGGGGAGAGTTTTTATGTTTAAGTTATTTTGGGATGATTTCTGGACGATTTTTTTTTAAAGTTTTTATGTCTGTTTTGATTTGGTGTGCATCACCAAAAGACAATTGTTTAATTTAGATTCAGTTTTAAAAATGTTTGATATATTTGTTAGCTATAAATATTTTGATATTTGATGAACTAACAATTTCTACATGTAACAAATTTACTGAAAAACGAATTTCATATTTCAGTACCCTGAAATAATAATAGGGCATGGATTTAGGGGGGAGCTGTTTATTCAGGGGGAGATAATGAGAGTAAAATAATTTTTGGGTAGTCATCATCAAAAAGGGGGAGAATGTTGACTTTGTCATATTCCATCCTAATGTTTTGATGATGAAATGTTCAATGTACTAAATTGTTTTATGATGTATTTCAGGTATTTTGGTGAGAAAAGTGCTTTGATTGGATAATCAAGAATTTGGAAGATTTTCTATTTTCTAGGAAAAACAAATGTAAGATCATTTGCATAATAATTGATTTTTCATTTAAAGGCTCTAGGACATATTATTTGCATTTTTATTATATGTCTAAAATGAAAAATGTTTTTTTTAATCTCATGAAAAAGTTTTTGTCTACTATATGTATAATAGCTTTATACTTTTGGAATGTGATATGTGTGAATTTGAAATAATGCTACACGTGGAGATTTAAAATGACAGCTAAACTTTATTGTTGTGCAGTTTTTTTTAAGGAATTATTTGACATATATATATATATATATATATATATATATATATATATATATATATATATATATATTACAAGTGTATATCATTTATATATATGTCTCATGCATTATTCTTTATGCCTAGAAGCTAATTTATATCTCTTGGACTTTTAAAAGATATTGCTACACTTGGATTAGCATGTAATCATGATCTTCTAGAAAGGTTAAAGGACGGCAGCTTTGTGATAGAGTATACGGTTTTGAAGGGATTGTGTATAGGTTTATTGTGACTTTAATATCCTTGATAATTGATAAAGGAGAATGGTTGTTCACGTCACTTTAATGGATAGAGAAAGATTAAGTCAGATATCTTTTTCTGGGTTATCTTTCAAGAGTATTTTGAATTATTCCAACAGTACAAAAAGTTGAGGTTTGTTACAAATAATTTAGCCATTTTTGTGGGATTAATAGAATAGATGGAAATATGGAACTAACTCTATTTATCTGTTCATTATCTAAGCAATGTAATTTGTAAACGGTCGAATTTACAATGGTAATATATTGTGCTATATAAACTAAGTGTATTGTTTGGAATATACACAACTCACGATTTTATTATTGCACTTATTATTGTTATGAGTAAATTGATTTACTGGGTGCATCTCTTGAGAAGCTAAGCAGTTTGATTTCTAGTATTAGTTGGGCTCTGTTCGGTAAGAAATTAATTGTTTATCTATTGTGTGCTAATTGATCATTGCATATAGTTGAGCCTTTAATTGTTAAATTGATTATTCTTGCATTGATCATAGACCTCTATATTGTATTAAATTTTCTATTTTAGACTAAGTGTAGTCTAAAGGTGTTAATCCTAGTGGATTAGAGAAAAGGTTTACAAACAGGTTCAAGGAAACAAAGGTGCTTGAAGAGTGCATAGGTGCACAAGGAGCAGGAGCACTCAAGAGGAATTAATTGTTAATTAATTTGTCGGAATCTCTTTTGTAATTTGTATTTATTTATAAAGAAATAAATAAAGTGAGTCTCCAATACTAGTTGGTATTGGACGTGGACTAGGCTATTCTTATAGAGGGTAATAGTTGAACCAATTTAAAGTTTTGGTGTTGATTTTATTATCTGCTTTACTTTAAAATCGCATAAGTTACTTAATTATCTTAATTTTACTGCTTGCTTTATATTAAGTTAATTCTTTAACATCAAGTATTTTAGGCTATATTAATTCAGTAAACTGATTTCAATCATTATAGTAGCCTGAAATTAATAGTTTCAAAAGTTGGTCATAGTTTGCTCCTACAATTATTCAACCCCCCCCCCTTCTAAGTGTGCCTAGTTAAATTTCACTTTTGGCTTCTATACTCCATGAAATTAGTAGAATATCCTGGATATTTGCGCTTCAACCAATATCTTTTCATGGAAATATCCTTCTGAGCATTCTTGAATTTTACTCTAGAAAGCAGTATCATGTTGACAATTTGGACATTATTGAGTTAAGGATAAATTAACTTATAAATCTTTAAAATTTATTTTTGAACTTGTTTTATTGAATTTTTATGTCATTGTCATCATCCTCGTGCTTATATTATGTGGAAAGTCATCTATGACCTGTAGTGCATAGATGGACTTGGTATGATTATGACCAGGGATTATTCGGTAAAGTTACAAATGATGTGGTAAAAATTCTCATTGGCCCAAAGTGCATTGATGGACAGTTGTTGGCATGATCATGACCATTGATGAAAACACGAATATCCTTGGCCCGTAGTGCATGAATAAATTGTGGTCGTGATACTAATGAATATCTTTGGTCTTAGTGCAGGGATGATATGGATTATATATTAAGCTGAGTCTCAATGATAAAAGTGATGAAAAACATTTTTAAATCATAGAAGATAGTAGATTTTATTCTCTACTTGACTCTTCTAATGGATTGCTTGTTCCGCTGCAGTTAAACTTGATGGTTGTTATATTTTATCAGTTTAACATTGTTGAAGACTAATGATAAATTATTCTGCATAATCTTAGTCATAATATTTCTTACTGGGCTAGTTAAGCTCATCATTTTGCTTTAATTGTTCTTTTCAGGAAATGAGAACGTAACGGGGACTAGTTGGGGAACAGAGTGATGGTCCAGATGATAGCATTAGTAGTCCTCACTATTCTATGAAATAGTGTGATAATAAATGTATTAAGGAATTATTTTGAGTTTGAATAATGTCTAGAAGACAATATTTATTTTAAAACTCACAGCTCATGTTGTATATTTAAGGTTGTATTTGTATTATGTACCATATTTTTGGCGACTCAGAATAGGTGATGTATATCTATTTTGGGGGCGTCACAGTTGGTTTCAAAGCTTAGGGATATGATCTCTGGCTGAGATATGAGACAAGAACTAGGAGGGGAGAGGCAGGGAATTCCTTCACTAGTATGACCTACCTAAGTTTATTTGGTATTTAATTGGTCGGTCATAGTATAACGATAATATGTGATATATTAATTAACCCTTGTTTTGTAGCAGTATTTGAAAATGGCATCAGAGAATGTTGAGAATAGCAATGGAGCACAGGAGACCGTTGATGTAAGACCCCGACTTATTATAAATGAAATTTAATTTCCTCTATTTATTATTTTGAAATAGTAAGGGTTGATTTCATTAATGGGGTTAGTTATGGGTAGAATGCGCAAATATTTCAAATAAGTAAGTGGTTATAAAATATTCATTATTGTCAAGGAATATTCATTTGGTCGTGGAATATTCTTGTTGTCGATGAATATTTGTACGATGACGCAACCTTGTGTGTGCCCCATAACGAAAGTGATTGGATGAAGAAAACAAAAAGTTGTTTATAAATAACGACGAAGTTCTTACCGTTAATACTGTTGGAATACCCGGTGGTTAAAACACAGTAGCACACGGTATTACACCAATTATTAATTCTTATGTAAGAAGGCACTACTCAATAATTGTTACAGTAATTACTGTTCAATATTTTATTTTATTGATTCAATAATTTCTTAGTTGATATTTTATATTATTGTTGTTTCAATAATTGTCACTACACAATATTTTCCATTATCAGATCAATAATTTATATCATTTGAATATTATTAACAGATAATATTATTGGCAATGTCTAGAAATTTCTGTCTAAGGAGAGGTTTGGTCACCTAATTGCGCGCCAGTAAGGAGAAATCCTTATTAGAAAGCCCCCTCTTTACTGGGAACGACCTGGTTGTCGATGTTGTGATTATGTAATATTATTTGTGAATAATTAATTATTGATTTATATGATAATGAAAATATTCATATTATGTGGATATAGATGGAGAAAAATTTTAATGTGACAATTGTTGAAAATTAATATTTTATCTTTTTCTGATAAAATAATTCATTTTAATATATTATTATATTATAATAATATAATAATGGTGATATTTTTATAATGAATGTGTGATATATGATTAAATGATGAGGAAGACTATTTTTGTTACTAAAAATATTTAAAACATGTTTTTCATGTCTGTGGACCCCATTTCTTGACTGAAATTTGATTATATCCTGCAAAATAGTCTGTATGTGGATTTTGGTCAATTTCTGTTTGGAATTTGGAAAAACTTTCTTCTGTAAAGTTGTAGAGAATTGAATTTTCTATGAAATGGACATAAGAATTGAATTTTTCTGATAAATGGGCTATTTATCATGAATTATTGAAGTTCTGAAGTTCCAGAATAATTGATTTTTGAAAGTTTTAGTTATTTTTTAAAGAAAAACATTTTTGTTATGATTGGTGGGCTCACTTGTTGTTAAACATGTTTGAAATCTGAATTCAAAGGTTGGTTTAGAAAAATTATAATAAATAATATTATTTTATTAAATTTTCTGCTTTGGTGTTCTAAGCATATTCCTATAAATAGGGTGCTTAGGTTAGAATTTAAAATCACGCCAAAAATTAAAGTTTTCTCTCTCTTTCTCTCTCTATATTATCGAGCGTATTCCTGGGAGTTTTTTTATACTTTGAGTGTTGCTATACAGTACAAGTTCTCTTTAGCACTATATTCAATATTCAAGTCAGAAGTACTGTCTTTTCGAGGTAAGGAATGTTATTTTTTAAAAAAATGATATTATTTCTTTCAATATCATTATGCCAAAATATTGTTAAGATTTTTCTTGTGAAATTCTTGTCTTTTAGTGTCGGGGTTACTATTCACGTATATGGCACTATTCACGTATACAACACTATTAACGAATACGACACTATTCACAGAAAAATTAAATTTTTATTTTTTGTCCAAGATATCTATTATGGATACTAGCTTTGATTGTAACCATGTTTTGATCATTCTTAAATTTTACTCTACTATGGTTATTTATGAAGTATTTTTGAACTGAGATTGTTTGGAGTACGAATCCTTAATATTTGTTATTTTGTTTCACTAGATTCGTTTCGCTTAAAATATTTTTCATCATCCTCAGTCCTAAATGATTGTATTACTAAATATTTTTGGCCTGTAGTGCAAAGATGAATGATTTTTTGATTAATATCTTTAGCCCGTAGTGCAAAGATGAACAGGTGTTGAGTTGAACATGACCTATTGATGAATATCTTTGGCCTGTAGTGCAAAGATGAATATTTGATTCAAGATGTATATTGATTGATGTTACAGGGATAAAATATTGATGATGGACTTTTAAATTCATAGATAATAGTAGATTTCATTCTCTACGTAACTCTTCTATGAATTATTATTTCCGCTGCGAATATTGATTTAAAACTTGTTGTCTATTGTATTCTATAAGGTTTTTTTTCCTGTTGAAGACTAACGATAATTTTTTCTATATTATCTTAGTCATAATATTCTTTACTGAGCTAGTTTAGCTCACCCTTTTCCTTTTTGTTCCATTTTTCTTCTTAGGAGGCGAGAATGTAGCAAGTACTAGTCGGGGTATGGAATGATGGTTCTAGAAGTTGTCTTAGTAGTCCTCACTATTTCGCAAAATAGTGTTTCAATAATTTTAATGAGCACTTATTTGAGTGTGAATATTTTCTAGATGACAATATTTGTATTTAAACTCACAGTTTATGTGTTGTCGTATTTTGCACGACATTTGTATTAATAAAGTTGTTGTTGTTTCGGCACCATGTATCTGGTGACTCAGAATGGGTGTTATATACCTATTTTGGGGGCGTCACAGTAGGTATCAGAGCTTAGGGATATGATCTCTGGCGGAGATCGGGCAATAGAACTAGGAGGGGAGACACGAGTAAATCCTTCGCTAGTGTGTCCTACCTAAGCTTATTTGTTGGTTGGTCAGTACATAGGGATATTATGTGATATGTTGATTTCTTTAATAAACCCTTATTTTATGGCAGTATTTAAGAATGGCGACTGAGAATGTTAACAGTTGAGTAAATGAGACCGTGGAGACACCTTTACTCACCAATGAGGAGAACATGCAGCAGGTCGGCATTGTTCCTCCTGTAAACAACACCACTGAGCAGACGATGAACGACGGGATGTTTAGAAGCTTTTTGCAGTTCATGCAAAATTAGACGAGGGATACTCGTGTACAAAATATAGGTGGAAATGATAACAATGCACGGTTTGTCACGGCCAAGCAGTTCAAAGAGTTGGGACCACCGAAATTCTAGGGAAAGCCAGATCCGATTAAGGCAGAAACGTGGGTCAAGCAAATTACCAATATATTCGATGTCTTGGGATGCATGGAGGAACAGAAGGTTCCATTCGCCACCTTTATGTTCTGTAATGAGGCAGATTACTGGTGGGAATCTGTGAAGCGTACCCTTCCAGCCGCACTCAGCATGTCTTGGGAGACGTTTCAGAAACTGTTCAATGACAAGTACTTTCTTGAAAGTATTCGTCATATGAAGGAAGTGGAGTTTATTAGACTAGAACAAAACAACATGACGGTGTCCCAGTATGAGGCGAAGTTTGCAGAGTTATCCAGGTTTGCACCTCATTTGGTGGAGAATGAGGAACATATGTCGCGGATGTTTCTGAGAGGTTTGAAACCCGGCATACGTCAATATCTCATTTCTCATAAATTTTCCCTCTATTCATATGTTGTCAATAGGGCTAAATTATTAGAGCGAGATAACGAGTACGTTCAACCGAGGGACCACAACTAGGATTATACCAGTGACAACAGTCATCAAAATAACGATAACCAGCGGAGAAAGAAAAATACGAACAAAAGTGGTAACCACTCTAGTGGTAATCATGGCCATGAGAATAGAAGAAGCGAGTCGGGGGGAGGTTTTAAAAAGAGGAGATTCAACAATGACAATGTGAAGACGTCAGCACCAACAACTGGTTCTAAGGGAGGAGAACGACCACTGATCATATGCTATAAATGCGGAAAAGAGGGACATATCAGTCCAAACTGTCCACAACAGTTCAAGGTATGCTATAATTGTGGAAAGGAAGGACATATCGCTCGAGATTGTACGGTAGAAAAACCGAGTCCAGCGGGGATGGTGACTCAAAAGGATTTCCCAGAAAAGTCAAAGTCAACGGTTCCTGGAAAAGCGTTTATTGTGACTGGTCAAAATGCAATGAACCCAAATGAGGTGATCACGAGTAAGCTAATCATAAATTCATGCGAAGTTTATACATTACTAGATACCGGTGCTACCCATTCATTTATCTCTCTTGCTTGTGCTCAACGTTTAAACTTGACTACAGAGAAATTAGACTTTGACTTATCTGTGGAGACTCCATTAGGAGAAACTTTCATTACATCCACTATTTATAAATCTTGTTTGATCCAAGTTGGCACCATGACATTACCTGTTGACCTTATCTTTTTAAAGATGCTTGCATTTGACGTGATTTTAGGGATTGATTGGTTAACTACTCATCATGCCAAAATTTATTATTTTCGTAAGGTTATTAGTTTTCATATTCTTAATCAACCTGTTATTCGAATTCAAACAACTAAACCATTAAAATCGATCACTGTTATATCAAGCCATAAAGCCATTCATTTATTAAACGATGGATGTCAAGCTTTCTTAGCCCATGTTATGGATTTGAATAAAGACACGTCAGATTTGAATAATATTCCTATTGTTAGTGACTTTCCTGATGTATTTCCTGAAGAACTTCTCGATTTACCCCCAGAACGTGAAGTTGAATTCTTTATTGATCTTGAACCTGGTACAAAGCCCATTTCTAAAACCCCATATCGAATGGCTCCTATTGAACATCAGGAATTAAAGGTCTAACTACAGGAGTTGTTGGACACCGGT
Source organism: Panax japonicus (assembly GCA_020205505.1). Classification (NCBI taxonomy): domain Eukaryota; kingdom Viridiplantae; phylum Streptophyta; class Magnoliopsida; order Apiales; family Araliaceae; genus Panax; species Panax japonicus. Next base: position 29,818,146 of record CM035108.1, read on the forward strand.
TTCATTCATCCTAGTACATCTCCTTGGGGTGCTCCTATTTTATTCGTAAAGAAGAAAGACGGGAGTATACGACTTTGTATTAACTACCGAGAATTAAACCATATCACTATCAAGAATAGGTATCTGCTACCTCGTATTGATGACCTCTTTGACCAGTTTCAAGGAGCATAATTCTTTTCAAAGATCGATATTTGTTCTAGATATCATCAACTGAAGATTAGAACTGAGGATATTCCGAAGACTGCCTTTAGAACTCGGTACGGGCATTACGAATTCTTAGTCATGTCTTTTCGATTGACTAATACTTCTGCGACTTTCATGGATATGATGAACCGAGTATTCAAGGAATATTTAGATCAGTTCGTTGTTGTCTTTATTGATGACATCCTCATATATTCCAAAAGTCATAAAGATCATGAGCACCATTTGAAGCTGGTACTCCAAAGGCTTCGTGAAAACAAGCTTTATGCCAAGTTGAGGAAATGCGAGTTCTGGCTTGAGGAAGTAACATTCCTTGGGTACGTGGTGTCAAAACATGGAGTATCTGTTGACCCAACGAAGATTGAAGCAATACAATGTTGGGAACAACCGAAGTCGGTGACCGAAGTACGTAGCTTTCTAGGCTTAGTTGGTTATTATCGGAGATTCGTGGAAGGATTTTCTCGAATCGCTACTCCGTTAACTTAATTGACTTGGAAGGATACAAAATTCATATGGAGCGAGGAATGCGAAAATATTATTCAAGAGCTCAAGAGGAGACTCATTTCGGCACCTGTTCTGACAATACCATCTGGTTCAGATGGACTTGTGACGCCCCCAAAATTACCAAATTTTGAGTCGCCAGAAAATACACTATAAATACAAATAAAACATAATTATACAGTTGTCGTGTAAAATACGACACAACATACGCTGTGAGTTTTAATACGTATATTGTCATCTAGACAGTATATAAACTCAAAGGAGTCCTCAATACATATATTGTAACACTGTTTATTCAGGATAGTGAGGACTATTAGCGAACACTATCATCTGGACCGTCACTCATTTCCCTTGTTATACACGCTCGACTCAGCTACACTCCTATTACCTGAAAGGAATTGTGAAACAAAAGGGTGAGCATGACTAGCCCAGTAAAGAATATAATAACTAAAGATAACTACATTATCAATAGTTTTCATTAATAATAAATCAGAGATTTATAATATATGGTAGATAATAAAACTTTTCAACCATAATTGCAGCGGAATCAACGATCCATTAGAAGAGTCAAGTAGAACATATTGTCTACTGTCTCCTCTAGATTAAAATTTCATCGTTGATATTTCGTTCCTGTAATACTCATCAACAGTTCATAGTTATACTCAAGACCAATAGAACTTTCATCATTTGTTTTCACCTGAAGCACCACAGATGTTAGTTAAGTTCACAATTCATATTTATAATAACGGGAATTAACAATTCCTTCTTGCCCCAAGGCTTAATAGAACGTTTACTCAATATCCTTACCCAAAAGCTGAAGATATTCAAGTGTAATAACAATGATCATACCAATAAGTTGTCTACCTTTGCACTACGTGCCAAAGATATTCAACTATAAATCAATTGCTGAGACTCAGCTAAATAAATAATCCACATCATCGAATCATCCCCGCACTACGTGCCAAGAATATTCGTTAGTATCACAAGTGGTCCTGATCATGTCATACACCTGTCCATCTTTGCACCTCGGGTCAAGGCTATCAAACAACAGATCATCTTTGCACGTAAGCCAAATATATTCAACCGTAAAACCAATAACCAAAAGTTTAATAAAGAATATAAGAAACTGCAAATGGATTTTTACCGCCATGCGGTAATCCACTCAGAGATTATTTCCAAAATTTAATAAGGACTTAATATAAAGGATCATTCACCATGCATGCGATAGAGACCGCACAGACAGGTTATTCCAACAGAATAATAAATACATAACAATAAAATGGAACCAGGTCTGGCGTATAGCACAGTCAGGATATTCTGACAGAATCGTAAATGCGGAATAATAAAGACGGAACCAGGTCCGGCGTATAGCACAGACAGGATATTCCGACAGAATCGTAAATGCGGAATAATAAAATGGAACCAGGTCAGGTGAAATTCACACCGACAGGATATTCCGGCAGAATATTAAAGAACTGAATAATAAAAGAATTTCACCATGTCTGCATTACTTCGCATAAACAGGTTATTCTTTATACCGTATAATATATCTTACCACCATAATTATCTCCCTTACTTCCCTTACTTCCCTTACTTCCCTTACTTCCCTTACCTCAATAATGACCTCCATGATTGAAATAAGCCAGTTCCACCTCCATGTCAAAGTGGACAGTGCAAGTAAAAGATTTTCCCGTGTATCCTTGATTAATTGCTTGATCAATTTTCGACATAACTTTATCCATGTTTTGCAACACCTCTTCCACATGGAAAGCGGCCCTAATTGGGTTTGAGAGAAAGAGATGAAGATCCAAAACATGAAGCATATTCTCCGATGTGACAAAGGAAAAAGCAGCAATATAAATTACTCCATTAGAGTTTAGAGTTAGCAGCATCGTTATGGTAACTGCCATCGGAAACAGGGGGTCTGAGCATGGACAAGGTCGCCGAGGTTGGCACGCCTGAGATGGTTGATGCTGAGATAAATTCCGGCCATGCATGTCATGCTTAGATCAGCCGGTGTTGCCTTGCCAGAAAACACACTAAAGTGTGACGTTGGTGATGGACATGAAAAATCCATGACGTCGCCGGAAAGAATAAGTGTCTTCCACGAACCGTATGGTGCAGTGAGCTGTTCTTCAGTTGGAGTGAAGGGTGAAGGTGAAGCCATTCGCTTTCAGTGATGATGATGATGAGTCTGTATACCTCCAAGAGAAAATCGACTGTGACGGTCTTCAACGGAGAAGACAACGAGGTCAGTCATATCGAGTTAGCCGGCAAAGGTTCGGTTAAGTATTTGACAAACGCCAGCCTGCATTCGCAAATATAGAAAACAACACATGCTCCTTCATATTAAACGGCCCTTTTAACAATGATTGTTGGTGAAGAAACCCCATAAGAGTAAGCAACAGTCGCCTGGCGGCATCACGAACGGGCTGTTTGCCATCACCCAAGCGTTCAACAATGGCAGGAACTAGGGCATTGAAATGAAGCTTAAAATGTTCATGGACTTCTTCAATATCATATTGAGTGAGCATGAAAGAGGTGTTGCCCATGATTAAAAATCTACCTGTGAGATATTTGAGCAGAGCACAAGCAGTAACGGAAGCTAGTAACTGGTTAATCCAGTAAAGTATGGACCGGAAGACGGTGATATGATCACCAACGCATAGGCCGAGAGTGCACGTGAAACCGGCCGATATCATCACTGCCACCACCAGTGTATGTGCTATTGTGACTTGCCGACTGTGAAGTTCAGTTCACTCGTAACTTAATTTATCACCCCCCAGTAGTATATAGGGCTCTCCCCTTTTTAAAGGAGCTAGTTCAAATAAGTGATTAAAGCTTTTTAGTGTAGAAAGAAGATTTAGAGAGAGATAATCAAAAAGAGTCTTGCCATCTCAAAAGAAAGAAAATGAATCCCTTCCCCTGGACTCCCACCATTCTTCTTCCTTTTATTTCACATGCCTTTGTCTTTTCTTTTCGTTTATTTCACCCGTGAGGAATTATCAACCGCGTGCTACTTTAATAATAGTTGATTGAAAGAAGATTCCCATAAATTATTCCCCCCACCTGTCCATGCAAATCCACATGCACTTCCTAAATAACAAAGGAATAATAGGATACCCACTCGGCTAGTTCTGTCCTTCTTGTCTGTTATTATGAGACATATTTGATATAATAATATTATCATGCTAATAAGTATTACGGACAACTCATAATGGGCATAGTATCGATCAATAATTTGCTAGTATAATCCCAGAATTCACGGTCAATTTGATAATCGTGCATAATTCCCTGCACAATAACAGTGTACCTCCTTATCATAATATTAGCAACATCCATTATCCTATTATTAGTTGGATTCCATGAATATTACAATAACAGCTACTAATCATAGTAATGCATAGTATATACTAATCATTATGGTAAATTAATGATAGTATTAATTTTGAAGGTTCAAATATCACATTTAAATTTAAACCTTAATCAATTTAATTATTCACAAAAATAGAAAAATTGAATAATTTTTATTTAAAAAAATTCGGGGTCTCACAGGACTTGTTATCTACAGCGATGCTTCAGGCAAAGGGTTAGGATGTGTTCTCATGCAATATGGGAAAGTCATAGCCTATGCTTCGCGATAACTTAAAGAATATGAGAGGAATTATCCTACTCATGATCTAGAGTTGGCAGCAGTTGTTTTCGCGCTAAAGATCTAGAGGAACTATCTATATGGGGAGAAAGTGGAGATATATTCAGACCATAAAAGCCTCAAATATTTCTTCACCCAAAAGGAACTCAACATGCGGCAACGACGTTGGCTAGAGCTGTTGAAAGACTATGACCACACCATTCAATACCATCCTGCAAAAGCGAACGTGGTAGCTGACGCGTTGAGTAGAAGATCATATGCGGGAATGAGTGCGATGTTGTCAACACAAAGGCCCATTTTGTGTGATTTAAAAAAGATGAAGATAGAATTCAAGACTCAAGGGACCCATGCGATGATGTCAAGTATACGCATAGAACTAGATTTAATCAATAAAGTTAAAGTTGCTCAATCCACAAACCCGAAGTTGATGCGTATGAAGAAGAAAGTACAAGAAGGTGTTATCCCAGAGGCAAGAATCGATGAAGAAGGAATACTTCGAGTCAACTCCAGACTTTGTGTTCCTAACGACTCTGATTTGAAGTACAAGATCATGATGGAGGCACACAATACACCATTTGCAATCCATCCTGTAAGTACTAAAATGTATCGTGATCTTTGACATACATTTTGGAGGAACAATATAAAGAGAGAGATTGCAAGGTTTATCTCGAGGTGTTTAACTTGTCAACGTGTAAAGGCAGAGCATCAAGTGCCAAAGGGTCCATTGCAACCACTTGAGATTCTGAAATGAAAGTGGGAACACATTACCATGGATTTAGTTATGGGTCTTCCCACGGTTTCTCAAGGCATAAATGTTATTTGGGTTATTGTTGATAGATTAACCAAGTCCGCTCATTTTTTGCCGATACGGGAGACTTATTCCCTTGAACGTCTTGCTCGTGTATATATAAATGAGATTATGAAATTGCATGGCATACCAGTATCCATAGTTTCGGATCGTGACCCAAGATTCACTTCACGATTTTGGGTTAGCTTGCAAAAAGCTATGGGGATGGATTAACAATTTAGTTCGGCATACCATCCTCAAATGGACGGACAATCAGAGAGGACTATTCAAACTCTTGAAGATTTATTAAGACTCTGTGTCCTAGATTTCAAAAGAAGTTGGGATAATTATTTACGATTGGTGGAATTCTCCTACAACAACAGTTATCAGGCATGTATAGGTGTGGCTCCATTCGAAGCATTATATGGATGAAAGTGTCACTCTCCAGTATGTTAGGATGAGGTAGGTGAAGTAACATTGTTGGGACCAGAGTTGGTACATATTACTACAGAAAAGATCCAAATGATTGGATAACGTATACAAACGGCACATGATCGACAAAAGAGTTATGCGGATCTTCATTGAAAGGATGTGGAATTTGGTATTAGGGATCATGTATTGTTGCGAGTTACTCCATGGAAGGGAGTTACAAGATTTGGGAAGAGAGGAAAGCTCAATCCACGATTTATTGGTCCATTTCAGATTCTTGACCGAGTAGGAAATGTGGCCTATAGACTCGCGTTACCTCCAAGTATGTCTCGTGTTCATAATGTTTTTCAAATATCCATGCTTTGTAAATATGTGAAAGATCCGAACCAAGTTATTGAGTTAGAACCGGACGGGATAGCCGAAGACTTAATGTATGAGGAGGTACCTGTCAAGATCTTGGATATAAAGGAGCATGTCCTACGTACAAAGTTCATACCCCAAGTCAAAGTTTTGTGGAGAAATCATTCTATTGAGGAAATAACCTGGGAGTTGGAAACGGAAATGAAAGTGAGGTATCCTCACCTTTTCGAAACACCGTGTACGTATGCCAATTTGGAGGACAAAATTTCATAAGGAGGGAAGGTTGTAAGACCCCAACTTATTATAAATGAAATTTAATTTCCTCTATTTATTATTTTGAAATAGTAAGGGTTGATTTGATTAATGTTGTTAGTTATGGGTAAAATGCGCAAATATTTCAAATAAGCAAGTGATTATAAAATATTTATTATTATCGGGGAATATTCGTTTGGTCGTGGAATATTCTTGTTGTCGGGAAATATTCTTACGATGAAGCAGTCTTTTGTGGGCCGCATAACGAAAAGTGATTGGATGAAGAAAACGACAAGTACAAGTTGTTAATAATTAACGGCATAGTTGTTACCGTTAATACTGTTGGAATACCCGGTGGTTAAAACACGGTAGCACACGGTATTGCACAAATTATTGATTCTTATTTAAGAAGGCAATACTCAATAATTGTTACAGTAATTAATGTTCAATATTTTATTTTATTTATTCAATAATTGCCAAGTTGATGTTTTATATTATTATTGTTTCAATAATTGTCACTACACAATATTTTCCATTATCAGATCAATAATTTATATCATTTGAATAATATTATCAGTTAGCATTATTGGCAATGTCTAGAAAGTTCTGTCTAAGGAGAGGCTTGGTCACCTAATTGCGCGCCAATAAGGAGAAATCCTTATTGGAAAGCCCCATCTTTCCTGAGAACGATCTGGTTGTCGATGTTGTGATTCTGTAATATTATTTGTGAATAATTCATTATTGATTTATATGATAAGAAAAATATTCATTTTATGTGGATATAGATGGAGAAAATTTTTAATGTGACAATTGTTGAAAATTAATATTTTATTTTTTTCTGATAAAATAAATCATTTTAATATATTATTATATTATAATAATATAATAATGTTGATTTTTTTACAATGAATGTGTGATATATGAATAAATGAGGAAGAAGAGTATTTTTGTTACTAAAAATATTTAAAACATGTTTTCATGTCCGTGGACTCCATTTCTTGACTGAAATTTGATTATAGCATGCAAAATCGTCCGTATGTGGATTTCGGTCAATTTCTGTTTGGAATTTGGAAAAACTTTCTTCTATAAAGTTGTAGAGAATTGAATTTTCTATGAAATGGACATAAGATTTGAATTTTTCTGATACAAGGGCTATTTATCTTGAATTATTGAAGTTCCTAAGTTCTGGAATAATTGATTTTTAGAAGTTTTAGTTATTTTTTTTAAAGAAAAACATTTTTGTTATGATTGGTGGGCTCACTTGTTGTTAAACATGTTTGAAATCTGAATTCAAAGGTTGGAGTAGAAAATTTATAATAAATAATATTATTTTATTAAATTTTCAACTTTGGTATTCTAAACATTTTCCTATAAATAAGATGCTTAGGTTAGAATTGAAAATCACACCAGAAACTAAAGTTTTCTCTCTCTTTCTCTCTCTATATTATCGAGCGTATTCTTGTGAGTATTTTGATACATTGAGTGTTGTTATATGGTGCAAGTTCTCTTCAGCGCTATATTCAGTATTCCAGTCAGAAGTACTGTCTTTTCGAGGTAAGGAATGTTATTTTTTTTTTAAATGATATTATTTCTTTCAATATCATTATGCCGAAATATTAGTAAGATTTTTCTTGTGAAATTCTTGTCTTTTAGTGTCGGGGTTACTATTCACGTATACGACATTATTCACTTATACGACACTATTCACGAATACGGCATTATTCACAGAAAAATTAAATTTTCTTTTTTTATCCAAGATATCTATTATGGATACTAGCTTTGATTGTATCCATGTTTTGATCATTCTTGAATTTTACTCCACTATGGTTATTTATGAAGTATTTTGGAACTAGGATTGTTTGGAGTATGAATCCTTAATATTTGTTATTTTGTTTCACTAGATTCGTCTCCTTTAAAATATTTTTCATCATCCTGAGTCCTAAATGATTGTATTACTGAATATCTTTGGCCTGTAGTGCAAAGATGAATGATTTTCTGATGAATATCTTTGGCCCGTAGTGCAAAGATGAACAGGTGTTGAGATGAACATGACCTACTGATGAATATCTTTGGCCTGTAGTGCAAAGATGAATATTTGATTCAAGATGTATATTGATGGATGTTACAGGGATAAAATATTGATGATGGACTTTTAAATTCATAGATAATAGTAGATTTCATTCTCTACATAACTCTTCTATGAATTATTATTTCCGCTGCGAATATTGATTTAAAACTTGTTGTCTATTGTATTCTATCATATTTTTTTCCTGTTGAAGACTAACAATAATTTATTCTATATTATCTTAGTCATAATATTCTTTACTGGGCTAGTTGAGCTCACCCTTTTCCTTTTTGTTCCATTTTTCTTCTCAGGAGGCGAGAATGTAGTGAGTACTAGTCGGAGTATGGAATGATGGTTCTAGAAGTTGTCTTAGTAGTCCTCACTATTTCGTAAAATAGTGTTTCAATAATTGTAATGAGGACTTATTTGAGTGTGGATATTGTCTAGATGACAATATTTGTATTTAAACTCACAGTTTGTGTGTTGTCATATTTTGCACGATAATTGTATTAAGAAAGTTGTAGATTTTTCGGTACCATGTATCTGGCGACTCAGAATGGGTGTTGTATACCTATTTATGGGGCGTCACAGTTGAGTCTCCACAGATCAATAATTAGGATAATATGCATCAGGAAGGTGACAATCCTCATGCAAACAACAATACTGACCAAATGATGAACGATGGAATGTTCAGAGGCTTTATGCAATTCATGAAACATCAGGCAAGAGCAGCTCCTGTCCAAAATGCAGAAGGAAACACTGGCAACTCATGGACGGTCAGCGCTAAGCAGTTCAAGGAACTGGGACCACCGGAGTTTTTTGGAGAGCCAAAACCACTTAAGGCAGAGACGTGGATAAAGCAGATCTGCAAGATATTTGATGTCTTGGGATGCTCCGAGGAGCAAAAGGTTCCCTTTGCCACCTTCATGTTGCGAGCAGAGGTAGATTACTGGTGGGAATCTATAAAGCGTACTCAACCTGCCGCATTGAAGATGACTTGGGAGAAGTTCTAAGAATTGTTCAACGACAAGTACTTTCCCGAAAGTATTCGTCACATGAAAGAGGTAGAGTTCATCAAGTTGGAGCAAAACAACATGACCATGTCGCAGTACGAAGCCAAGTTTGCCGAGTTGTCCCGATTTGCGTCCCATTTGGTTGATAATGAGGAGAGAATGACGCGAATGTTTCTAAGATGTTTGAAACCTAAGATACGTCAATATCTTATCTCTCATAAAATGTCTTTGTATTCAGATGTTGTTAATAGGGCTCAGTTATTGGAGCGCAATAATGAGTCAACCCAACCAAAAGAGAGCAGCCGGCAAAATGATAATACCAGTTATAGTAGTTATTGAAGAGGTGACAATAAGCGTGGAGGGAATCAACATGCCAGAAATGGTAACCACTTCGATGGGAATCATGACCAAAACAATAAGAATGGACATTTCAAGAAGAGGAGATTCAACAATGATGGAAAGACGTCAGCATCAGCACCCGTTGTTAAGGAAGAAGAACGGCCACCTATCATATGCTTCATATGCGGAGGGGAGGGACATATCAGTCCAAACTGTACGCAGCAGTCCAAAACATGTTACAATTGTGGAAGAGAAAGTCACCTAGCTCGATTTTGTCATTCAGGGAAGGCAAGTTCAGTTGGGATGGAGGCACCAAAGGCCGTCCCAGAAAAGTCAAAGCCAGTAGTTTAAGGGAGAGCATTTGTTGTGACCTCCCAGAAAGCAAGGAACCCGAACGAGGTCATCACGGATAAGCTTATCATAAACTCTAGCGAAGTCTATACCTTATTTGATATCAGTTCTACCCATTCTTTTATTTCTCCTACTTGCGCTCAACGTTTAAATTTGACTCCGGAGAAATTAGACTTTGACTTATCTGTTGAAACTCCATTGGGAGAAAACTTTATTACATCCACTGTTTATAAGTCTTGTAGAGTTCAAATCGGCACCCGCACGTTACATGTCGATCTTATTTCTTTGAAAATACTTGCATTTAATGTGATTCTAGGGATTGATTTGTTAACTACTTATCATGCAAAAATTAATTGTTTTCGTAAGATTGTTAGCTTTCATATTCCTAACCAACCTATTATACGAATTCAAGCAACCGAACCATTAAAATCAATCATTGTCATCTCAAGCCATAAAGCTATGCGTTTATTGAAAAATGGATGTCAAGCTTTCTTAGCTCATGTCACGGATCTAAACAAAAATACGTCAGTTTTGAATGATATATCTATTGTTAATAAATTTCCTAATGTATTCCCTGAAGAACTTCCTGGACTACCCCCAAAACATGAAATTGAATTTTTTATCAGCCTTGAACCCAGTACAAAACCCATTTCCAAAGCCCCATATCGAATGACTCCTATTGCACTTCAGGAGTTAAAGACCCAACTTCAGGAATTGTTAGACATTGGCTTTATCCGTCCTAGTACTTCTCCTTGGGGTGCTCCTGTTATATTCGTGAAGAAGAAAGATGGGAGTATGTGATTTTGTATTGATTATCGGGAGTTGAACCATGTCACCATCAAAAATAGATATCCATTGTCTCGCATTGATGACCTGTTTGACCAGTTGCAAGGCGCCAAATTCTTTTCACAGATTGATCTTCGTTCACGATATCACCAATTGAAGATTAGAACCGATGACATTCCAAAGACGGCTTTCAGAACTTAGTACTTGCATTATGAATTCCTAGTCATGTCCTTTGGATTATCTAATGCTCCTGCTACCATCATGGAAATGATGAACCGAGTATTCAAGGAATATTTGGATAACTTTGTGTTTGTCTTTATTTATGACATCCTCGTATATTCCAAAAGTCGTGAAGATCATGAGCAACACTTAAGGTTGATACTCCAAAAGCTTCGTGAAAATAAGATTTATGCCAAGTTGAAGAAATGCGTGTTCTGGCTGGAGGAAGTAGCATTCCTTGGGCACGTAGTATCAAGTCATGGAATATCTGTTGACCCAGTAAAGATTGAAGCTATTTAAAGCTATGAGCAACCTAAATTGGTGACCAAAATACGTAGCTTTCTCGTCTTAGATGGTTATTATCGGAGATTCGTAGAAGGGTTTTCTCTAATCGCTACTCCATTAACTCAGCTAACTCGGAAAGATACAAAGTTCGGTTGGAACGAAGAATGTGAGAAAATTTTAAGAACTCAAGAGGAGACTCATTTCAGCACCTGTTCTGACAATACCATCTGGCTCGGAGGGATTTGTCATCTATAGTGATGCTTCGGGAAAAGGGTTGGGATGTGTTCTCATGCAACAAGGGAAAGTCAAAGCCTATGCCTCATGACAACTCAAAGAATATGAGAGGAATTATCCCACTCATGATCTAGAGTTGGCAGCAGTCGTTTTTGCACTAAAGATTTGGAGGCATTACTTATATGGGGAAGTAGTGGAGATCTTTACGAATCATAAAAGCCTCAAATATTTCTTCACTCAAAAGGAACTCAACATGCGACAACGATGTTGGCTTAAACTATTGAAAGATTATGATCATACCATCCAATACCACCCTGTAAAAGTGAATGTGGTAGTTGACTCATTGAGTAGAAGATCATATGCGGGTACGAGTGCAATATTGTCAATGCAAAGGACCATTTTGTATAACTTACAAAGGATGGAGATAGAGTTAAAGACTCCAGGAACCCATGTGATGATGGTGAATATACGACTAGAACCAACTTTACTCGATAAAGTTAAAGTTGCTCAAGCTACAGACCTGGAGCCGATGCGTATGAGGAAGAAAGTGCAAGATGGTGATATACCAGAAGCAAGAATCGATGAAGAAGAAATACTTAGAGTCAACTCCAGACTTTGTGTTCCTAATGAACATGAATTAAAGTATAAAATCATGATGGAGGCGCACAACACACCGTTTGCAATCCATCATGGGAGTACCAAAATGTATCATGATCTTCGACATACATTTTTGTGGAGCAATATGAAGAGGGAGATAGCAAAATTCATCTCAAGGTGTTTAATTTGTCAACGAGTCAAGGCGGAGCATCAAGTACCTAAGGGTCCATTACAACCACTTGAAATTCTAGAATAGAAGTGGGAGCACATTATCATGGATTTCGTTACTGGTCTTCCCAAGGTTTCTCAAGGCATAGATGCAATTTGGGTCATTGTTGATAGATTGACCAAGTCTGCTCACTTCTTAGCTATACGATAAACATATACACTTGAACATCTTGCTCGTATGTACATAAACAAGGTTGTAAGATTGCATGGTATGCCGGTATCCATAGTTTCTGATCGAGACCCAAGATTCACTTCAAGATTTTTGGTTAGTTTGCAAAAAGCTATGGGCACGAATTTACGATTTAGTTCGGCATATCATCCTCAGACGGACGGACAATCAAAGAGGACTATTCAAAATCTAGAAGATTTATTAAGACTCTGTGTCCTTGACTTCAAGGGAAGTTGGGACAAGTTCTTACCGTTGGTGGAGTTTTCCTACAACAACAGCTATCAAACAAGTATTGGCATGGCTTCATTCAAAGCATTGTATGGAAGAAAGTGTCGTTCTCCAGTATGCTGGGATAAGGTGGGTGAAGCAACATTGCTATGTCCGGAGTTGGTACGTATGACTACAGAAAAGATTCAAACAATCCGACAACATATAAAAACCTCACAAGATCGACAAAAGAGTTATGATGATCTTCATCGAAAGGACGTGGAATTCGATATTGGAGATCATGTGTTCTTACGTGTTGCTCCATGAAAAGGAGTTACGAGATTTGGAAAGAGAGAAAACCTCAATCCTCGATTCATTGGCCTATTTTTAATCCTCGATCGAGTAGGAACTGTGGCCTATATACTGACTTTACTGCTAAGTATGTCTCGTGTTCATAACATTTTTCCCATATCCATGTTACGTAAATATGTGGAAGACCCAAACCATATTATTGAGTTAGAACCAGACGAAATAGCGTAAGATTTAACGTATGAAGAGGTTCCTGTTCAAATCTTGGATAAGAAGAAACATATTCTACGCTCCAAGGTTACACCTCAAGTCAATGTTTTGTGGAGAAACCACGATGTTGAGGAAATGACCTGGGAGTTAGAATCTGAAATGAAATCAAGGTATCCTTACCTCTTTGACATACCAGGTACGTATCCTAATTTTGAGGGCAAAATTTCATAAGAAGATGAGGTTGTAAGACCCCAACTTTTAGGAATAAAAAAGAATTTTCTATAAATATCATTTTTTATATTATGGAGTGAACTTGATATAATGTTATAGTTGTGGGTAATATTTATAACTTTTTCAAAGTATGCAAGTTGTTATATAATATTCGATTGGTTGGGGAATATTCGTTTTAACAGGGAATATTCCTACGACGACACAATCATTGGTGGATCCCACAACAGAATTATTGTCGGATTTAGAAAACAAAAAAAATATTTTTATGAAAATAACGGTGGAAGTTTTACCGTTAACTGTTAAAATACCCGGTGTTAAAAGTACAATAATACGCGTGGTTGCATAGTAGCACACAGTATTGATTATTGATGTTTACGTGAGAAATCACTCAGTTTTGTTCAATTATTGCTATAGTAATTGTTGCATAGTATCTCACGTTATTTTATTCAATTATTGTCGATATTTTATATATTATTAAATCAATAATTGAGATAACAAAGTTATTAATATTATTATTTACAATTTAAACGATGTCTAGAAGTTCTGCCAAGGAAAGGTTTGGTCACCTAATTACGCGCCAATAGGAAGAAATCCTTATTGGAAAGCGCCCGCTTTCCTAGGAACGACCTGGTCGATTAATAGTGTGAATTATAATAATGATGGTGAAGTTTGTTTTATTATTATAAATGTAATAAAACAGAATACTTTTTATAAAGTTTTGTTTTATTTGATTATAAATAGAATAGAATATATTTTATTATGCATAATATTTGTATAGTGCCTGTATAGTGTTTGTATAGTAAAATCTTTTTATATAAAACAGAATACTTTTATAAAGTTATTTGTTTTATAAGATTATAAATAGAATATATTATATTGTATTATGCATAGTATTTGCATAGTGCCTGCATAGTGTTTGCATAATAAAATCTTTTTATATAAAACAGAATACTTTTATAAAGTTATTTGTTTTATTAGATTATAAATAGGATATATTATATTCTATTATGCAAAGTGTTTGCATAGTAAAATCTTTTTACATAAAACAGAATACTTTATTAAAGTTATTTATTTTATTAGATTTTAAATAATATATATATATATATATATTATAAATATAATATATTATATATTATTGCATAGTATCCCTTTCATTCTCCTATAAATAGGATGCTTAGTTAGAATTGAAAATACACCAGAAATTCAGATAATTCTTCTTCTATAATCTTGAGCGTATTTCTTTAGAGTTTTAATAAGCTTTGAGCGTAGAAAGCAGTATAAGTTTTCTTCAAGAATATCCTTGCCCTACCAGTCGGAATACTCTTCTTTCTAACGTAAGGGGTATTATTCTTTCGTGTTCATGAAGAGAGTTATTTTCTTTCAAATACTCGTAGGAGTTGTTATTTCATTCTTTATTATTATGTTGGAACAACCTGTCTATGCAAAGTACCGCATACATGGTAAAATTCTTCTGTTATTCCATTCTTTATTATTCTGTTGGAATAACCTGTCTGTGCGGTCTATCGCATGCCTGGTGAATTCTGTTGTTATTCCATTCTTTATTATTCTGTTAGAACATCCTATCTGTGCGGATTACGCATGACCTGGTTCCATTCTTTATTATTCTGTTGGAACATCCTCTCTGTACGGATTACGCATGACGTGGTTCCATTCTTTATTATTCGGTTGGAATATCCTGTCTATGCGGATTACGCATGACCTGGTTCCATTCTTTATTACTATGTTGGAATAATCTATCTATGTGGATTACCGCATGCATGGTGAACGATCCTATGTATTCATTCTTTATTAACTTGTGGAAATGATCTGTCTACGTGGATTACCGCATGGCGGGCGAAAATCCATTTGCAGTTTCATATATTCTATTATACTCAGTTGGTTAAAGTTTTGGCTTCTATACTCCATGAAATTAGTAGAATATCTTGGATATTTGTGCTTCATCCAGTATCTTTTCATGAAAATATCCTTCTAAGCATTCTTGAATTTTACTCCTTAAAGCAGTATCATGTTGACAATTTGGACATTATTGATTTCAGGATAAATTAACTTATAAATATTTAAAATTTATTCTTGAACTTGTTTTATTGAATTTTTATGTCATTGTCATCATACTCATGTTTATATTATGTTTAAAGTCATATGTGGCCTGCAGTGCATAGATGGACTTGGTATGATTATAACCATGAATTATTCGGTATAATCATGACCGTAAAGTTATAAATGATGTGGTAAAAATCTTCATTGGCCCATAGTGCATTGATGGACAGTTGTTGGCATGCTCATGACCATTGATGAAAACACGAATATCTTTTGCCCATAGTGCATGGATAAATTGTGGTCATGATACTAATGAATATCCTTGGCCGTAGTGCAGGGATGATGTGGATTACTTATTAAGCTGAGTCTTGTTGCCTTTTTTCTAGTTCAAACAAAAGAGCTCTAACTCATTCAAGTATACATGTGTCAACAAACAATACATAGTAAGTCGAGTATCGATCCACGGAGAAAGTTGCCAAATTAAATTATTATGCACCAACTAAATCACTATGGTTATATGCTTAAACTAATAATTATGATTATGATTGTAATTTACTCTAAAATCAAATAACAACTAAAAGATGAATAAAAATGTAATAAAACAGATATGGAAATAATGGGATCCTAACTTTATTTAATAATTCATCTAATTACTACCATCATACAAGCTTGTTCACGTATCACAGGAAAGTAGTCATGAGCACTAAAGTAGACATAACCCTTTTTCAACGTATTATGACCTACTTACATAATATCCACATACAATAGACACCATGTAATCATCAATAAAACCAATCTCACTATATTTCTATGTGAAATTGAAGCAATATTGAATTTAAGCACAAGCTCTTATTTAACTCATATAGTGAAACAATATATATCTATCTGATTCACGAAATACAAAGCTAAGAAAAATAGACCCATATATGCATGCTATCATGATTACAATCCATACTCGCATGTTCTTTTTCAATTCCATACAAGCACTTAAAACGAATGGTGATCAATCATTCATGTATGCAAAACAACCATGATAGAAATTCTTTATGATACGCAAAACAGTCCAGCAATCAGGCCATAAATTAGACTACGTATTAAAATTCGTTAGAATTCCATAATGGAGTTTAGTTCATGACTGAACCAAAATCCATTATGGGATCAAAGAAATACATGGATAATAAGAAAACAATTGAAAGAGAGAAGAAAGAATTGATAAAACCCAATAGCTGATTACAATCCAGTAGCAACGTTAAAATCCTCACTAAAATCCAGCAAAGTAACAATAGTTTATCCACAGTGATTGAAAATCCAAAGAAGAAGTAGAGAATATGGAGATTATTCTTTATTCTACGTTGGAAATCTCTCAAAGTGTAAACCCTAATTCAAATATTAAAAACACGTAAAAACTACGGAATAATACGTCTGGTACCAACCAGAATTGTTTTCACCAACTACATCTCATAAAATTTAAAAATTAAATTAAAACAGATCAGCAGCCTCAGATGTCGCGCGCGGGCGCGTGCTTCCCCTTTGTATTCCCTGCGCAGGCGCGTGTGTACAAAGTCTGGTCCATCCGGTTGATCACGCGGGCCCTCGAGTTTATGCATGTTTAGCCGCATGGCCGCGCGGCTTCTGCAGTTTTGAGTCTGTGTTCTGCTGCTGCAACTGATTTGTCCTGCTGCTCATTCTTTTGTCCACCCATGCCTGGTTTCTTTGCTCCACTCGATCATCATGTTGTGGCTTCGTTGATCACATGTAATCTACCGTATCCAAGTTATGCCATATCCTGCACTTTTACACCAAAGGAGCTCTCAGTACATGCAATACAAAATATTACAAAATTCAACTAAAAACACACTAAAATGTACTTGAGATGGGCATAGTTCGCGTGAATTGATATCCAATAAGTAGGTATAAAACCCACTTATCAAGTCTAAGCGATAAAAGTGATGAAAAACCTTTTTAAATCATAGAAGATAGTAGATTTTATTCTCTACTTGACTCTTCTAATGGATTGCTTGTTCCGATGCAGTTAAACTTGATTGTTGTTATATTTTATCAATTTAACACTGTTGAAGACTAATGATAAATTATTCTGCATTATCTTAGTCATAATATTTCTTACTGGGCTAGTTGAGCTCACCCTTTTGCTTTCATTGTTCTCTTCAGGTAATGAGAACGTAGCAGGGACTAGTCGGGGAAAAGAGTGACGGTCCAGATGATAGCATTAGTAGTCCTCACTATTCTATGAAATAGTGTGATAATAAATGTATTGAGGACTTATTTTGAGTTTTAATACTGTCTAGAAGACAATATTTGTATTAAAACTCACAGCTCATGTTGTATATTTAAGGTTGTATTTGTATTCTGTACCATGTTTTGGCGACTCATAATAGGTGAAGTATATCTATTTTGGGGGCGTCACAAAATCCATTCTGGATACTACCTGAAGTTCAGTCTCAACCCCAGAACACACACCAGGAGTATCATTCCAACCTCGGAGATAACCCTGAGTTTCGTCCTTAGCAATAACCCTAAGGAATACTGTTACAGTTCCGATGATAACTCAAGAAATGCTTGTTTCAAATGCATGTTATCAACTTTAATCTCAAGCCTCCTGCCGAGGCAGTCATACCTCAGACCCGGACCTAGCATCAGGCAGACAGGCACATTTACAGATGACCTTGCAGCATTCAAACACTTGCAGTGGACCAATCTCATATGTAACCCTGAGCAACGTCTGCTTTCAACTCAAACTGGTGACAACCCCAGTTAGGAGTCAAATGTCATCTTACCACCTCAAAACCTGCGCGTCGTCTCAATAATTCATACATACATACATACAACAGTGTCCTACAAGAACCAAGGAGTTCCAATCCCGAGTGACTATTACCCGTGGCGGCACCGGATAGAATTTAAAGCTTAAAGACCATGGGCATGGTCCCTTCTTCCTGACTTCGTACAACCTCTAATCCCATGTCATTGTGTAACTCTCGACACAAGTGGTCCGAAGAAGATCTTAAATACCTCATTCATAGGCTCGGATTGAAGTTCTGCAAGTTCGAGCAGACATTATAGTGCACGAGTGCAAGTACTTCGAGACGACGGAACCCGCAGAACCCTGGGCATCCCGGGTAGCCGCAGGTGTGACAAACCAAGAAATTAGACAATTTATTAAAATCTTAAATGATGGATTTAAGGTCAAATAATAGACCTAGACAGAAAAAGAGTGTATGCATTTGATATTTTGGGGAAGGAATTTTGAGGATTTCAAAATTCTATGAAGGATTTAGGTGACTTATTCAGGATTAAGTGTATATGTGTTTCTGTTCTATGAATATAGTATTATATGTGCACAGTATGCGGTTAAGGGTCAAGGGTTAACCAGATAAATTTTATCAGCGCCAAACCCTAATATTATTAAGAACGTCAACGTTCAGTTAGAAAATCCTAATGTCTGATAAGAAACCCTAGAAATCGATTTTGAATTCCTAATTTCTGTTCCGTGAATTCGAAACCCTAATTTAGGAATTGAAAACCCTAATTCTAGAATTTAAATGCTGTATATAAGGTTTAAACGTCATTAATTATAATTTATTAAGGAAAAACCTAATGAATTACTTGAAACCCTAATTGATTATTAGAAAACCCTAATATCAAATTTGGGAACTCTAATTACAAATTTTGGGTATTTGAAACCATAATATGGGAACTTAAAGGATAATTATAGTGCTTAAGTGTTATTAATTATAATAGTAATTAGGGTAAAGCTTAATTAATTAGTAAATCTTAATTTCAAATTTTTAAACCCTGATTATTCTGGTAGGAACCCTAATATACAATTGCGGATTAAATTGCTAAATTAGCAATCTTAATTAGGAGATATTAATCCTAATTTGTGTTAGTCCTAATGTGATTGGGAAAGTATACTGTAATTACAAAACTCTAATTATAATTTAAAAATGTTAATTTTCATTTTTGAAAATCCTAATTTAGAAATCCTAAAATGTAAATTATGGAAAGCTTAGGTTTTAACCCTAAAGGTTAAATCCTAAGGGTTTGCAATAAATGACAATTCTAGAAATAAAATGGTATAGAAATGACTAGTTTACCCTTATTTCATTATTTAGTAGATTGATTGTAGATCTAGCCCTAAAATAAGTTGGTAAACTACTCTAACTCTAGACCTAGCTATGTGTCTAAATATCAGCCACAACTTGCTAGAAAATATCTTGAATCATATCTATTATATAGATTAAGAAAGAGAAAATGTACACTTTAATTTTCATTCTCTCCAACCCTTTTCTCTCTCTTCTGAATCTGAAATATAGAGTGAGAGAGATTGGTAAGATAAGCTAATATCATTTCATAACTTAGCAAGATCAGATCATCAAGGATCAGTTCATGAATCAAAGCCTCAAAGGTATAAAAACCCTAAATCTTGAAATCCTTAGATCTGATGTTTGATGTTGTTGTTTGTATGTTAGATATATGTTAGAGGGTGTCATTTGATGATCTGGGTTGCCAAAACCTAGATCCATATCAATTAGATGCTCGAAATCAAATTTTATAGAAATTTGGAAAACTGGAAATTTTTGGCCTGACAGCCATGTGTCAGGGCTCATAGATCTTTCTTTGTTAAGTGATAGTGGTGTTTTATGTTATGAATCTGTTCTTTGCTATGTTTTATTCATTCTCCAACTTGAATCAGGGTCATAGCATGTCTAGATCGTATGTTATAGGAAGTCAAACTGCGTTAATCGGTCACGGGAATGGGTTTCTGGGCAACCCAGAAACACAGATCCTATCTGAATACGATATTGCAGGCTCTAGATCTTGCTTGTTTTTAGTGTTTATGTTATGTTGTTGGTTTAATGTTATAGACAGCTATATGGGCTACACTTTTATGCTACTAGATCGCCTAAATTAACATCAGGACTGAATATAATTAAGGTCAAACCGCCATTGACCAACTGGCCTTATGAAGATCTGGGTAACCTAGAATCTTCAAGACATGTTTCCTGACCAGTAGTTTGACCAACCTTTATTTCTTAAACATGTTGTTGTTAGACCGACTTGTTGATATATTATTGTAGCCTGACATCTCCTCTACAAGATAGAACCATTAAATTACACTAATCGAGCTTGGAAATCATATATTCAAAGGCTTGAAGTGAGACCCTGCATCTGTTCATCATTTATGGAAAACCCAGAAATAAAGAACAGGTCTGACAATGTTTTCTGTAGCTTAGATCTTACGATTATTTGATGTTTTGACTATGTTGTTGGTTTGATCGTATAGCCTACCATGATGACTACATACTGAAGCTTTTAGTTCACTCAAATCCTTAACAGAATCATTTATAATCAAGGTTAAAGTGCGTTGACCGATTCGCCTTAAGAAGGTTTCTGGGAAACCCAGAACCTTCAAGTGTCAAAATTTTTAGTGTGGTTTGACCAGCCTTAATCTGTCGATTATTTTGTTGTTATGATGATCTAATGATATATACTTGTACCCTGATGTCTCTTTTACAAGTATCAACCTTAGTATCACACCAACCAAGTCCAAAATGAAAAACATAAGGATCTAAACCTAGCACCCTCGTTTGTTCTTTATTTTTTGGAAAACCCAGAAAATGAAGCACATCATTGTTAGAATATTTGGAGGCTTTGATCTCTCTGTTGTTTTGTTGTATGGATCTGAACTTAGGTATTTATTGTAGTATTACATTAATACTACATGTTAATAACATTAAAAAGCCAATAAACCTTAGGATCATAGACCAAATGTTGGTCACAGATCAAACGTAGGACCTTTCTCACTGACAAGAACTTCTGGGTTTGATGAAGAACACATCAAGAACACTTTTAGCGACAGATTTGTCGCCTAAGCCTCTTTTAACTACAGTTTATTTAGAAAATTAATTATTTTAATAAATAAATAGATTAAATGGTTTTTAATTATTAAAAATACATAATAAATTCTGAAAGATTATTTTAAATCCTGAAAAATAGTTTTTAATTATTTTGAGTATATTTCAGAAATATTTAATATTTTTGGAATACGAAAGGGATTTATTTATTTAATTATAATATTAAATAAAAATGGTTTTAATTCATGAAAAATCATGAAAAATTATATTATGATATTAGAAAATATTTTAAGTTATTTTTGGTGACTTTTAATATTTTGTGATGAATTTCTTTAATAATTTATTATTAATGGTAATTAATTAATTTAATTAATATATTAAATAAATTATGGAAAAATAAAATTAATGATTTAAAAATCATATAAAAATGATTTAAGTGTTATAAAAATATTTTAAGTTATAAAATTTAACTTTTTATATTTTGACATGAAAATATTAATATTTTATTATTAATAACAATTATCGAAAAATGAATTTAGCTGTATAAAAATCATATAAATATGATTTTAATGTATTAAAAATACTTTGATATATTATAATTATATTATAATATTATGCTATGATTTTCATTAATATTTAATAATAAATAAATATTAATGATTAAGGAATTATGTGGTATTTAATTCATTTAAATACGATATAAGTGATTTAAAAATTATTATAAATGATATTAATTATCTGAAAATTATTACAAGTCTATGAAAATTATTTTGACTGATAAGAAAATTGTCTAAGATATTGTTAAGTGTTTAGGCAGAGTTTGATTGAACTTAAACTCGATGTTTGTCTGACTTAACCGTCGGGATGTTAGAATTTTATCGGGTTCAACTTAGACTTAAATAGTCTAACTCGATGCTAAGTCTTATGTGTATAGTATACTGATAGGATTATGTTCTATGTGCTTAGGTTATTCTATGTGTATATGTATAATAATATTATATTGTGATGATATTATTCTAATATTAGAGATCTATATTACTAATATTAGGTCTTCGGATAAAGCATTATAAATTATGTAGCGATAATCAACGGTTCAGGCAAGTTTTACTTAACTCTACTGAGAGTTGTTTCATTCAAATATGCTTGTGGTTAATCATTACTGATTTCCATGTAGAATTGTACTCTGTACATATTACATGTATAAGTCAGGTATGAAAGGTTGATCGCCTTCATTACCAGTTTGTCCAGATATATTTGTTCATGTTAGATACTTGTTCAGTTAAAATTTTGTTCGTGCTAATTCAAAACTATATTGATGAATTATAGCCAGCTTATTATTCAGACTCTTTCAATCATGATATATCCTTAAATAATATTTAAACTTGTTGGGCAACTTTCATGCTCACCCTTGCTATATCATGATAAACATTGCAGATTAAGGCGAATGCTTCGGGTACAAGGAAAGGTTAAAGATAATTCCAGCTTAAACTTAATGTGCGCGAATAGATTTGTAATAGTGTTGTATGATAATAAGGTTATGTGTTAGATAAGTTATGATTTGTGTATAAGTTAAGGTTACTCGATTTTGGGGAATAGTGTGTAAAGTGTATTGTATAAATAATTTATGTTTATATCTTCTGCAATAATTATAAAATGATTGTACCAGATCCGTGGTGATTTGGGACCATGATTTGGGGCTCTCACAGTTGGTATCAAAGTCGTTGGTTATGAAGCTTAGGTAGGAATACCTTAGACCAATAACCGCAGTGATTAGGATAATATCTAACTCACATAAAGTTAGTTGATCGGTAAGATTCAAAGACGAATCTCGGTGAGTTGTAAAGATACAGAGTTCCCTAACTCTAATAATAAAGATGGACAATAGTGGTGAATAGATAGAGTCTAAAAGACTACAAGTGCAGGGATAGGAGATCGTAAAACGAAACGATCTAGATATAGAAATGAATCATAATATATACGATGAGATCACCCCATAATTTGATAAAGTGATAGCAGGGAGAAGAATCAATCTAAGGATTGAAAAGTTTACTGCAAGATGTTGTGTGGCAGTTGTACCATGAATTGGTACAAATACAGGAAAGAATTATGAATACGAGTTGAATGAAACTCGTATTGAGAAAGGAGTTAGTAATAGGTGAGGATTCAATTGAGGACTCGTGTCGGCAGTTGAGTTGTATGATTTCTTGTATGGGCAGGGAATTGTACTTGGTGTAAAAACCACTTAGTTTCTGGCACTGATAATCATTGAAATGTTTGTGTCGTGCTATTTGCTATATGCATGTTAAGAGGGTGATTCCTTTCACATGTGTATAACAGGTAGATAGGTCATAAATAGAGAATATAAGGTTAAGTACGACTTCTTAAAACTTATACGTATGTGACATTCTTGACTCATAGATATATGAAATGTTTATGAACTCCTCAGCGAATGGACACCAAAGGTCTGACTAAGATAAGTACTTAAACTCATATGATTGTAGCAATTTATGAACTCATAAGTGTGGTTTGATGAACTGTGTATAGTTATGTGTGAATGGAGTATTGAGGATAATCGGAACAGATAGATTGTTAAGCAAGCGATTGTTAGTGGAGACATAAGTTTTCAAAAACTCCTAGATATGCTAGACTTCGAAATTTTGACATCAAGCTAAATACGCACTATGTCCTTTTAAAAAAATATATGTAGACTCGTAATCATTTGTGAAACAGTTTAAAGTATAGTCTATGGTACTTATTTTGGCTAGACGCAAATGATTTGAAATATCAAAATATATTTTATTTACCACTCATGTACCATGTAACCTGGTGCAGAGATGATAAAAAGTTGATGGAGTTGTAAATACAGGAATACTTAGTGTGAATTGATCTAAAGTCGTTGTTCCACTATTGTATGATGTGTTATGACAAAGTCATACGATGACGACATCCTCAAACGGACTGTTAGTACAGTACGACATCAAGACGTCATTCTCAAAAATATTTTCAAAATGAAAAATTTAATTTGCCAATGGGGTTTGGCTACACCTAAATAATTCGATTGAATTAAATTATTGGCACGAGTCTATGTTATTCAATTTAGCTAGACTAATGTTTATGAAAACTCTAAGTGTTCATTTAAAGAAATTTCCTGAACCAAATTATTTTGGTGTGAAATCCTGTGATAAGATTGAGGTGAACTATGTTGTTTGGATAAATAATCCAATCAAGTAGTGTAAATATTCGCTAGACATGATTAATATGTTATGCATGACATAAGAGTACGATAGGCTAATCACCTAAAGTACTAGAAACGATAGTTTACCTTCATTGTGATTGTAAACATACCAAGTAATGTATTGTTTAGCGGTATGAATACCGTTAAAACTATGTCTTCATAGTATATAGGACCCCTCGGCATAATTTGAAAACTTTTACTCTTGTAAGTGGTGTATTGGGTAGCATGTGGTGATATGTGTGAATGGTGTAAGCAGTATGGTGTAAGGTTTAATTTGAATTTCGGGGACTAAATTCTTACAAGAAGGGGTGAATGTGACAACCCGAGAAATTAGACAATTTATTAAAATCCTAAATGATGGAATTAAGGTCAGATAATAGACCTAGACAGAAAATGAGTGTATGCGTTTGATATTTTTGGGAAGGAATTTTGAGGATTTCAAAATTTTGTGAAGGATTTAGGTGAATTGTTCCAGATTAAGTGTATATGTGTTTATGTTCTATGAATATGGTATTATGTGTGCACAGTATGTGGTTAAGGGTCAAGGGTTGACTAGATAAATTTTATCAGTGTCAAACCCTAATATTATTAAGAACGTCAACGTTCAATTAGAAAACCTTAACGTCTGATAAGAAACCCTAGAAATCGATTCTGAAACCCTAATTTTAGCTCCGGGAATCCAAAATCCTAATTCGGGAATTGAAAACCCTAATTCTCGAATTTAAATGTTGTATATAAGGTTTAAATGTCATTAATTATAATTTATTGAGGAAAACCCTAATGAATTACTTGAAGCCCTAATTGATTATTAGAAAAACCCTAATATCAAATTTGGGAACTCTAATTTCAAATTTTGGGTATTTGAAACCCTAATCTGGGAACTTAAATGATAATTATAGTGCTTAAGTATTATTAATTATAATAGTAATTAGGGTAAAGCTTAATTAATTAACAAACCCTAATTTCAAATTTTTAAACCCTAAATATTCTCTTAAGTACCCTAATATACAATTGTGGATTAAATTGGTAAATTAGCAATCTTAATTAGGAAATATTAATCCTAATTTGTGTTAGTCCTAATGTGATTAGGAAAGTATACTGTAATTAGGAAACTCTAATTATAATTTAAAAATATTAATTTTCATTTTTGAAAACCCTAATTTAGAAATCCTAAAATGTGAATTATGGAAATCTTAGGTTTTTACCCTAAGGGTTTGCAACAAATGACAATTTTAGAAATAAAATGGTATAGAAATGACTAGTTTACCCTTATTGCATTTTTTAGTAGATTGCTTGTAGATCTAGCCCTAAAATGAGTCAGTAAACTACTCTAACTCTAGACCTTGCTATGCGTCCAAAGATCAGCCACAACTTGCTAGCAAATATCTTGAATCATATCTATTATATAGATTAAGAAAGAGAAAAATGTACACTTTAATTTTCATTCTCTCCAACCCTTTTCTCTCTCTTCTAAATCTGAAATATAGAATGAGAGAGATTGGTAAGATAAGATAATATCAGTTCATAGCTTAGCAAGATCAGGTCATTAAGGATCAGTTCATGAATCAAAGCCTCAAAGGTATAAGAACCATAAATCTTGAAATCCTTAGATCTGATGTTTGATGTTGTTGTTTGTTGGTTAGATGTATGTTAGAGGGTGTCATTTGATGATCTGGGTTGCCAAAACCTAGATCCATGTAATTTAGATGCTCGAAATCAAAGTTTATAGAAATCTAGAAAACTGGAAATTTTTGGCTTGATAGCCATATATTAGGGCTCATAGATCTTTCTGTGTTAAGTGATAGTGGTGTTTTATGGTATGAATCTGTTCTTTGCTATGTTTTCTTCGTTCTGTAACTTGAATCAGGGTCATAGCATGTCTAGATCGTATGTTATAGATAGTCAAAATGCGTTGACCGGTCACGGGAATGGGTTTCTGGGCAACCCAGAAACCCAGATCCTATCTGACAACGATATTGCAAGCTCTAGATCTTCTTTGTTTTGAGTATTTGTGTTATGTTGTTGGTTTAATGTTATAGACGGCTATATGGACTACACTTTTATGCTACTAGATCGCCTAAATTAACATCAGGACTGAATATAATTAAGGTCAAACCACCATTGACCAACTGGCATTATGAAGATCTGGGAAACCTAGAATCTTCAAGACATGTTTCCTGACCAGTAGTTTGACCAACCTTTATTTCTTAAACATGTTGTTGTTAGACCGACCTGTTAATATATTATTGTAGCCTGACATCTCCTCTAAAAGATTGAACCATTAGATCACACTAATCGAGCATGGAAATCATAGATTCAAAGGCTTGAAGTGAGACCCTTCAGCTGTTCTTCATTTCTGGAAAACCCAGAAATGAAGAACAGGTCTGACAACGTTTTCTGTAGCTTAGATCTTGCTGCTATTTGATGTTTTGACTATGTTGTTGGTTTGATCGTATAGCCTGCCATGAAGACTATATACTAAAGCTTTTAGTTCACTCAAATCCTTAACAGAATCGTTTATAATCAAGGTCAAAGTGTGTTGACCGATTCGCCTTAAGAAGGTTTCTGGGAAACCCAGAACCTTCAAGAGCCAAAATTTTTAGTGTGGTTTGACCAGCCCTAATCTGTCGATTGTTTTGTTGTTATGATGATCTAATGATATATACTTGTAACCTGATGTCTCTTCTACAGGTATCAACCTTAGTATCACACCTACCAAGTTTAGAATGAAAAACATAATGATTTAAACCTAGCACCCTCGACTGTTCTTCATTTTCTGGAAAACCCAGAAAATGAAGAACAGTGTTGTCAGAATATTTGGAGACTTTAATCTCTCTGATGTTTTGTTGTATGGATCTGAACTTAGGTATTTGTTGTAGTATTACATTAATACTACATGTTAATAACATTAAGAAGCCAAGAAATCCTTAGGATCACAGATCAAATATTGGTCAAACGTAGGACCTTTCTCATTGACAAGAACTTCTGGGTTTGATGAAGAACACATCAAGAACACTTTTAGCGACAGATTTCTCACCTAAGCCTCTTTTAGCGACAATTTATTTAGAAAATTATTTATTTTAATAAATAAATAGATTAAAATTGTTTTTAATTATTAAAAATACATAATAAATTCTAAATAATTATTTTAAATACTGAAAATAGTTTTTAATTATTTTGAGTATATTTCAGAAATGTTTAATA
Organism: Panax japonicus; assembly: GCA_020205505.1. Classification (NCBI taxonomy): domain Eukaryota; kingdom Viridiplantae; phylum Streptophyta; class Magnoliopsida; order Apiales; family Araliaceae; genus Panax; species Panax japonicus. The sequence continues at coordinate 29,845,941 of CM035108.1, forward strand.
TTTTTGGAATATGAAAGGGATTTATTTATTTAATTATAATAATAAATAAAAATAGTTTTAATTCATGAAAAATCATGAAAAATTATATTATGATATTAGAAAATATTTTAAGTTATTTTTTATGACTTTTAATATTTTGTGATGAATTTCATTAATAATTTATTATTAATGGTAATTAATTTATTTATTTAATATATTAAATAAATTATGGAAAAATAAAATTAATGATTTAAAAATTATATAAAAAGATTTAAGTGTTATAAAAATATTTTAAGTTATAAAAATTTAACTTTTTATATTTTGACATGAAAATATTAATATGTTATTATTAATAACAATTATCGAAAAATGAATTTAGCTGTATAAAAATCATATAAATATGATTTTAAGGTATTAAAAATACTTTGATATATTATCATTATATTATAATATTATGCTATGATTTTCATTAATATTTAAAAATAAATAAATATTAATGATTAAGGAATTATGTGGTATTTAATTCATTTAAATACGATATAAGTGATTGAAAAATTATGATAAATGATATTAATTATTGTTAAGTGTTTAGGCATAGTTTAATTGAACTTAAACTCGATGTTTGTCAGACTTAACCGTCGGGATGTTAGAATTTTGTCGGGTTCACCTCAGACTTAAATAGTCTGACTTGATGCTAAGTCTTATGTGTATTGTAGACTAATAGGATTATGTGCTATATGTTTAGGTTATTCTATGTGTTTATATATAATAGTATTATATTGTGATGATATTATTTTAATATTGAAGATCTATATTACTAATATTAGGTCTTCGGATAAAGCGTTATAAATTGTGTAGCGGTAATCAATGGTTCATGCATGTTTTACTTAACTCTTGTAAGAGTTATTTCATTCAGATATGCTTGTGGTTAATCATTTTTGATTGCCATATAGAATTGTACTCTATACATATTGCATGTATAAATCAGGTATGAAAGTTTGATCACCTTCATTACCAGTTGGTCCAGATATATTTGTTAATATTAGATACTTGTTCAGTCAAAAGTTTGTTCGTACTAATTCACAACTATATTGATGAATTATAGCCAGCTTATTATTCAGACTCTTTTAATCATGATATATCCTTAAATAATATTTAAACTTATTGGGCAACTTTCATGCTCACCCTTGCTATATCATGATAAACATTACAGATTAAGGTGAATGCTTCCGATACAAGGAAAGGTTAAAGAAAATTCCAACTTAAACTTAATGTGCGCGAATAGATTTATAATAGTATTGTATGATAATAAGGTTATGTGTTAGATAAGTTATGATTTGTGTATAAGTTAAGGTTACTCTATTTTGGAGAATAGTGTGTAAAGTGTATTGTATAAACAATTTATGTTTATATCTTTCGCAATAATTATAGAATGATTGTACCAGATCCGTGGTGATTTAGGACCCGAATTTGGGGCTCTCACAGCAGGTGCATCTGCGTCTACTGCAGGTACACCTGAGGCTCCCCCTCTATAAATAGAGGGCTTGGGGTGGCCATTTGAGAAAAAAAGAGAGGCGAGGAAGCCCTATCCAATTTGCTCTGTACACAACCCATATTGAGTGTTTCCTCATTTCAAACATCTGTTAGCTCACATATAGCTATATTTTTACCGGCGGGAGCTGAGTGTTTATCCATATAGAGTTATAGAAGCCTACATTGGCAGCCCACTGTAAGCCTTCTCACACTCTATAAAGCCTTTCTCTTCATCTTTGCACAGACTATTCTATACATTGAGAGTCGCGTTGTGTGCGTATGCCCGGACTTCGATCTATGTTTTTCATTTCTGTCTGTATATATATACTTATATATGTATATATTTATATATGGACTAACATTATCGAGTTATGTCTCGGTTGAGCCTAGACTTATGTCTGAAGCGTTTACTTGCTTTTATATACATATATATACCTATATATATAATTATTGTCAGACATATCTGATGAGCCTGAATTTTACATCCAGAGCATTTACCTGCTTATATATATATATATATATATATATATATATATATATATATATATATATATATATATATATATATATATATATATATATTTCTTTCAGGCCTGGAGTTTACTTCGGGGCCTTTTACTGCTTTATTTACATTTAGTCTCGCTTAGAGTTTACTTCGTGGTGGTTGATCGTCTTTACTGCTTTCTTTATATTTAGTCTCGCTGGGAGATTACTTCATGGCGGTTGATTGCATTTACTACTTTATTTACTTTTCTGATCCCCCATGGAGGTGCTTCGTGGTGGTTGATCATGTCCATATATACATATTTATCGCTTTTATATATTTAAATTTCTGATCCCCCATGGAGTTATTTCATGGTGGTTGATCATATACATATATATATATATATATATATATATATATATATATATATATATATATTTACTATATATATATATATATATATATATATATTTACAACTTTTATATATATAACTGCTTACTGCTTTTCATATAAACTGCGGTACCATGTGAGCCTAGGAATCATGTGATCACATATTCATTCTATTGAATCTAGATTCGGTTCCCGTGATGGACATTTTCAGCTATAAGCAGCTTATATCTTATTTATAGTGTCTGCATTTCCTTGGATGGTTGTCATGCCCATAAGGAGTTCGGCACTGCTGTATATTATTTTCTCGAAGATGCCTCGCATCTCGAAAATAAAAGCAAATAAGCCGAACATCTAATAATAAAATGGTAGTATCAAATGCCTCAATTACTATTGAGCACAGGGTTTGAAAAACCTCTTTTACAAAACCTCATTGCTATATTTTGTTTAAAACTGAATTTTTTTTATAAATTCAAAACCTTTGTATATAGGTGCGAATGAGGCATAGCACTACTTCCAAATAATTGCACATTGATCCACACACACACACACACGCACACACATTCATATAACAATTTCTTGAAAAGTGGCGGTCACCGTGGCAACACAGATTTCGGGGGGTGCCTAACACATTCCCTCCATATAATCAAGCCCCCGAACACAAATGAATCTCAGTTTCACAGACCCATTTAGCAGTGTCACATCACCGAGTCAATGTGCAAACCTTTTTCGGTTGCGTTGGTGCAACCAGTTAAAAACACCAACTGGCGACTCTTAAAGTCAAATCATCGATATTACACATGTTGGACCTTTTTTCACTTATTTTCAAACAAATCTCACATAACATGAGAACACCAAAGAACAAATAACAAAAAAGGGACAAATAAAAATCCTGACGTCAACATCATTTTCTTTACAACAAATATTTAAAACTGTTCATCATCAAGTTCACATAACAAATAGGAACTGAAAGACTTGCCTTGATCGTTGTTTACCAATAACAGTTTAACAGCTTATAGTTATCTGTACTTCGCATGCCCTACACAATTATATAATCATACACATCAACTATTATTCATATAACAACACATAGTAATTTTAATGTAAACTATACTCCACATCTCATAATCCTTCTTATTAATTAGCACACAATGTTCAATTAGATTGTGTTAACTTTTCGACTTATGTAATATTCAAAATTCATTCAAGTGTTTAAATCTTGCTAGGAATCATTATTGGTTTTATATTAAACCCATTTCATATTTTATAATATTCATTTCATTTGACTTAAAACACTTTTTACGTTCATTAACACTTATCACGGCGTTTCGACGTTTATTCGTCGCACGCCCGATTTGCCTCTCTTCTGTGACAACCCGAGAAATTAGACTATTTATGAAAATCTTAAATGATTGATTTAAGGTCAAATAATAGACCTAGACATAAAATAAGTGTATGCGTTTGATATTATTGGAAAGGAATTTTGAGGGTTTCAAAATTCTGTGAAGGAAATAGGTGAATTATTCAAGATTAAGGATTTATGTGATTATGTTCTGTGTTTATGGTTAATGAGGTGTTCAGAATGTGGTTAAGGGTCATGGGTTGATAAGATAAATTATATCTGTGACAAACCCTAAGTTTATATTAAAAATGACAACGTTCAGTTAGAAAACCCTAACGTCTGATAAGAAACCCTAGAAATCGGTTCTGGAAACCCTAGTTTCAGTTCCGGGAGTTCGAAACCTTATTTCGGATATTGAAAACCCTAGATTGGGAATGCAATGTTATGTACAAGGTTAAACGTCATTAATATTGAATTAATTAGGGAAAACCCTAATGAATTATCTAAAATCTTAGTTGATTATTTGAAAACCCTTATATCAGATTTGAAAACCCTAATTTCAGATTCTGATAAAATGAAAGCCCTAATCTGGGAATGGAAAGGATAATTATAATGCTTATGTGGTATTAATTAAGTATTAATTAGGGTAAAGATTAATTAATTAACAAACCCTAATTTTTAATTCTAGGAACCCTTATTGTTCCGTCAGAAACCCTAATGCTCAGTTGTGGATTTAATTGCTGAAATTAGCAATGCTAATTAGGAAACCCTAATCCTAATTATTTCAATTTATGAGTAATTAGAAACTCTAATCTAATTACGAATATTTAATTTCTAAATTAGAAAATTAATTTTTCTATTAGAAACCCTAATTATTGGGTTATAAACTCTAATCTGTGATATTTACCCTAATTGCTTAATTATAGATTTTAATTAGGAAATACTAATCCTAATTAGTAAGATTTAATGTATGATTAAGGAATTTTAATATAATTAGTAAATACTAATTATAATTTTGAAATGTTAATTTGAAAACCGAAATTTGAAATTGTAGAAATTAAATTACAAAGTTAAGGGTTAAAACCTAAACCCTAATTGCTCCAAACCCTAAACCTTAAAATTTCCAAACCCTAAACCCTAAGGGTTGGCCAATTACAAGAATGCCATTTAAACTAAATACAAAAAGACTAGAATGGCCCTTTTATTTATTTTAATGAGTTGGTATTATAGGTTTTGACTTTTAGGGGAGTTGCTCACCAAAAGCATAGCCTAGCATGTGCAAAATCTCAGCAACAATCTGATTTTGGTGACACCTAGCATCAATTGTGGCCATGGATTAAAAAGTTAGATAATAAAAGTAAGAAAAAGCTTAGTTTACTTTTTCATTTCTCCAAGTTCCTTATCTCTCTTCATTTTCGAAATCCTAGAGTGAGAGAGAGTGAAATAGTAAGTTATGATCAGATCAGATCACCCAAGAACAGAAATCAAAGATCAGAAATCAGAAATCAAGCATAATAGGTATATGAACCCTAAATTTTGAAATCCTTTGATCTTATGTTGTTTAATGTTAGTTGTTGTTTAAAGTTGTGTAATAATGTGTCTATAAGAGATCTGGGTTGTTGGATCATAGATCCATAACATAAAAGTACTCGGATTTAATTCTTTTAGAAATCTGGAAATCTGGAAATTTAAGACCTGACAGTCATATGTCAGGGCCTCTAGATCATTACTTGTTAATGTTTTGTTATGTTGTAAGTTATATATCTGTAGTATGCCATGTAGGCTTCAATCTGGAACTGGAATCATGATCATACCATGTCTAGATCTCCAGATACAAGCGGTCAAAGGTCGTTGACCATTCGCGTTTTCTGAAATTCTGGGCAAAACCCAGAAACTCAGATCGTCTGACAAGCTTTTATGTGCTTCAGATCTTGCTGTGTGTTAGTAGTTAGGCCATGTTGTTAGTAGATCTTAGTAGCCTGACATATGGACTACATATATATGCTCTTGTATTACCCAGATCCTTAGTATATTGAAAATTAATCGTGGTCAAAACCACGTTGACCAACTGGCTGGATGAAGATTCTGGAAAACCCAGAATCTTCAAGAACAGTTCGTGACACTTAGTTTGACCAGTCCAGATCTTGCGTTTTTGATGTTTTTAAGTTGATTGTATATGATATAATTGTAGCCTGACATCAGTACTACAATTTAACACCTCTAGATCACATAAACCGAACATGAAATGAACGTTATAAGGATCGAAAACTAGTACCTCGGCTGTTCTTCATTTTCTGGAAAACCCAGAAAATGAAGAACATAGTTGTCAGATAATTTGGAGGCCTAGATCTTCGGCATGTAATTGTTGTATGACATATTTGATGACCGATTCTTGTAGTATTACATAAACACTACACGATCAATATTTAACAAGGCCCAAAAATCATACAGAACACGGATTAAATCTCGGTTAAACCACCCAACCCGAACACTGACAAGAACACTCATGAACAGCTGAAGAACACATTTAGCGACACTTTTGTCGCCTAAAGACCCTTTAGCGACGCTTTATTTTCGGAAAAATGTAGAAAATGATTAATAATTAGAAAAAAATGGGTTTTAATTATTAAAAATAAAAAATAAATTATGAAAAAATATTTTAAAGTCTGGAAAATAGTTTTTAACTATTTTGAGTATATTTTGAAAATATTTAATATTTTTGGAATATAAATGGTATTTATTTATTTAATTATAATATTAAATAAATTATTTAAAAATAATTTTAATTCATGAAAAATCATGAAAAATTATTTTATGGTATAAGAAAATATTTTAAGTTATTTTTGATGACTTTAAATATTTTGTGATGAAATTCATTAAATAATTAATATTAATGATAATTAGTTTATTTAATAACTATATTAAATAAATTAAGGAAAAATGGAATTAATGCTTTATAAATCATATAAAAATGATTTAAGTGTTATAAAAATATTTTAAGTTATAAATTATAACTTTTGATATTTTGGCATGAAAATATTAATATTTTAATATTAATAGCAATTATTGGATAATGGATTTAAGTGTTTAAAAATCATATAAAAATGATTTTAAGGTATTAAAAATACTTTGTGATATTATAATTATATTATAATATTATGTAATGATTTTTATTAATATTTTATATTAAATAAATATTAATGATTAAGTATTAAGTGGTATTTAATTCATTTAAATACGGTACTAATGATTGAAAAATGTTGATAAATGGTAATAATTATCCGAAAATTATTACGAGCCTAGAAAAAATGTTTTGACTGATTAGAAATTATCTGTGATAATGGTTAAGTGTTTAAGCAGAGTTTAACTGAACTTAAACTTGAGTATTGACCGACTAGATCGTCGGGATGTTAGAATGGTGTCGATTTCAACTCAGACTTAAATAGTCTGACTTAATATTAGGTCTTGTGTGCTATATAGATTGATAGGATTATGTGGTAATATGTTTAGGTTATTCTGTGGATATAAATATAACAGTAATATACTGTGATGATATTATTCTAATATTGGAGATCTATATTATTAATATTAGGTCTTCGGATAAAGCGTTATAAATTGTGTGCGGTAATCAATGGTTCAGGCAAGTTTTCTTTGTACTTAACTCTAATAAGAGTGTTTATTCAAGCTTATGATTAATCATTGCTGATTGCCACGAAAATTGTAATCTGTACATCTTGCATGTGTAAGTCAGGTATGAAAGGCTGATCACCTTCATTACCAGTTGGTTCAGAAATGTTTGTTCATATATAATACTTGTTCAGTCAAAAATTTGTTCGTGCTAGTTCTCAATTATATTGATGATTTATAGCAAGCCTATTATTCATATTCTTCAATCATGATATATCGTTATATTATTGTATATAAACTTGCTGGGCAACTTTCATGCTCACCCTTGCTATATCATGATAAAACATTGCAGATAAGGCGAATGCGTTCGAATACAGGAAACGATTAAAGTCAAGTTCATCTTGGGATATAAAGTACGGCTAGTATGTAATAGTATAGTTTAATAAATGTGTTTTATGTTAGAAAATTTATGAATTGTGTATAAGTTAAGGTTACTCGACCTTGGGGAATAGTGTGTAATGTAATGTATAAACAATTTATGTTTATATCTTCCGCAAATAGTTATAGAATTATTGTACCGAGTCCGCGGCGATTCGGGACCCGGATTCGGGGATGCTACATCTTTTGTATGCTTACTATACTTCTACAACTTATCTAATACATTATTTATTAATGTTAAACATCATTATGTTTACCAACATTCATGTTTTATAACTTAGAAAAACATCTTTTATCATCAAAAGCATTACACATGTATACGTGCATGCCCGACGCCCTCTGATTACCCCTAAAAACACAATAGCCCTAAAGATGACCATTTTGACCACTTTTCCCGACATCAAATTGAAATACTTAAAGAAAATACATTGTAGGTTTACTCATCCTCGTTCTGGATCACTTGAATCACCTCAATCAGAGTTCGTATGAAAAAGTTTTACTCGTTTTAGTAAAATATATCCGGTCAATTTTTTTTCAAAAATTTGGCTAGGCAGACTACCCCCCCCCCCCACCGGGGCAGGGGATTTTGTATTAGGGGGCCTGCCGAGGCTGGGGTCCCTTCTGCTAATTAGCGAATTTTCATCCAAATACTATAAAAAACCAAATTAGGCCTATAAATTCCTTTCTAACAACCATACCAACCTACCCAAGGTGTAATATGTTTACAGAAACATAAAATAATGTTTCTAACACATTTCTAACCACATAAACAACATACACATCAAAGATTAAAACCATTAAATTTCACTATTTCTCTTATTTCCTCTTTTTTTAACATTCATAGCAAAATTCTTCACTGTGAATTCGTTTTTAAACCAATTCAAGTAATTCCAATTGTGATAACTCATATTCTTAACATACTAACATAAAACATGATCAATTTCAACAATAAATCATAACCAAACATTAATTTGATAGTTTCAAAAGCCATTTTCAGAAATTAATTCACAGAAAATCATTATGAACAAAATTCCTCTGGTTTATCAAAATTACATAGATTGAAATGCTAGAAAAACCATATAACTCATAATATATCATAATATAACTCATATTACACATAACTCATGCTCACATCAAAGATTTAAGCACAATTTTCAACATAACTTCATAATCAAACACTATGAACATGATTTCATCATGTTCATCATATATTTGTGAATTGAAACTTTTGAACAACTATAATAATCTCATGTAAGCGCATACATAAAAACATATGAACACCAAATATGCATATAAATTCACAATCATGAAAACCTAATTTTACAAAGACTAAATATAAAACATCTTAATTTAGTATAAGCGTTAGTTTGATACCTTTCTAGGTTGAATTAGTAGAAAAGATGGAGATAATGAAAGCTTTTCTTATGTTTTCTCAAGGTTTCCCTTCTTCTTTTTCTTCTTCTTCTTCTTCTTCTTCTTCTTCTTCTTCTTCTTCTTCTTCTCTATATTCTCTCTTCTTCTCTTTTACTAATACGTAATATAAACTGATATATGATAATATAATATACGTATACTTATAATACCTATTAATATACAACATAAATACATATATAACTATTGTCAATTATATTATTTAAAAATCAAATGTCATAAGGCTTGTTTGGCTAAACCACTTTAAACATTAATAACATACAACTCTTATGCCTTGTTTGGTAAAACTAATTAAAATAATGACTTAGTCATTCCTTAAGCCTTGTTTGGCAAAATAAGATTAAAACAAGAATTTCAAAAGCTCTAAGGTTTTGTTTGGTAAAACCAAATTTAAAATTCTTTTAATTTATATTAATAACTCATTTATCATATAGTTTTACTGTCGCAATTTATTTAACAAATTCACACTCCTCTAATTTAATTATTTAATTCAATTAGAATATCACCATTATACTCGCGTAATAAAATATGTATAAATCTCATCTATTTTATCACAATTAAACAAATTATCCCATAACAATTTTCATCAAATATTTATTTAATACCATAAATATTTATTTTATTCCATAAAGTTTCTAACTAAAATATTTAATGTACTTAATAAATATTTTACTCGCATTATACTAATATTTACATTTTCATGCAATATATTAGTTTCTCACTTTATTAAATCAATTATACTTGTATCGATCATGCTCCTATCCATCGGTACCAACCCTTCGTAGAAATACTGGATCAGGTGTTGTTCATCTATTTGATGCGGTGGACAACAGGAACAAAAAGCTTTTTGAATCTTTCCCAATACTCGTATAGCGTCTCCCCACTGAATTGTCTAATCCCACAGATCTCCTTCCTTATGTTGGCTACTCTTGAGGCTAGAAAGTATCTCTCCAAGAACAACTGCTTCATGTCATTCCAAGACTGTATTGATCCTGAGGGTAGGTAGTACAGCCAATCCTTTGCCAAATCTGCTAAGGAGAATTGGAATGCTCTCAGCTTGATTTGCTCTTCGGTGATTCTGTGTGGTTTCATAGTGGAGCACACCACATGAAATTCCTTCAGATGTTTGTAGGGGTCCTCACCTGTAAGACCACGAAAAGTAGGCAGTAAATGGATTAGTCCGGATTTAAGCTCAAATACAGCATCTAAATTAGGATATTCAATTCACAGAGGTTGTTGATTTAAATTAGGAGTTGCCAACTCCCTGAGAGTTCTATTGTTGTTTGGAATCGCCATCTCTTCTTCTTTGTCGGATTCGTTGGATAATAATTCCAAAGCTAAGTTGAGGCCTGGTGATGATGCAGAAGCCTCATCTATATCTGTAGAAGACTGTTGAACTTTAAGTTTTTCCTTCTTTAGCCTCCTTGCAGTTTTCTCAATCTCTGGATCAAAATCTATTATAGTAGCTTGAGAAGATCGAGTCATAAAACAAGAACAAAACAAATAATAGAATATAAAAATGCCAAATTACTCCCCGGCAACTGCGCCAAAATTTGCGAGTTGTCGTTTACACTCCTAAATTAACCTCATTTTCACTTTACAAATTCAAACAATTAGCACAGTAGTAAGCAAGGATCAATCCCACAGAGAGTGATTTATTTTATAATTATTCTATTATTTTGATAGAAAATAAAGATTGGGGATTTTTTGAAAATTGTTTTGAAACTAAGAAAATAAGAATTAATGATAAAGTTAACCAAAAATGTAAAAACTTCAGTTTTGCAGTTGAGTTTCACCAAGTACAACAATTAATTAATCAAGTTATTATTATTTTTCCTTCAATGAAACTATTAGTCCTAGATAACAATAAGCTCTGTTATTCGAAATTCTCCTTAGATTATCACTATATGAAACAAACTCTCCACCAGATTCTAACTAGCATACAACCTAGAATAAGCTCTCTAGATTTAATATGATAGAAGCATTAAGAAATAGAGAATTAGGCTAATCCAAGTAACAACCATATAAGCTCGATTTGTTTAACTTGTTTTCTAATAATCTTAGCAATACACAAAATCTTGTCCACTATTAGTATTACAAAGTTGCTACTTGTGATGAAGAAAGATATCAATTACACGTAATACCAAACTTAATCTAGCAGATGATAATGATCAAATTAACTCAATTGGCCATATTAAATCAATTAGATCAATTAGCATGCAATCAATAAAAGCAGATTGTCAAAAGAAATTTCACACAAGAAAGAATAAATAATAATACTCAATTAATCAATTACTTGTAACAAGGATTCACCTCCCTTTAGAACTGAATGAAAAGAACTAGCCTGACATGCTCTTGAGTCTGCACTCCAATAGATGATAGTTGATTATTGAATGAATAAAACTTTGACTCTCATCCTCTATTTATAGTGCTAGACAAAGTCCTAAATCTTAGGGATGTAAAAATCCAAATCCTAAAAGGAATTACAAATCATAACTAGTTTCCATAATGAAATAGAATTCAATTTGAAAATAAATCTTAGTCTAAAGGAAATCCTAAAGCTAATAGAAATGTCAATCAAATTCCATGTAGAAGTCTACCAAAATCTGCATTTAGAATCTTTCCAAAAATCCAAGATTTCCTGATTTTCACGCTAAAATTCGTTGTGGCGAATTTTCATTTTCTACTGCGACGTCCTTTGGTAAAACGAGCATAACCTTTGTTCCAGGAAGAGTTACGGGGCTTGCTACCTATCAAAATGAAGATATCGACGAGATATACAACTTTCATTCTTTGAGAATTCACAGAATCGCTCTGCATGAAGGTCAAAATCGGGCTCCAAGTGACTGTTGTGTAAATTGCAACTTCCAAACTTTGAGGTTCAACGTCCATTTAGTAAAAATATCATGACTTTTTCATATGAACAGCGATTGGGACGATTCAAGATGTTCCGAAAAGCTAAAGAAGAACTCTACAATAAAATTCAAGTCTCAAGCTAAGAACATGTATCCAACTTAATGCTAAAAATTCTGTAATTTTCTCTTTTTCTTCATTTAGCTCCAATTCTTCTTGAAATCATTAAACACCTTAATAAGCTCATATACACATGAAACATGCAATAAAACTAAATATAATGGAATCAAAATAAATGAATAATATGCACTCATTAATCACATCCAACACCATGTTCCATTGCATTGATGACTCCATCGTTTATCATATCACCCGATACATATAATTAAAATATATTTTGAAATTTTAAAAAAAAAAAATTCTAGCCGAAAGAAACAGCATAGATACGTGAATAATAACACTGTTTTAAAAATTCTTTGGTTCATTAGTGTGATCCAACATTTTTCAAAAATCAAAAGTACAACCATCGGAACAAAGTCAATAAATCTAGAAAGTATATCATAGTTAGTATATTTAGAATATCCAGGTATCCATTAACTTCAATCTTTACATCATTACTTCATTACTTAACCATTCTATCAATTTCCAACTTCATCAATGCTCTCTATACTATAACCGTTTTCTACCCAAAATAGTTCATCAAACTTACCACACTTTGGAAATCCAGGAACTTACCACAATAATATGAGTTTAAAAACTTGTCCTACTCAGACCATAGGCGTCCATTCGCTGAGGGGTTCAAAATATACCATATTATTATGAGTCACAAACTTACCATATGCATTAGTTTTAAGAACCGTACCTAATCCTAATAATATCAGACTAATCTTAATAGTTTCTAATTATCAAATATACACATGAAAAAAGAATCACCTTTTCACCACACATACATTGATAGCGCGACACCGACATTCCAATTATTATCAATGTGATAAACCAAGTACATGCACAAAATCTCTGCCCATATAAAGGTTTGTACAACTTAGTCACCATATGAGTCCTCAATTGAAATCCGACCTAATATTACCATACTCTTAACTTATTCTTAACTTGTCCTTAACTTGCACAATACGAATTCCTCGTATCACATTATCTATAACTCCTTGTGAGTTTATCTCGTATTATATCATAGTGCATTACCTTCATAGCATCAAGCAATAATTATTCAAATATTACAAACCATCTTTCTTTTATAACTTAAACAGATCACGTCGTGATCTTATTCTATAATCATCTCCCTTAAAATTCATTTCTTAACTCGTGATCATTTTGTTTTACAATCAACTTTCTTTCCCTTTTTAATCATTTATGACATTATTCGTTATCTTGACTATTGCCATTTTGTATCTTTATATCACTTCAAGATTCTTCTTTGAATTTTCTTGTTTATATAACAATTCTTACTTTAAGAATTTCCAACTTCATTTAGATTTCTCAATATTTCATTCGAGTTGCACATTTTCATAATACATATCTATGTTATACACTTGGTACACATCGAGTCTCTAATAGTTTTAATATAGTACGCTGAGTGGTTTCCCACAAACAACCAACAAACTAGGTTCCAAGTTCCTAGTTCGTATATACCTCCGCTCTATTAGGGAATCGTTTAGCTCAGATACTGTACATCGACTATTAAAGAGTACAATTGTACCATACTTAAATATAACTTTTTATTCTTAACTTCTTTATCAATCTTTTTTATAGACTTTGTCTATTTATTATCACCTTACATCCTTATTATTAGAGTTGGCTAACCACACATTCATATTCCTTATAACTTTGTGAGATTCTTCTTTGAATCCTCTCACGCATGCTTTAATCCCTTCTTTATAAATTTCTTAAACTACTTCTTATTATTCAAACTCTATCTGAGCTTATTCTTTCATTATCTTCACCTCTCTTCTCTAAGGTTATAGCCTAAGGTACTCTTACCTGAGGTTTCTAACCTATCAGCTTTGATACCAACTATAACGACCCCAAAATTCATACAATTTAATTCTCGACTTCGATCGTTAACAATACATTCAACCTCCAATTTTACATCATTAACGATAATACAACCATTGAAATTTGTGAAATAATTAAAATTTTCTATTACAATTAAAATTTTATAGTACAAACTATTCTCGTTCCCAGAACTTTCAACCTTTTACGTCTAAATATCTCAGAATCATTGTAATACTACAAGAGTTTACATCGCAAAATGATATTACAATTCAACATTAATACATTATTCGGAACATTAAACAAGGTTGAAATAATAATAACTCAGCCAAAGTATATAAATCATCAAGTATCACATTTGATTCATATCTTTCAAGTAGCACATAACTTTACCTTAAATCTTTAACATGCAAAAGTGGTTATTTGCAAGGTTGAGCTCGACAACCCAACAAAATCTAACAGTTTTCATGCATCACATAACACATAATAACATGCTCAACATATATCTCATAAACATTGGACTAACATAACATACATGTTGCATTTCATATAACAAGTATAAAGATTAAGTTCATTACTCAATCAACATTCATTATTCAATCAACGTAGTCATAAATTGACTTTAACATTTCATACTTTCAATATATATAGAACACATCATTCTCTTTACAACAAATATGTAAAATAGTTCATCATCAAGTTCACATAACAAATAAGAACTGAAAGACTTGCCTTGATCATTGTTTACCAATAATAGTTTAACAGCTTACAGTTATCTGCAATTCGTATGCCCAACAAAATTATATAATCATACACATCAACTATTAGTTACATAACAACACATTATAATTGTATTGTAAACTCTACTCCACATCTCATAATCCTTCCTATTAATTAGCACACAATGTTCAATTAGATTGTGTTAACTTTTTGACTTATGTAATATTCGAAATTCATTCAAGTGTTTAAATCTTGCTAGGAATCATTATTGATTTTATATTAAACCCATTTCATATTTTATAATATTCATTTTATTTGACTTAAAACACTTTTTACGTTCATTAACACTTACCACGTCGTTTCGACGTTTATTCGTTTGATGCCCGATTTGTCTCTCTGGTGTATGCTTACTATGCTTCTACAACTTATCTAATACATTATTTATTAATGTTAAGCATCATTATGTTTACTAACATTCATGTTTTATAACTTAGAACAACATCTTTTATCGTCAGAAGCACTACACATGCATTCGTGCATACCCGACGCCCTCCGACTACCTCCGAAAACAAAGATGACCATGTTGACCACTTTTCCCGACATCAAGTTGAAATACGTAAAGAACAAAAGTTGTAGGTCTGCTCGTCCTCGTTCTGGATCATCTTAAATCACTTCAATCAAAGTTCGTATGAAAATGTTATGCTCGTTTTAGTAAACCATGTCCGGTCAATTTTTTTTCAAAAACTTTTGCTAGGCAGACTACCCCCCCCCCCCCAGCTGGGTGGTGGTTTTTTTACTAGGGGTCCCTTCTGCAAATTCGTGAATTTTCATCCCAAGCACTATAAAAAGCCAAATTAGGCCTACAAACTCCTTTCTAACAATCCTACAAACCTACCCAAGGTGTAATATATTTACAGAAACATAAAATAATGTTTCTAACACGTTTCTAACCATATAAACAACATAAACATCAAAGATTACAACCTTTAAATTTCACTATATCTCTTATTTCCTCCTCTTTTGACATTCATAGCGAAATTCTTCACTGTGAATTCGTTTTTAAACCAATTCAAGTAATTCCAATTGTGATAACTCATATTCTTAACATACTAACATAATACATGATCAATTTCAACAATAAATCATAACCAAACATTAATTTGATAGTTTCGAAAGCCATTTTTCAAAAATTAATTCACAAAAAATCATTATGAACAAAATTCCTCTTGTTTATCAAAATTACATGGATTGAATTGCAGGAACAACCATATAACTCATAATATATCATAATATAACCCATATTACACATAACTCATGCTCACATCAAAGATTTAAGTAAAATTTTCAACATAACTTCATAATCAAACACTATGAACATGATTTCATCATGTTCATCATATCTTTGTGAATTGAAACTTTTGAACAACTATAAAAATCTCATGTAAGCGTATACATGAAAACATATGAACACCATATATGCATATAAATTCACAATCATGAAAACCTAATTTTACAAAGACTAAATACACACATCTTAATTTAGTATAAAGGTTAGTTTGATACCTTTCTAGGTTGAATTAGGAGAAAAGATAGAGATAATGAAAGCTTTTCTTTTAATTTCTCAAGGTTTCCCTTCTTCTTCTTCTTCTTTTTCTTCTCTATATTATCTCTTCTTCTCTTTTACTAATACGTAATATAAACTGATATATGATAATATAATACACGTATACTTATAATACCTATTAATATAAAACATATATATAAATATAACTGATGTCAGTTATATTATTTGAAAATTAAAAGCCATAAGGCTTGTTTGGCTAAACCAATTTAAAAATTAATAACTTACAACCCTTATGCCTTGTTTGGTAAAACCAAATAAAATAATGACTTAATCATTCCTTAAGTCTTGTTTGGAAAAACAAGATTAAAACAAGAATTTCAAAAGCTCTAAGGCTTTGTTTTGTAAAACCAAATTTAAAACTCTTTTAATTTATATTAATAACTCATTTATCATATAGTTTTATTGTCATAATTTATTTAACAAATTTCCACTCCTCTAATTTAATTATTTAATTAAATTAGAATATCACCATTATACTCGTGTAATAAAATACGTATAAATCCCAAATATTTTATCACAATTAAATAAATTATCCCATAACAATTTTCATCAAATATTTATTTAATACTGTAAATATTCATTTTATTCCATAAAGTTTCCAACTAAAATATTTAATGTACTTAATAAATATTTTACTCGCATTATAGTAACACTTACATTTTCATGCAATATATTAGCTTCTCACTTTATTAAATCAATTATACTTGTATTAATTCACTATTTTAATTAAGTGAATTATTCACACTGTTTATGAAACTTAACTCATAATCATTTTCGTTGCCCACAAAGCATAACAATTAAAATTATATTATCTCGTAATATAATTTCACTTAATTAAATTAACTAATATTATTTAAATTCTTTAATAGTTTGATTAACTATTAAATCTCATTTTCCCCAACATATGAATATATAATTCTCTTCACACCAAATCACATAATTCAAAATATATACACCTCATAATAAGAATTTTAATTATTAAATTTTTATTTTAATAACTTATGAAAATTCGGGTTGTCACAATGATTTTCTACAATATGGCTAGTAGTGAGTTTGTAATAAACTTTTCACCAAACCTCTATTAACCACCGAATGATTCAGTTAGAGTTAGTCCAAATATCTAAGTAATGACCAATGATTGGACAAAAGTTTTCCTATAAATAGTGACCATTATTCATCTCATAAGGCTTGCTAAAATCGTAAACTCGGCATTAGAAAGAGAGATATATTGAGTTGAGAGATAATTCGGTAACTCAGAGGAGTCTAGGAAGGAAAAAAGTAACAAGAACCTTGCATCATTTCCTTACTTCAAGATGGTACACATGTTCCTTAACCTTAAAATCCTTAAACTAAAGTTTGGTGTACTGTAATAATGCATGACATGTGTCTAACAGAGTAATAACTTGAATCAGATTTAGAAATAATGAATTAGTTACATTTCTCAAATGGTATCAAGAGTCAGACCAGTAAACTAAAAGAGCCTAGAATGTTGTGTTTACATCATGTGCAGGTCATAAGTATTGGTAGAGGAAATATTATACTTAAAAATTGAATAAGACCAACGTAATGTGTAACAACATCTTCTAGAGTGATTCCTTGTCAAAAATAGTTCTAGACATCTATCAAAATGACCAATACCTTGTTAAAAGAACTAATGTTAAGCCACACTACATCCCTCGAATGTATCAAACTCAGTACAGGTGGTAAATTTCTTTGAATATAAAAGCATAGCCTCAACTCAGTCAGCCATAGATTACCTTGAACTGGAATGCCAAAGTAAACCTTAGCCTTAAATCGTGGCAGTAGCACTACAATCATAGTCTACTCCGACGATCGAAAAGCTTCTTTGAGCAAACCATAGAATGAACTCTATGATCATAGACTGACTCTGTTGATCGCGGAGTTCTATCCAAAACCAAGACTTTATAGTTGAACTAGTTTCAAGAATTGAGGAGCACAACCTAAAATCATAGTGTGGCTTCACTTCAATCGTTGAACGCTCTCGCAGATCGTAGAGTAAACTAAACCAGTCACAATCACATTGTGGAATAGCTCTACTGATCATAGAGCTTCTCCCAGTCAATTCTTAGAGCCACTCCACAAATCGTAGAGTGACTCCATCAGTCGTAGAGTAACCTCTCCGACCATATTATAGCATATGCAATTTGTAAAGTGATTGTTAAGCGTAGGTCATTTCTCCAGAATTACTAAACACTAAAATTCCTACACCGGACTTGTTAATCACTTTCAAATCCTACAGAAATTTATTAAAGTTTTCCATAGTATGATTGATCCATGGAAATGTTAATAATGAATTGAGAGAACTAAAGGAAATAATCATGGTAGGATCCAATGACTATCATACATTGCTGGGTACTAGCATGGTGTAAGTAATTCAGGTGTATTAAGTGAACCAAGGAAAACTGGACAAAAGAGTCATCTTGACAATAATAGATAATTACATAAATAATTCAAGTATGATGGACTGTTATAAATTCTAAATGGGAGAGTAATGTAGTTAGGCCTACATTAATTATTTTGTAAATTAAAAGGGATTAATTATTAGGATGGTGTATGGATAATGTAGGTTATCTAAAGTGTAGAATCGTAGAGTTAAGTAAGCACCAAATCAGCTAAGTTCCCTAACTCTCCTAACTTTACATATTTTGTAAATTCGAATTGTTGCACTATC
This sequence comes from Panax japonicus, assembly GCA_020205505.1. NCBI lineage: Eukaryota > Viridiplantae > Streptophyta > Magnoliopsida > Apiales > Araliaceae > Panax > Panax japonicus. Next base: position 29,865,059 of record CM035108.1, read on the forward strand.
GACCATATTTACATTGAACAAATAACTATTACTATTCGAAAGTCGATTTTATATTTTGATTTTGTTGCAAGTATTAAACTTATTGTTCCTAAATGCATTATAAAAGTTATTTAAGCCATTTGACTCGGCTAGATTAATATCATGTGTTAGAAAGATATCTAAACCAATTGTCTTGGTGTGGACTCTTATAAATCTACTAAGATGAAGAACCCTCATTGAAGGGGGAATTATATAATTGTGGGGGAACCGACGTGCGCACATACAAGAATGATTAAATGATATGCATAACGTAAGGTACTTTAGGTTGATCACCTTTTGTACTTATTTATATTGGATTTTTAGTATAATACTATTAATTTTAGCAGGAGTTCTTGAAAGTAGTATTCATACAAGCCAATCATATATGATGATAAAGCATATACTTTGTAACAATCTTATTTATTTAATAATAAAAGAATGATTTATAGGCAATTATTTATCTACATAATGTTATTTTTAGTAATATATAATTAATACATAGTTTTAACCAATTCTTTTAGAATCATGATGATGAGTATGCTAACGAGATCTAAATTCTTAGATAGCTTAAAATAAAAATAGTTTCCAATCGTTGGATTATTAAAAAGGGATTAGTGAATCCGGATAGATTGGTACAAACATTGTTTGCTCATTGGATGAGGATGATTGATTTCATGATCATTTGTGTGGAGACACTAAATCAAGTATGTAGGTGCTTATTGGAGAATAAATTCACTAAACATGGCTTGCTAAGGAATATCTAATGAAGTTTTACTTGCCTGTCAATAGGAATTATTGTAGTGATAGTAGTAAAAGTGATCCTTGGACTTGAGATTGTCATAGTATCTTGTATATAATAAGTTATACTTTGACATGTTCCTTAAGACTCTTAGGGTATATCAAAGGGTATGCTTGGGTGTAATAACTTATATATGGAGGTAATGTATGATTAATAAATAATCTATCATTTTGAGTAAAAGAAGAGAAATGTCCTATGTGTTTCGATAAATGACAAACCAGGAATCCTTGGCCAAGGTGGAATAAAATTAGAAAGGAGTTTCTAATTGGCATTTATTAAGAGTTTTGCATTTGGGATACAAAGTACATATAATTAAAAAAAATAAGGCTTAACAATAATTTAATGTCTTATATTTAATTGGGACATTGTATGGTGGAAGGATTAAATTATACGGTAACTATTTACTCAAATGTTCTTTTATGATTAATGTTAACATCTATATTATCTTGAAAGTCGTTATTCGCTAAAGAAGTTTATCCTTATTGTAGAATAAATATTATTTATTTAAATAGATTACTAGTTTACTTTATTTATTTAAATAAGATTAGAATTGTTCTAATTGATTTATTCACAACCGGTTTAATATGGAGAACCTAAAGCACTACAAAAAATAATGATTTTGCAACAAACAGTTTTCGTTGCTAAATGTGCAAAATTTTGTTGCCAAATGCCATTTGCAATGTTTTTTCGGTCCTTGGACATTTTGTTGCGCATTAAGCATTGCTAATTGTCTAGCAAACAAATTTTTTTCGTTGCATAAAGTAATATATTTCGCAACCAAATTTTTTTTTCCGAGTAAAATCATAAATCATTTAGCAAGGAAATATTTTGTAGCAAATTTATTAAGAAATTGTTACTGAAAAACAAATTTCGTTGCAAAATACGCCTAATTGGCAACGAAAAGAATCTTTTTATTTGCCAATGAAGATAAAATCCGTTGCATTTGATACATATTTGCCAACGAAGTTTGTCGTTACTGAACAATATAGAAATTGTTGCCTTAATTGATATTTGTTGCTAATTATGTACTTTTTGGTAACGATGTTTGTTGCTAAATGTACAAAATAAACCGATTATATATTAATTTGAAACAAATTTTTCTGTTGCCATTGGTTTTGTTATGTATAATTATAATCAATTAGCAACGATATTATTCAAAGCTGATTATTTTTTGAGAGTAACGAAAGTTGTCAATTAGCAACGACACTATACATTGTCTTTTGCTTTTTCTATGCTACAAAAGTTGTTATGATTTGCAACAATATAAATTTTCCTTTTCTTTTATTTATAACAACAATATAAAATAAAACATAAAAAATATTATATACATCATTTAAAATCATTCACATTACAACATTACAGTATAATAGTTGGATATTTTATTCTTAAAATATGATGATCATTATTATACCAAACTACTAAACTAATAACTTTTACGTTCATTATTACAATACAATAGTTCAGTTATATGTAGAAGACATCTGATTACTTGAAGCAACTTGAACTTGAACATTGTCTTCGGTTGTAGGTTCAGTAGCACCTGCTCCCCGCATATCAAAAAGTTCAACTTTATTATTTCCAAGGCTACACATATAAGTGCAACAATGGATAGAAATATTATTTGAATGCATATACACCTAAAAGATGAGGAAAATAGATAAATTATAAAAAATAATGCACTACCACATAATATTCTTATGTTTGTATAAAATAAATAGAATAAAAAAATAAACCTAAACAATACTGAAATGACTCTGCATCCGTAAGTCAATTGTTGTAACAAATAAATTTTTCGAGTTGTGATTCTGGGGGCAGAATCCTTTTAAGGAGGGAAGGATGCAACGATCGAGAAATTTATAATTTAATTTAAATATTTATTAAATTAAATAAATATTTTAAATAATTTATTTATTCAGAAAAAAAAAATAGATGAATTGTGATGAATTAATTTAGTAACTAAATTGATTAATGTTAATTGAATTGAAAAATGAAAATTTTATTTGAAGGATTTAATTTAAGAAAATAATTAAATGAAATCAATTGCTTAATATTTAAGAACATAATTAAATTAAGTGAATTGTTTAATATTAAATGAATAAATTAAATAAAATAATATTTCTAATTTATTAATTAAAATTAGATATATAATTATTTATTATTTATTATAATTATAATTATAATAAGAATATAATTCTTATAATTATAAATTATAAGCTATTAAAGTGGTTTCATGTGTGACATGTGTAACTATATGATATAAATATTATTTAAATAATTTAGTTATGAGATTTATGTGTTAGCTAAACAAGGCCTTGTGGCCTTTGGCTTATTTTAACTGGCGTCTTTTGTTTTCTTTAACTGAAAGAGAACATGGGAATCAGTTTATAATTCCTACGCATCTACTCTTCTAAGGCTAAACAAGATATCACAGAGTGTTGAGAGAGAGAGCTTGGAATAAGAGAACACAGTGGTATTAGAGGGTTAGAGAAGAAGGGCTTTGGGAAAATTATTTCTCTTAATTTGGCTATCATACCGTCAAAGATTCAAGGTATAAACTTTTCCTAATTTTATTTTTATTTTGGTAGTATATGTATATATGTATTTTTGATATAATTTGGAAATCATGTGAATGGTGGTAGAGATATGTGCATATAGTTTTGTAAAATCAGTAATCGTCATACTTGTTGATCAAATTCGTGAAGAATTGGCTTTGTAGGAAATAAGTTGAAATAACAGTGTTTATATTTGAAAATGTCTTTAGAAAATACTAAATTTCATGCCTAATGTTTGTTAGAATCTGAAATTTGATGTTAGAATATGCTTGTATGTTAAGAAACGAAAGCGGCATAATTGGAATCATGTCAATGGATTAAGAAACGAATTCGTGGCGATCAAATTCGGTAAAAGTGTAAAAATGAAGAAATTTGGGAAAAACTATGGTTTTGATTTCTCAAAATGATGTATATGTAATTTTTTATATATAGAATGGTGTTTAGCATGTGCAACTATAATATTACAAAGTTTTAGATGTTGAAGTTGGGTGATTATATGTAGAATTGGGATTTTTGGCCATAGTACAGTCTGATTTCGAGGTTCTGCAAAACTAGAACTGAGGCATCGCACGAGCGCGCGGTCAGGAGCGCAGGCCCACGATTACCCACTATATTGGCGCGGCCGCGCGTGTAGCCAATCTCAGAAAGTGAAGTCTGCATAATTGCAGGTCATGCGTAACGGACTTGGGTTAGTTTTCTATGTATGTTAAGGATATTAAAACATAAAGTGGATTACAATAACATATTGTAAGGTGTTGTAATAGAAAGTGTAAAAGAGTTTTAGGTGATTGTTAATTGAGTTATATAATGAAACTAAAAGTGATGTTTTCAAAAGTTAGAAATGAACGAGTAAATTATGTTGGCTCATAATGCAATTATTTGTTAAGAATGTTAACCTAAATGGTTAGGTACTAGGTTAGGGTTATAACCTAAATGATGGTTTAATACCCATAGTGTTAATATTCATACAACTAATTGTTGTTGCGATTGTAATGATATGCGTAGGTTAATTTAAGATTATTTTACACTTATGTAGTTTACAAACAGGGCAAGTTCCTAAACCTTAACTCTTTACATTGAGCAAGCTTTCTAACTTCATTCTTTTTATATTGAATACATGTTCCCATTTCTAAATCATTATTGTTCAAGTTCCTAAAATTCTTGTAAAGTTGAGCAAGCCTAGTTTATCTTGAGTATGTTTGTGCAAGCTCTTGTAACATTAATTCGTTACATCAAGCAAGCTTTACTTTCCTAGTTATTATAAAGAGCATATATTGTTCTAATACATTGATCCAAATGAGATTGTTCTAACACTTTTAGATATAGCACTTTGCATGCATATCATGTTTATTCAAGTATATATTGTTGATATTCGATCTTTGACTTTGATAACTTTGTTCAAAGCTTTATTGTTATATTAAACTTTCAAGTAACAAGCAAACTCTTATCGATTGAACTAGTCTATTATGGCATAGTGTTCAAAAATTCTAGATCCACTGATAAGTAAGTTTCGAGCTAAACTTTCTTTATTACGGAAAGTCTAAATTCAAACTGAGACAAACAACCCTAGCATAGGGGATTTTGTACTTGTAACATTTAGATGTTTATGCACAATACATGGTACAAAGGGCTTATCCACCTAAGTACGTTAAGAAGGGTGTGTATAGTCTAAATGACTATTAAGGTTGATGTAATAATACCTATATACCAGAGACATAGTTCGTGGTCTTAAGACCCTCAGATATTGATTTCGAACTTGTTTTTTATTTTTGATCGGTAGAATAAGTTCATTATTGTTCAGCATTTGTTGTTCACTCTCATGTTGCTATTATTGTTATTCTCTATATCAATGAGCAATTGTTTGCTCACTCTTGCAACTAACACTGTAGCTAAGGTTGAAAGAGTTGATGAGCCATCTACTAGCAAAGGGAAGGGCAAGATGTCTAAGAGTTGAATAATTAATGAAGTTAATTTAAATGTTTTATGTTATAAGACTTGTTTTATTTGTATTCTGCAAACTGATGTAATAAATTTAAGGTAAGATTACCTGGGATTGTTTTGAAATGATGTAACCCTTTAATGTGGAAGATTGTTGATTAAGTTATTTAAATTATGTCTTTATCCTTTGATTATGGGTAGTTAGATGTAATAGTTTTTGATAAGTGAGCACCAAATCTTGTGGGGATGAAGTACCTGGATTTGGGGGTGCCACAGGTTGGTATCAAAGCTTTAGGTTATGAACCTTAGGTGGGGAAACCTTAGGAAGTAACCTTTAAAGAGACAGAGAATATAGAGGTGTTCAACTCTTATCGAGTTTTAAGAAATGGATTAAGGTATCCATTAAAGTTAAATAATAAAGGACATTATGTGCTATGTGTAATAACTTATGTGCTCGCGAGTATCGAAAAAAGTTAAGTAAAACTTAAAATATTTTGTTGTCAGGATGTCTAATGAAGGAGGATCTAGTCCAGCTAGAGAGGTGATACCTCAGGTACCTAGAGACAACGAATTCTGGAATATTCACATAGTGCGGGAGTAGTTGATCCAGGAGAATGAGCCTATAACCGATCCCGAGGAGAATAGTTCTGAGGAGATAGAGGAGGAGGATGAGGATGAGGATCCTGAGGAGTTTCCACCAAACTCCATATCAGCCGAGATGTATGATGCCCTGTATGATCATACCATAGAGTTACAGGATGAAGTTGAGGAGCTGAAGGAAATGGTTGAGATGCATCGTGCTTCGATAGAGTAGAAGAATGCAAAGATTCAGGAACTTGACTCAAAACTTGGAAAGATGGAGTGGGACCTAGTTCATACCAAGGGTCAGCATAAAGATTATGAGAAAGGGTATCCGACTCATGACTTAGAGTTGGCGGCTGTGGTAGTTGCCTTGAAAATTTGGAGACATTAACTTTATGGAGAGAGGTGTGAGATATTTACTGACCATAAAAGTCTGAAGTACATCTTTACACAAAAAGACTTGAACATGCAACATAGAAGATGGTTGGAGCTTATTAAAGATTATGACTGCGAAATATTCTATCATCCCGTAAAAGCGAATGTTGTTGCTGACGCTCTAAATAGGAAGGGACGGGAGAAGTTAATGTTGTTAACTGCTTAGGAGAAGCTAGTGTCGGAAATGGCTAAAATGGAGTTGGAAATTAAATATCCGACAGAATCCAATGAAAAGTTATTCCAGATGGGAAATAGTTCAATGTTGGTGGATAAGGTGATGAATGCACAACTTCAGGATGAACACTGTCAAAAGATAAAACATAAAATATCTAAAGGTGAGGAAAACAAATTCAAAATTGATTCGGAAGGGTTACTTCAATTCGAAGGAAGAATTTGGGTTCCGCCAGTACCAGCAGTTAAAGAGGAAATTCTGAAAGAATCTCATAACTCGCGATATTCGATTCACCCTGGGAGTACAAAGATGTACCAAGATCTTAGACATCATTTTTGGTGACCGAATATGAAGAAGGATGTGGCTGAATGCGTGGCAAAATGTTTAACGTGTCAGAAAGTTAAAGCTGAACATCAAAGGGCAAGCGGATTGTTACAACCGTTGGAGATACCAAAATGGAAATGAGAGCATATCACAATGGATTTTGTGGTAGGACTTCCAATGACCCAACAAGGATACGATGCCATTTGGGTGATTGTCGATCGACTAACGAAGTCGGCACACTTTTTGCCAATCAAAATTTGATTTACCCTAGATCGGTTAGCAAGATTGTATATGAATGAAATTGTTTCAAGATACGGTGTACCTGTGTCCATTGTATCAGACAGAGATCCACGTTTCACATCTAGTTTCTGGAAATGACTACAAGAGTGCTTGGGGATACAGCTGAGAATGAGCATAGCGTACCATCCTCAGACCGACGGACAAAGTGAGAGAACCATCCAAACACTAGAAGATATGCTCAGAGCATGTATCATGGATTTCAAGGGAAATTGGGATGACCATCAACCATTGGTGGAATTACCTTATAATAATAGTTATCACGAGAGTATTGGCATGCCGCCTTACGAAGCGTTATACGAAAGAAAGTGCAGAACTCCATTATGTTGGGACGAGGTAGGTGAACATCAGCTATTGGGTCCAGAATTGGTACAACAAACTGTCGAGATCATCAAGATTATTTGAACAAGATTAATAGCAGCACAAGATAGACAGAAGAAATATGTCGATCAGCATCGACAAAATAGAGAATTCGATGTCGGTAGTTATGTTTTCTTGAAAGTGTCTCCCTGGAAGGGGAAAATTCAATTTGGCAAGAAAGGGAAATTGAGCCCTAGATTTATAGGACCTTTCGAAGTGCTTCGACGAGTTGGTGAACTAGCGTACGAGGTAGCTTTACCTCCGGAGTTGGAACATATTCATAATGTTTTCAATGTATCAGTATTAAGACCATATAAGCCTGATTATAAGCATGCTATAGAATATGAGCACTTACAGTTTGAGAAAGATTTATCATATGAAGAAGTCCCTGTTCAAATTGTTGACAGAAAAGAGCATGTACTGAGGAATAACGTGATACCTTCTGTTAAAGTAATTTGGAGGAACCACAATGCTGAGGAAGCTACATTGGAACTTGAAAAGTGTTATGATGAATAATTATCCTCAGTTGTTTGCTTGATTTTGTATAGCGATTCTGGGGACAGAATCTTGTTAAGGAGGGAAGAATGTAACGAATAAATTTTTTGAGTTATGATTCTGGGGACAGAATCATTTTAAGGAGGGAATAATGTAACAATCAAGAAATTTGTAATTTAATCTAAATATTTATTGAATTAAATAAATATTTTAAATAATTTATTTATTGAGAAAAATAAATAATTGATGAATTGTGATGAATTAATTTAGTAACTAAATTGATTAATGTTAATTGAATTGAATAATGATAATTTTATTTGAAGGATTTAATTTAAGAAAATAATTAAATTAAATCAATTGCTTAATATTTAAGAACATAATTAAATTAAGTGAATTGTTTAATATTAAATGAATAAATTAGATAAAATAATGTTTATAATTTATTAATTAAAATTAGATATATAATTATTTATTATTTATTATAAGCATAATTATAATAAGAATATAATTCTTATAATTATAAATTATAGGCTATTAAAGTGGTTACATGTGTGACAAGTGTAACTATATGATATAAATATTATTTAAATAATTTAGTTATGGGATTTATGTGTTAGCCAAACGAGGCCTTGTGGCCTTTGGCTTATTTTAACTGGCGTCTTTTGTTTTCTTTAACTAAAAGAAAACGTGGGAATCAGTTTATAATTCATACGCATCTACTTTTCTAAGGCTTAGCTAGATATCACAGTGTTGAGAGAGAGAGCTTGGAAGAAGAGAACACATTGGTATTGGAGGGTTAGAGAAGATGGGCTTTGGGAAAAGGATTTCTCTTAATTTGGCTATCATACCATCAAAGATTCAAGGTATAAACTATTCCTATTTTTATTTTAGTTTTGGTAGTATATGTATATATATATATATTTTTGATATGATTTGGAAATCATGTGAATGGTGGTAGAGATATGTGCATATAATTTTGCAAAATATGTAATCGTCATACTTGTTGATTAAATTCATGAGGAATTGGCTTTGTAGGAAAGAAGTTGAAATAACAGTTTTTATATTTGAAAATGGCTTTAGAAAGTACCAAATTTCATGCTTAATGTGTGTTAGAATTTGCAATTTGATGTTAGAATATGTTTGTATGTTAAGAAACAAAAGCGGCGTAATTGGAATCTGCCAATTGATTAAGAAACGAATTCGTGTCGATCAAATTCGTTAAAAGTGTAAAAATGAAGAAATTTGGGGAAAACTATGGTTTTGATTTCTCAAAATGATGTATATGTAATGTTTTGTATATAGAATGGTGTTTAGCATTTGTAACTATAATATTACAAAGTTTTAATGTTGAAGTTAGGTTATTATCTACAGAATTTGGATTTTTGGCCAAAGTAGGGTCTAAATTTGAGGTTCTACAAAACTGGAACTGAAGCATCACGCGGGTGCGTAGTCTGGCGCACGGTTTTCGCCCGGGCGCGCTGCATCACGCGGCCACTCGGTAACCTAATATATTGATGGTGCGGCCACGCGAGTAGCCAGTCTCAGAAAGTGAAGTTTGCTTAATTGCAGGTCATGCGTAACAAACTTGGGTTAGTTTTGAATGCATGTTAAGGATATTAAAACTTAAAGTGGACTACAATAACACATTGTAAGGTGTTGTAATACAAAGTGTAAAAGAGTTTTAGGTGATTGTTAATTGAGTTATTTAGTAAAACTAAAAGTGATGTTTTCAAAAGTTAGAAGTGAACGAGTAAGTTATGTTGGCTCGTAATGCGATTTCAAATTTGTTAAGTATGTTAACCTAAATGGTTAGGTACTAGGTTTGGGTTATGACCTAAATAATGGTTTAATACCCATAGTGTTAATATTCATACAACTAATTGTTTTTGCGATTGTAATGATATGTGTAGGATAATTGGAGATTATTTTACACTTGTGTAGCTTACAAACAAGGCAAGTTCCTAAACCTGAACTCTTTATATTGAGCAAGCTTTCTAACTTCATTCTTTTCGTATTGAATGCATGTTCCCATTCCTAAATCGTTATTGTTCAAGTTCCTAAAATTCTTGTAAAGTTGAGCAAGCCTAGTTTATCTTGAGTATGTTTGTGCAAGCTCTTGTAACATTAATTCGTTACATCAAACAAGCTTTACTTTCCTAGTTATTATAAAGAGCATATATTGTTCTAATACATTGATCCAAATGAGATTGTTCTAACACTTTTAGATATAGCACTTTGCATGCATATCATGTTTATTCAAGTATATATTGTTGATATTCGATCTTTGACTTTGATAACTTTGTTCAAAGCTTTATTGTTATATTAAACTTTCAAGTAACAAGCAAACTCTTATCGATTGAACTAGTCAATTATGGCATAGTGTTCAAAAATTCTAGATCCACTGATAAGTAAGTTTCGAGCTAAACTTTCTTTATTACGGAAAGTCTAAATTCAAACTGAGACAAACAACCCTAGCATAGGGGATTTTGTACTTGTACCATTTAGATGTTTGTGCACAATACATGGTACAAAGGGCTTATCCCCCTAAGTACGTTAAGAAGGGTGTGTATAGTCTAAATGACTATTAAGGTTGATGTAATAATACCTATATACCAGAGACATAGTTCGTGGTCTTAAGATCCTAAGATATTGATTTCTAACTTGTTTTCTATTTTTGATCCGCGGAACAAGTTCATCATTGTTCAGCATTTGTTGTTCACTCTCATGTTGCTATCATTGTTATTCTCTATATCAGTGAACAATTGTTTGCTCACTCTTGCAATTAACATTGTAGCTAAGGTTGAAAGAGTTGATGAGTCATCTACTAACAAAGGGAAGGGCAAGATGTCTAAGAGTTAAAGAATTAATGAAGTTAATTTAAATGTTTTATGTTATAAGACTTATTTTATTTGTATTCCGCAAACTGATGTAATAAATTTAAGGTTAGATTACATGGGATTGTTTTGAAATGATGTAACCCTTTAATGGGGAAGATTATTGTTTAAGTTATTTAAATTATGTCTTTATCCTTTGATTATGGCTAGTTAGATGTAATAGTTTTTGATAAGTGAGTACCAAATCCTGTGGGAATGACGTACCTGGATTTGGGGGTGTCACAATTGTAATAGGGTATTTATTGAAGAAATAAATCTATACTTTATTCAATATGGTTAGTTGTCCAACATAAACTATTTTGTTACTGGAAAAATAGATCACAACCTTTTAATTCAGAATATCCAAATCTATAAGTGCACACTACTAAAAAATCGACATATAGCAACGATACATAAGTTTGGTCTACCAAATTCGAGAATGGAGGTAGAATAATTTGGAAGGTAAAATGTTGTGTTCAAACACAGAAGTTGAAGTAAAGATGATTTACCTTTGGAGAATCAAAAACTCGTGCATTAATATAAGTGAACTCAGTCCTCACTTGAATGTCAAACTACTTAACAATACCATCATTGTTGTAATTATTTTGTCTTACCATCTGAATGCACGTGAAATTTAAGAAATAAAAATAATTGGTCGAAACAAGCGAGACTGATAATAAAAATAAGAACGAAAAGTTTCATGGTTGAAAGTAACAAACACTACATTACATTTTTTTCCTATTTTTTTTATTATATGACTGAAATTCTATACATTCATATCATCTTAATACTTGCTTCCTTTTTAGTAGGACGCACACAGATACAAGCATTAGTATATCTTAATTAATTGAATCCATCCCAGTACAAACATATAAAACAAATCAATAGAAGTTGGTTTTGCCAAAATAATGACCAAGTGACAGAAGGCTAATTGATTTTCAGTTCAGATTTATGTCTGGCCAAAACAGGATAATCAAAACATAAGAATATAATCCAATATGCTTTTGGTGACATCACTAGATCAAAGCGGGAAAGAGTTATTAATATACCTAAAAGACCAGAAACTGCTACTTCAACTTCCGCCATCCCCACGTCCTCTAGGACCTTTCATGTATACCCTGTCAGTTTTGGTAGAAAAATTAATGACCAAGTGACAAAAAGCTTCTAAATCCAGATTTTCTAGCTGTAAGTTATGAGATAATGAAAGCAGAATTTGATAAAAATAGGTTAATTAATGTATAATGTAGTTCATAGTATCCTACTACAACAGTCCACATAAAAATGAGATTATAACTAGTAGTCTTATATGGTGTTACACCAACCATCTTCAACTCTATGTGAGACTAAATACTTTTTTAGTCTATGCTTATAAGGTGAAATCACAAAATCAATACACATCTCAGATATTTTTTGAATGATAAAGATGTGAAATTTTGAAATCGAACATTAGTGACATCTTATCCAGCAAAATCTTGAGAGATTATAACATACAAGCAACAACTTAAGTTCAAGAAATGAGTTATTCTAAATAGTTAGTTAAGATATCAGATTCATCAGTGCATAAGTTTATGAGTTGATGAGGAGCTTGGAAGTAGGAGGATACAAATCTTATAAGTGAACTTCATGACAGCTTCTGAACAATAGCCTTTTTCACTTTCCTTTTTAATTTAGGTTTGGGAGTCTGAGTCTTATCAGCAAAATCGGAGCCAACATTAACCAAGTTAGTGAGCTCACCCAACACGACTCGATTCTTCGTGGCCAAAATTTGTTGTTGATTGAAGGTGGAGATTGAGGCAAATGCTCATTTTTTGGATACCTGGGTTGTGACACCCCCAAAATAGGTATACATCACCCATCTTTGGTCGCCAAATACATGGTACTTGTGAGATCCTGAATTTTATGAAATAAAAGTAATCAATTTTTCTATTTTCGTAAATAGTTAAATTGATAAAAGTTTAAAGTTAAGGGTGATATTTAAAAATTTTGCAAAGTATTCAAGTTGTTATAAAATATTCGATTGGTCGTGGAATATTCATTTTAACAGAGAATATTCGTACTACAGCACAATCATTGGTGGATCCCACAACGGAAGTATTGTCATAGTTAGAAAAAGACAGAATTATCATTTTATAAAAATAACGGCGAAAGTGTTACCATTAAAACTATTGAACTACCCGGTAGTAAAAGGACAGTAATACGCGTGGTTGCATAGTAGCACACGGTATTGATTATTGATGCTTACGTAAGAAGTCAATCATTTATACTCAATTATTGCTACAGTAATTATTGCATCATATCTCTCATATTATTGATTCAATTATTGTCAAAGTATCATCTGTATAAAATTTTATATTATTAAATCAATAATTGAGACGACAAAGTTATTCATATTATTATTTGCAATATTGATAATATCTAGAAGTTCTATCAAGGAGAGGTTAGATAATCTAATTGCTCGCCAATAGGGAGAAATCCTTATCGGAAAGCCTCCTTTTTCCTGGGAACGACCTGGTTGTTAAATATTCTGGATTATAATATTAATGATGAATAAGTTTGGGTTGATTAAAGATGAAATTAATAGTTCCATTGTGTTGGAAATATTAGTATTAGTGAAAATTGACATTTATTTCGATAATAATTGATGTGTGGAGGTTATATTGATCAATCGGGTAATTAACCGGATAAATGAGCAATTAATTGCTATTGATTCACATGATTATAACTACTTGTTCAAATGTGTGTACTATTGATTCACATTCATTTACTATTAGGGGAGTTGGTGCAAGATTGTTAATACTTGCATGACTAACTTAAAAATGGAGGTATAGATGGAGGTACTATACTGTAATTCTTATTTTCACATGTCTACAACTATTGATTCTGTAGCAGCCCCGAATCCGGGCCCCGAATCGCCGTGGACTCGGTACGCTATTACTATCACTAATTGCAGAAGATATAAACATAAATTGTTTATACATTACATTACACACTGTTCCCCAAGGTCGAGTAACCTTAACTTATGCATAATTCATAAACTTTCTAAAATACAACCACCAGTACAAAGTATCTAATAGACAACACTTAATAGACAACGTTTTTTATAAAAACGTTGTGGTATTTTTTTCTACAACGTTTTTTTAAAAAACGTTGTAGATATATATGCAAAAATGTTATCTATTTAAAAGGGTATTTTTTTGATTTTAACTAGATAACATTTTTTTTTAAAAACGTTGTGTATGATGAAAAACACGGAGCACGCTAAACTGAAAACTTAAAATAAAAATCCATTGTCTTTCGTCCCTGCCCTTATTTCTATCTCCCCAACCCGTTTCTCTCTCCTGTCGCGCTCTCCCTCTTCAGTCCGTCTACTTCCTCCAAACCCTAGCCACTCTAGTTTCTCTTTGCCTAGGGTTTTTGCTCCGCTTTTGGCTTTTATTTCATTCTTTTTTCTTCATTACTCTACTAGATTTATTCAGTTTTTCGATTTCAAGTGTTAGTTTTGTTATTGCAATGGAGTTCGGAGTTTCTCGGAAGAGAGGGAGGCCAGAAGCTGCTTTGAACGGCAATGGCGGCTTCAAGAAGTCGAAACAAGAGTTCTAGTAGTTTCTCTTATCGCCGGTTCGATGCTGAAAGTGCGTCAGTTCTTAGCCTCGTCTCCGCTCGCTCGCCGTGGTTTGACCGCTAATTCTTGTTTTCTGCCTCCGTTTCCGCCGCAATTGATGTTCCCTGTGATTTGAGGTAAAGATGTGGTGGTTTGGGAGGAGAAGCCTTAGAAATCGGAGACTGATTTGTCCGGTAAGTATTTTTCTGGCTTTAATTTCTTCATTTTCATGGTTTAATCGTACATTTGATGCTAAACTGACATAAATCTGTTCAAGTTGATTTGGGTAATTTCTACTCATGTTTGATGAAGTAAATAGACCGTGCTCTGAATAATGTAAGAAAAATAGCAGATGTTTCGCCTTATCTTCATTGTATTTTTGGATCATCTTTAACTTATACCTTTAGTTAGTAACTTGATATTATCAGTTTCTTATGGTTGCCATTTCTAGCTTTTTTGATTTTCAAAGCATAATTTTGTTTTAACTTTACTTTGTCAAATAATTATATTATTAATATATCCTGCAGGTACTAATCAGCTTTAATTTCACAATCTTTTTTTGACATTGGTTCTGTTTCGAGAATTCTAGATGGCATAATGATGTTCTGCCTGCAGTTTTGCTGGAAGATTGAGAACCAATTAAGAAAGTAGTGCAAATACTGTCGAACTGGAGCATATAACTGAGGTAGATTGATTGCGTTTGTCCCGTATAATTACTTATGTAGTTGAATGCTGCTAATAAATATGACATGCTGATTCTTCCAAGTACGCATGTTGCCACTTCTCATGAGTAATATTTTGATATATAATCAACTTGACACAAGCGGGGAATTGTGTACGTTGTATATCTGTCGAGTATATTACAACGGCATTAACCCCTTCTTGTGTGTTCAAGCTTAAGATCAGCATTCATGATCCTCGGTGTCATTGCATATGCTATTATGTAGTAATAACATGCTTTGAGTAATTTTGTTTGTGTATTCAGATTGTGGTCATGCCCAAACATCAAAACACTATCATTACTTTGATTATCATATTTCACCATTAAACTTTTGTTCCTTCAGGAATTTAACAAGAAATAAAACTCCCTATACACAAAGGTTGCTTCTCTTGAGGCTGGTCCCGAAACATTTAAGTACCTTGCTCACTATCACGAGGTATGTGGTTATTTTATCATCATGACACTTGAGCTTTCTGGACTAGTTAATTTATGATATTTTTGAGTGCATTGGCAGCATACAAAGAGGGAACATGTTCTTTTAGGGCACCAAAGTGATGAGGATG
Source organism: Panax japonicus (assembly GCA_020205505.1). Lineage (NCBI taxonomy): Eukaryota > Viridiplantae > Streptophyta > Magnoliopsida > Apiales > Araliaceae > Panax > Panax japonicus. Next base: position 29,880,789 of record CM035108.1, read on the forward strand.
TTGAGGGTGTAGAAAATGCCAAGTGGACAACCATAAAAGTTGTACTGCTGTTGTTACAGGGGGACTGTTATTGCAGCTTCATTCGCTGATCCTCTGGTAGATGCTGTTGATAATTTCTCTAGTGCCACAAGCATCCCTTCTTTCTTCATCTCATTCATTGCTCTGCCCCTGGAAAAAAACTCTAGTGAGGCAGTGTTAGCAATTATCTTTGCTAGCCGTAAGAGGCTGAGATCTGCGTCCTTAACATTTTCTGAGGTTTGTTTCTTTTGATTTTCTCATATATTGCGAGAGTATATATTTATAATGTTTGCTAAAATATTGTATGTTATTTTTAACTACATTAATGATATGTCAAAAAATTATTATATAGATGGGTTTTCAGCGTGCCTTAAAATCCTGCCACTAACGCTCAATGAAAGAGGGTTTTCTGTAAGATAGTTTCTTTAGAATTTCAATGTCACTGTAAAAGTTATTTAAAATATTATTCACTAATAATTTAAAATCAATTCTACTAGTTCCATTGGTTGCTGTTAACATATTTAGCTTGACTTTCCAGCAGGCATGGAAGATAATAGTTTGACTACTTTTAGCTTTATGATGCTTTTTTTATGATGTTGCTGCAGACATTAATAATGGGAAACCGTGATGCAATCAATGAAATGTCTGGCACAAATGCAGCTGTTCTTCTTTCAATTCTTAAGCTGATTGAAAAATATGATCTGTATGGTCAAGTGGCATATCCTAAACGCCATGAGCAATCTGAAGTTCCTGACATATATTGTTTGGCAGCAAATACAAAGGTAGTATTTTCCTGATCTTTTTTAAATTGGAGGGAAAGAAGGTTATGTTTACGTGTCCTATTATTTGTTGGAATCAAATAAAGATGTCATAGCAGCAGCAGACTAGACATGCTATTTCGAAAGATTTAGCTACTTATTTAGAATTTGCAGAAGTCAAATACCAGGTACCATAAACATGTTAATTTACGAAGGCATGTAGATTAGATGTTTTATATTTTCATGCTTGATTTTGTAGTTGAGCTTTATTGTCCTTGCAGTTTGAGTTGCCTGAGGATGCAAGATCACATGTAAGGAAAATCTCAGTTATTCGCAACCTTTTCCAGAAGGTAACTTATATGTCCTTTAAAGCATTTTGATAGTGTGATGAAGAATCTAATACTGCACTTGATGTAACATGATAGTTGATCGCATATTTACAGACAAATTGTTTTTTTTTCTCTGTATATATAGTTGAATCAATTTGCAATATGTTGTATTGTTGTATTATAGATTTATAGACAGATTGATCATTGGTGTATTGTTGTGTTATAGATTTACAGACAGATTTGTGTTATGGTCTTTTTAACTGTGCCAATTCTCACTCTTGCCACTAGCACTAATAAATAAGAAGTCATCTGTAATATTGGAGTTAGTTCTGCAGTCGAAACCTTCGTTTCTACTTTATACTTTACATGCAATTTCTTTAATCCTTTCTTAGCATGCCTTTGACCCACATCTCAATGCTTATTGTGGATACCTCAATCATGGCAAAGTCATGAATCTAACAAATTCTGATAATTGCACAGTGTTATCTCTAAGAGATGTTCATGTAAGGAATTCCGTATATGTTCCACAAAAAAGAGTCTCATTTACAAATGTTAAGGATGTAGTTTTTTCTATGTTTACTCCAAATAAAAAGAGAACTCTAGTTGATGTTTTTGTTATTAATATCTTAATGTATAGATTTACTAGTTTCTCTTGCTTCAGAGTACTGACATTGTTAAAAAAATTCTTTGGAGGCTTCTTTTTCCCATGTTCCGCAGTGTAGTGCGACTATCTAAACATGGTTTATTAATTTGTAGATATGTTAATGACGAGAGACCATTTTGTTAAATGTAAAATTAATGCATCTGAATGCATGACCTTTTTCTGGAATATTCACATTTTCATGGTCTCTCTCAGGTTGCAGCAGAGAAACCAAACTCCATTATTTTCCTAAGAGCTTGCGAGTTGTTGGATTTGAAACCAGAGGATGCTGTTCATATAGGAGATGATCGTAGACATGACATATGGGGTGCAAGAGATGCAGGTTGTGATGTTTGGCTCTGGGGAACTGATGTCCATTCCTTCAAGGAGGTAATTTGTAAATTAACTTTTTTCCCTCGCTGTGTAGCTTTCGATATCCATATCTTCTCATGTTTTCTGCTATAGCGGTTCAATTGATTATTACAAAGTTTTATTATTACTTTTTTGGTAGCTCCAAAGTTCTGTATTGTTGTTTTGTTGCATTAGTATACTGTTTATAAAAGTATACATTGTTTTTGTAAATCTTAGAAAGAAGGAACATGCCGAACATGTCAACGTAATGTCTTTCAACCTTGTATTGGCCAACTTTATCTAGCTTGGTTTCCATGCATATGATTTTTCACTGGGTGTGTTATGTTTTAAAGCCTCACAAATTTAAAATATAACAATACCAAGTAATAAAATCATTACATTTTGTGATACAGGTTGCTCAAAGGATTGGAGTCCATGTATGAATCAATAGCAATTCAGTTTCAGCACCTAGAAGAATGCTTTCAGTTGTATAATGGCTTTTCATCCATCCTGTACCTCCCCATAAGTAGTTGTAATGGTCGTCCTCATTATTTGGTGTTCTCAACAAATTCTAATGTTCAAGGTTGGTTTTCTGTAGATTTAGGAGGTTTCAGGCTTCAAGCCAAGTTGAAATATTTAAAAAATTGTATTGGGTATTGGGTTTAGGCTTCCAAACAAGGTATTGGGTACTGAATGAAAGGAATAAGTGTAATAGATTTGAGGTGATATTACTGTAATATAGTATGAATATTTTTGTCATTAATATAACATGTACATAATTGTTTTAATGGTTGGTACATTTTGGTTTTAAATTTAAATGAGAATTTAGATTTTTTTAGCTATATATCATGGCATTAGCAGATTGCAGGTGACTGGTAATATAGGTGAACCATAATTTTTTTTTTCTTTTTTCAAGTCAATCTACAACATTTTAAAAACGTTGTGTAAATGTGCTTAAACGTTGTCTTATATACTAAACAACAACGTTTTTAACCAAAAAACGTTGTGGAATCATACATTCTACAACGTTTTAAGCATCTGCTAATTTTTTGAAAACAAAACTACAACGTTTTTTTCTAAAAAATGTTGTGTATTGTGTTTAACTACAACGTTTTAAAAACGTTGTGTAAGGGTGTCAAATAGACAACACCCTTAACCACTACGTTTTTCTAATAGAAACCACAACGTTTTTTCCACGTTGTCTATTTACTGTTTTGTAGTAGTGAACACATTTATTAAGATACGCTATTACAAACTAGCCGCACTTTATATTTCAAGCTGAACTTGGCATTATCTTTCTATCGATGATTCATTTGTTTAAGAATCATATCTATTCTCTTTTCAAACTTTACATAGCTGACAATTACATTTGACAAATTATCAATCATATAGATCTATACCATTTCTAAATCAAGAAAATGTATTCATTTTGCGCATCGATCAATCTTCATCATCCGTATAGCAAATAATATTGTCTAACATCTTTAACCTGCAAAAAGTTTGTTTTTTTTTTTTGCAAGATTGAGCTCGACAGCCCAGCAAATTTAACAGTCTATCATGTTTCACATAGCACACAATTCCATATGCACTACATTTACTTTAATATGCATATCTGCATGCAATATATATTCTTTACTATACATATCCTATATGCATCAATAATTCCTTACAAAGCATACATTCATGCATTATACATTTTTAATTTATCGAGTTACATCATACAACATGTAATCACATATAGATTGAGTTCCATAACCCAATTAACTTAGTCATATTTTGACTTTTAACAATTCATAGAGCATGATATGTAATTTAACACATAACCACATTCCATCCACAAACATAATAGAACTGAAAAACTTGCCTGCACCGTTGATTACCGCAACGCATTTTATAACGCTTTACTCGAAGACCTAATATTAGCAATATAGATCTCCAATATTAGAATGGTATCATCACAGTATACTATTGTTATATTTATATCCACAAAATAACCCTATCAGTCTATTCAACACATAATACTTAGCATCAGGTCAAACTATTTCAATCTGACTTGAAATCGACGCAATTCTAACATCCCGACAATCTAGTCGGTCAATACTTGAGTTTAAGTTCAGTTAAACTCTTCCTGAACACTTAACCATTAACACTGATAATTTCTTTATCAGTCAAAACATTTTTCCTAAGCTCGTAATAATTTTCGGATAATTATTACCATTTACCACATTTTCAATCATTAAAACCGTATTTAAATGAATTAAATACAAAATAATTTCGTAATCATTAATATTCATTTAATATAAAATATTAATGAAAATCATTACATAATATTATAATATAATTATAATATATCAAAGTATTTTTAATACCTTAAAATCATAAATATATGATTTTTAAACACTTAAATCCATTATCCGATAATTGATATTAATATTAAAATATTACTCCCTCCGTCCCAGGATAAAAGTCCTTATTACTATTTTGGGTTGTCCCATGTTAAATGTCCACTTTCTTTTAATAACCAAACTTTTACACATTTTTTTCTATTATGTCCGTAGCATTAAATATCTCATACTTTTCTTATTCTAATTCTCTCTCCATATTTAATGACATTATTATGGGCAATTTTGTCATTTTATTTTTCTTCTTAATATGCGTGAAAAGTCCACCAAGACTTTTATCCTGGGACGGAGGGAGTAATATTTTCATGCCAAAATATCAAAAGTTATCAAAAATAACTTAAAATATTTTCTTATACCATAATATTATTTTTCATGATTTTTCATAAATTAAAAAATATTTTTAAATAATTTATTTAATATTGCAATTAAATAAATAAATACCATTTATATTCCAAAAATATTAATTATTTTCGAAATATACTCAAAATAGTTAAAAACTATTTTTAATGCTTTAAAATAATTTTTCAGAATTTATTAAGTATTTTTAATAATTAAAAACCATTTTTTCTAATTTTTAATCATTTTCCAGAAAATAATAATTAAAACTGTCGCTAAAGGTCTATAGCGACACTTTCTGTCGCTATAGGTGTTGTTGAGCCAAACCCAGAATTTTTCGGCAGCTGCGAGGGTCATGGTTTGACCGGCTTTAATTCACGGAATGATCAAGTTCTGGGCTAACTAAAACTTTGGACGTGTAGCAAATATGTCACACTACAACATCCCACCAACACTTTGGTTAAACAACATCATAACAAGGAGATCTAAACCTCCAAACTTTCTGACAAGTGGATTGGATTCTGGGCCAAAACAGATTCAAGTGGTCACTTTCAAACTTAAATTAACCTATGTTCTGGCCATGATTTACGTGATCTATCACCTCCAGTTTGTAGAAAACATGTAATACTACAACTACAAAGCATAATAACACTTAAACAACAAAACAGAAGCTAGATCTGACCGGTCAAACTTGAACACGGAGGTTAATCTAAAATTTTCTGGGTTCGTGTTCTTGACAGATTTCGGTCAACGGGTTTTGACCGCCTATAACTTTTTATCTACAAATGATCTGGCTTTCATTCTTTTTGCATCTTAAAGACCACATATCAAGCTACGCGTTAGAAGCTTTAAACATCAAAAACACTTACTACACACGGATTTATAAGATCTGACATTTGACTGAAAAACACAGTTTTCCAGATTTCCAGATTTTGAAAAACTTTAAATTCGTGCACTTTAATGTTATGGGTTCATGATTTATCAACCCAGAACATCAATTGACACCCTATTACACATCTTTGCACAATCAATTGCAACTTTTAACAAAGAATTGAAGGATTTCAAATTTTAGGAATTTATACCTTTTAAGCTTTGATTTTCATTTTCTGCCTTTGATCTGATTCTGGTACACGTGGGACTTGATTTTGGGACTGATCTAGCAATATATTTCGAAGTGTGGTGAGAGAGATAGTTGGTGAGAGCAAGAAATGAATTTGGCTAAGTTTTTTGTACATTTTCTCTCTCCAAAATCTTATATAATCTTTGATTCATTGCATGTTGCTATATTGCTAGGAAGGTAGACTGATTTGCTGGACATTTAGGCCATAACAAGTCAATAGTTGGTTTACAACTCCAAGATTTAGCAAGATCTACAAGCTATCATATAAAATAATGCACAAAGGGCATTTTGGACATTTCCATTATTTTCTAGATTTTGGCCAATTGATGAAACCCTTAGGGTTTAGGGTTTGAGCATGCTAAGATTTAGGGTTTGAACAAATTTAGGGTTTAGGCTTTAACCCTCACATATTTAGCAACTTGGATTATCAAAAAATTTCTAATTTAATTTAAAATAGAAAATTTTGATTTCTAAATTATAATTAGGGCTTCCTAATTATATCATAATCTTCTAGTTATAAACCATTCTTTGCTAATTAGGACCAATTTATCCTAATTAAAATCGCTAATTTTAGCACTTAGGCTCACAATTGCACATTAGGTTTCAAACCACTTTTTAGGGTTTAAAATAGAAAAATAATAATATTTCAATTTTTAGAATTAGATTCCCCAATTAGATTAGGGTTTCTAATAACTTGACAATTAGGATTTATATTTCCTAATTAACGTTGCTAATATAGCAATTAATTTACCACTGAACAATTAGGGTTTAAAATCACGAATTAGGGTTTCTAATAGAAAAATTAATTTTTCTAATATAGAAATTAACTATTCGTAATTAGATTAGAGTTTTCTAATTACATAGCTTTAAAATTAGGATTAATATCCTAATAAACATTAAAAACATTTAAAATATTCAATTAACACTTTCATTTTTCCTAATTATAAAAATTAGGGTTTTAAATCCCGATATTAGGGGTTTCTAAATTTGAAATTAGGGTTTGCTAAATAATTAAGCTTTGCCCTAATTAGTAGTATAATTAATACCACATAACCATTATAATTCTCCTTTCTATTCCCAGATTAGGGCTTCCGCTTATCAGAATCTGAAATTAGGATTTTCAGATCTGGTATTAGGGTTTTCTAATAATCAATTAGAATTCCAGTAATTAATTAGGGTTTTTCCTAATTAATGACGTTTAACCTTGTACATAACATTACTTTCCCAATCTAGGGTTTTCAATATCCGAATTAGGGTTTCGGACTCCCGGAACTGAAACTAGGGTTTACAGCACCGATTGCTAGGGTTTCTTATCAGATGTTAGAGTTTTCTAACTGAACGTTGACGTTCTTAATATATACATAGGGTTTGTCACAGATGTAATTTATCTGGTCAACCCATAACCCTTAACCACATTCTGAACACATCATTATCCATATGCACAGAGCACATTCACGTAAACACATAATCCTGAATAATTCACTTAAAAGCCTTCACGAAATTTTGAAATCTTCAAAATTCCACCCTAATAACATCATACGCATACACTTATTTTCTGTCTAGGTCTAATATTTGACCATAAATCAATCATTTGAGATTTTCATAAATTGTCTAAATTCTCGGGTTGTCATAGATTCACATGATTTACTATTGATTGACATGATTTACTATTAGGGGAGGTGGTGCAAGTTTGATAATACTCGCATGACTAAATTAAAAAAGAAGGAAAAAAGGAAGGTATTATACTGTAATATTACAAGCCCCAAAACGTGCAATTACCGAAACTATAAATAGAAGCTCATTATTCCTTCATTTCTCACTAATTCCCTAAAGTTATAGAGCAATTATTATTGACAAAAATTATAGAGAGAAAGAAGAAGAGAAGTCTGCTACCTCACTATTCCAATATCCAGTTTTCTTCTTAGGTAAGGGGTATTATTTCTTTCGTATTCATGAAGACAGCTTCAGTTATTCCATTCTTTATTATTATGTTGGAATAACCTGACTATGCGAAGTACCGCATACATGGTGAAATTCTTCTATTATTTCATTCTTTATTATTATGTTGGAATAACCTCTCTATGCGAAGTACCGCATACCTGGTGAAATTCTTCTGTTATTCCATTCTTTATTATTATGTTGGAATACCCTGTCTATGCGAAGTACCACATACATGGTGAAATTATTCTGTTATTCCATTCTTTATTATTATGTTGGAATAACCTGTCTATGCGAAGTACCGCATACATGGTGAAATTCTTCTGTTATTACATACTTTATTATTCTGTTGGAATAACCTGTCTGTGCGGTCTATCGCATGCCTGGTGAATTTTGTTGTTATTCCATTCTTTATTATTATGTTGGAATATCCTGTCTGTGCGGATTACGCATAACCTGGCTCCATTCTTTATTATTCTATTGGAATATCATGTCTGTGCGGATTACGCATGACCTGGTTCCATTATTTATTATTCTGTTGGAATAACCTGTCTATGCGGTCTATCGCATGCCTGGTGAATTCTTTTGTTATTCCATTCTTTATTATTCTGTTGGAATAACTTGTCTATGTGGATTACCGCATACATGGTGAATGATCCTTCGTATTCATTCGTTATTAAATTTTGGAAATGATCTGTCTACGTGGATTACCGTATGGCAGGTGAAAATCAATTTGCAGTTTCATATATTCTATAATACTCGTATGAGATATCATTTCCTTTGTACTCGTCATGAAATATCATTTTATTTGGTATTTTTCTGTTATGAGTTACTATTCACGTGTTACTATTCACCTGTTTACTATTCACTCTAGTATTATTCACTCGGGTATTCGGGGCACTTTTCGTGTCAGAGTATTATTCACGAGTTATTATTCAACCAAATTACTATTCACCCGAATATTATTCACTCGGGAATTTGGAGTATTTTTCGTGTCAGGGTACTATTCAAGAGGTACTATTCCTGAATTACTATTCACGACGAAAAATTGATTCTTTTCTATCCAAATTATTTTTGGTACAAGAATATTATTCTTGAATTTTACTCTACAAAGCAGTATCATGTTGACAATTTGGACGTTATAGGTTTCTCGATAAATTAGATTATAAATCTTAAAAATTTATCCTTGAACTTGTTTTATTGAATTATTATGTCATTGTCATCATCCTCTTGTTTATATTGTGATGAAAGTCATCTCTGGCTTATGTGAATAGATGGACTTGGTATGATTATAACCATGGATTATTCGGTATAATCATGATCGTAATGTAACAAATGATGTGGTAAAAGTCCTCGTTGGCCTGTAGTGCATTGATGGATAGTTGTTGGTATGATTATGACCAGGGATTATTCGGTATAATCATGACCATTGATGATTACATGAATATCCTTGGTCGTGGTGCAAGGATGATTCGATTTTATGCTCTACTTGACTTTTCTAATGGATTACTTATTACGCTGCAGTTGTTGATCTAAAACTTGTTATCTATTATATTCAATCAGTTGTTATACTAATGAAGGCTAAGGATAATTTATTCTGCATTATCTTAGTCATAATATTTCTTACTGGGCTAGTTGAGCTCACTCTTTCTTTCAATGTTCTCTTCAAGAACTGAGAATATAGCTGGGACGAGTTAGTGAACGGATTGACGATCCAGATGGTTGTTTTAGTAGTCCTCACTATTTTATAAAATAGTGTGACAATAAATGTAATGAGGACACCATTGAGTGTGGATATTGTCTATATGACAATATTCTTATTAAAACTCTCAGCTATGTTTTGTCGTATTTTACACGACTGTTGTATAATTAAGTTTGTATTTGAATTTATGTACCATGTATCTGGAGACTCAAGATAGGTGATGTATACCTGTTTTGGGGCGTCACAGTACTGAATACAAATACAAACTTAATTATACAACATGAGTTGAGAGTTTTTACACGAATATTGTCATCTAGACTATCCAAACTCATGTAGAGTCCTCATTATATTTATTGGCACACTATTTTATAGAATAGTGAGGACTACTATAACAACATCTCGGGCCATCAATCCGTTCGCCGACTAGTTCTGACTACGTTCTCAATTCCTAAAGAGAACAATGGAAGTAGAAGGGTGAACTCAACTAGCCTAATAAGAAATATTATGACTAAGATAATGCAGAATAAGTTATCATTAGCCTTCAACAATGTTAAACTAATAGAATATAATAGACATAAAGTTTAACTGCAGCGGAATAAGCAATCCATTAGAAGAGTCAGGTAGAGCATGATATCTATTATATTCTATAATTTAAAAAGTTTATCATTACCTTTATTGCTGGGACTCAGCTTAATAAATAGATCACATCATCGAATCATTCCTGCACTACGGGCCAAGGATATTCATTAGTATCATGTCCACAAATTATTCTTGCAATACGGGCCAAAAATTATTCGTGTAATCATCAATGGTCATGACTATACCGAATTATCCTTGATTATAATCATACCAATCAACAGTCCATCTATGCACGTAAGCTAAAGATGACTTTCATCATAATATAAGCATGAGGATGATGACAATGATAATAAGAATTCAATTAAAAGAAAGTAAAGGATAAATTTTTAAAGATTTATAATTTAATTTATCCAGGATACAATAATGTCCAAATTTTCAACATGATAATGTTTTGTGGAGTAAAATTCAAGAATAATATCCATGTATCAAAATAATTTGGACAGAAAAGAAATAAATTTTTTGGTGAATAGTACCCGTGAGTAGTACCCTGTGAATAGTACTTCGGGAATAGTACCTCGTGAATAGTAACCCGACATGAAAATTACCCCAAATACCAGAGTGAACAATAATTGAGTGAATAGTAATTGGGTGAATAGTAACTCGTGAATAGTACCTTGACATGAAAAGTTCCCTAAATACCGGAGTGAATAATATTATAGTGAATAGTAACTGGGTGAATAGTAACCCGTAAATAGTAACTTGTGAATAGTACTTCGGGTGAAAATATTGATATTTAATAAGAAAGTTCATATCAATATTCCAATAACATGATACTAGATGAAGTGCAAAACTCACGAATATTCCACTAATTTCAAGGATTATAGAAGCAATACTTACCATAGTAAGTTTAGATTTAAGAATATGAAAAGAATTAACATACGAAAACTGCAAATGGATTTTCACCTATCATACAATACATAATCCGCGTAGACAAGTTATTCCAACATACTAAAGGATGAATACGAAAAATAGTATTCCTTATAAATACGAAAGAAATAATACCCCTTACCTAAGTAGAAAACAGGATACTGCAAAAGTGAAGTAGCAAAATACTCTTCTTCTTGCTCTCTATAGTTTCTCTCTCTTTAGTGTCTCTTGTGAATCTCAGTGAATTGGTGAGAATGAAAGAAGAATTAAGATTCTATTTATAGGAGAATGGACTAAATAGTAACTAATTCACGAACGGTCCAGATTGATTCATTATTAGAATGGATGGTCTATATTGATTACTATTAAAACCACAACCGACGGCCCAGATTAATTAAATTTTAAAACCACCACCGATGGACCAGATTGATTTACTTTTAAAACCACCACCGACGGACCAAATTGATTTACTTTTAAAACCACCACCGATAGTTCCGATTGATTTACTTTTAAAACCACCATCAATGGTCCAGATTGATTTACTATTAAAACCACCACCACCAATGGTCCAGATTGATTTACTATTAAAACCACCACCAATGGTCCAGATTGATTGAACTTATTACACTTTAGTACCCCTAAAGTTTTCCAAGTTTGCATTATTCCCCTCTAACTTTTGTAATTCACCTATCTTCAATAAACACATTCTTAATACTTCAAAAATTATTCATCATTAATATTATAACTCACAATATTTAACAACTAGATCGTTCCCAGGAAAGAGGGGGCTTTCCAATAAGGATTTCTCCCTATTGGCGCGCAATTAGCTGGCCAAACCTCTCCTCAACAAAACTTTCTAAACATTGTCAATATTACAAATAATAATATGAATTACTTTGTTGTCTCAATTATTGATTTAATAATATAAAATATTATGCAGGTGATAATGTGACAATAATTGAATTAAATTACATGAGATACTATGCAACAATTACTGTAACAATAATTGAGTATAACTAAGTGACTTCTCACGTAAGCATCAATAATCAATACCGTGTCCTACTATACAACCACGCGTATTACTATACTTTTACCACAGGGTAGTTCAACAGTTTAACGGTAAAACTTTCGCTGTTATTTTTATAAAAAGATATTTTTATCGTTTTCTAACTACGACAATACTTCCGTTGTGGGGTTCACCAATGATTGTGCTATCGTATGAATATTCCCTGTTAAAACAAATATTCATCGACCAATCGAATATTAACTGACACAACGAATATTTTATATCAACTTGCATACTTTGAAAATTTTTCCAAATATTATCCACAACTATAATATTATATCATATCCACACCATAATATTCAAAAATATATTTCGACAAAAATTATTCTTTATTCAAAAAAAGTTGTGGTCTTACAACCTCCCCTTCTTATGAAATTTCATCCTCGAAATTTGGGTACGTACCTGATATGTCAAACAGGTGAGAATACCTTGATTTCATTTCAGATTCTAACTCCTAGGTTATTTCCTCCACATCATGGTTTCTCCACAAAACTTTGACTTGAGGTATAACCTTGGAGCGTAGAATATGATCATTCTTATCCAAGATTTTAACAGCTACCTCTTCATACATTAAATCTTCTGCTATCTCGTCCGGTTCTAATTCAATAATGTGGTTCAGGTCTTTAACATTTTTACATAACATAGATATGTGAAAAACGTTATGAACATGGGACATACTTGGCAATCAGGCGAGTCTATAGGCCACAGTTCCTACTCGATCAAGGATTACAAATGGGCCAATGAATCGAGGATTGAGCTTTTCTCTCTTTCCAAATCTCGTAACTCCTTTCCATAGAGCAACACGTAACAACACATGATCTCCAATATTGAATTCCACGCCCTTTCGATGAAGATCAACATAACTCTTTTGTCGATCTTGTGAGGTTTTTATACGTTGTCAGATCGTTTGATTCTTTTCCATAGTCATACGTACCAACTCTGGTCCCAACAACGTTGCTTCACCCACCTTATCCTAGCATACTGGAGAACGACACTTTCTTCCATACAACGCCTCAAATGGAGCCATTCCAATACTTGCTTGATAATCGTTGTAGGAAAACTCCACCAATGGTAAGAACTTGTCCCAACTTCCTTTGAAGTCAAGGACACAGAGTCTTAATAAATCCCCAAGAGTTTGAATAGTTGTAATACCCGGTAAAAAAAAATTAATAAATAAATATTACATAATAAAAATTATTTTGTTTTAAAACATATTAATTGTTCTTTGTCTTTTATTTGGGTCAAACTAGTTAATTAAATTATTGGGCTTATAATATAAATTAAATTTGTAAAATTGGGCCTTAAAATTAATTGGGTTTAATTTATGTGAGTAATATTAAAATTCTATTATAATTAGGAGAACTAATAAGATAATATATTAAACCTAATTACACTGCATTACATCTCATGTGAACGTGAGAAAGGAATTGGGCGTGAGGCGGCACAAGGAAAAGAGAGAAAATAAGAACCATTGCGATGTGATACGGGGAAGACTTTGTTTTTTTTTACTCGGTAAGTTCTTATCAGTAATGATGCATCTGTAGAGGTTGAGTATTATGTGAAAATCTGTTGAATACATTTAATTAGTTTAATACTTAAATCGAGTGCAAGTTAATATAATATTTAGATTCATGGAGGAAATCATTTATGTGAGTAAAATAATAAAAAAAAATTGAAAGTGGGTTTTCAGGATGGCGTGGTCCATTCATATATATGTTCATGTTGTCCTCTAATTAAGGCTAAATAGGTGTAAAAGAATAAAAAAAAGAAAGAAAAAGGAACCAATATTTTATCAATATAAAACGCAACTGGTGGAGTTTTTTTTTAGTTACTAGACCTTTTATGGCATTCGGTTAGTATTAGCAAGTTTAGAAGACATAAATAAGAAATAAATTTTATTAAGAATTGTTTAATCTGCTGGTAAACAAAAGTGAATTTGAAATTTTACATATTAATTCAAGCTGGTTCATTCTGTTAGTAATAGTAATAAAAATTGTTTACTAATAAATTTAATAGTATTATAATATTGATGATTAGATTTGAAATAAAATTTATGTAATTTTATTAGATCGGACGGAGGGAATTTAAAGAGTTATATTTAGAATATAAATTTTGGAGTATTAATAATTAATAAAAGGCGATGATTAAAGGCATATTAAATAGATTATGAATTATTTTGGGGATTATTAGTTTGGATTATTTAAATTGAGGTGAATATGTTTAGGTTGTGAATGACGTTTCGTATTTGATATCGTTGGCATTTGAGGATAAGATTTGGTGGAGTGTGCTATAAATGGCTTGGAAGTATCAGGTACGGATTCCGTACTTTTTCAGCGATACTTTTGTTAAATTTGATTTATTCGTTTTGTTCCTCGTTTCAAATTCTGTTATTATTTCACATAATTGTTTCTTGTGAAATTCATATATTTGTTTCATTTTGCAGTTGACACACTGGACTCGTATTTATACTCTTTGAATTAGGATATCATGTTTAGTATTTATTTTTGAAAATTGTAGAGCGGTACATGTTGTTACTTTCTTTTTGAGACCTTGTGATTATAATTTGTTCTGGTTCAACATGTACATATATAACCCATTTGTTGCTATTATGTCGCATGTGTTGTGACATGGTATTTTTGTTAGAATATACCGTAACGTATACCTGAGTTATAACCACCTGTGGGGGTACCACAGGCATGTTGTCTTGGTACGAGAGACATGACACTTTCCGTGGCGGTGTGATTAGTCCACGGCGTCTCCGTTTTGGGCTCCAGAGTAAGTGGGCCATTTGGTGTTTTGTTGTGGGAGGCGTATAGGTTAACCCTAGTTTTCTGTTCTGCGGATTGGTGATGTTGTGCCAAACACACCTATCCGATTTGCATACATTTGGATTCGCGGTCCAATGTGTGATTGCCTGTGTGGCATTGTTTCGATGTGCCTGTGTGGCATTATTTTGATTTGCCTGTGTGGCATTAGTTTGACTTGCCTATGTGGCTTTATTTTGACTTGCCTGTGTGGTAAGGTATATTTTTGAGCTCACTTGGTATAAAATAACCTCAGCCATTTGTTTCAGCCTATTATTTTATTGTATTAGTTTTGTTTGTTTCTGTTCAGTTCAATTCATTAAGTTATTTATTTCTTTATTCGTCTATTAGTTTTGTCAATTCTGTTGATTCAGATATATTTCTTTCAGATCTTTGGAGATTATATTTTCGTCCGTATTTACACTTGAGGCTTTGTTCAGTATTTTGTCTCAGTTGTTTTCGTATATCAGTTGTTTATCTTTTGTATATCTGTATCCGTACTGGGCAATTGGCTCATGCTGTGTTTTTATTCCAGCAGGTTTGCAGGGGTGTTTCAGGACTAGTGTGATGAGAGAGTTGTCTTTGACCATCGATCTAGGTTGTTTCGATTTTTAAGTTTTGATTATTTTGACTCTAGTTGGAGAATTGTAATTAATACTTCATTGATAGATATCATTATTACATATTTTGAAGTTGTTAGTGCTCTGTTCACTTATTTTGAGGTTTGTCGTGCTTTGCACGTGACCTCCCTTTCCTTTTCGGGAAGGGGGTGTTACAGAGATGGTATCAAAGCTTAGGTTTTTTCTTATAGAAAACCTATTTAGGTTTGACCTGTGAGTTATGGGTAAACCATTGGGTAGACGTAGGAGTTTGATTCGATTTTGTTCTTTGTTTGGTTGGTCTCTATTTTGACCAACCGCCGATTTTATTTTGATTTGTAGTTGATTTGAGGAAAGTGAAATAATTTGTTAAGGTGATTGAATAATGATATTAGTTAAGAATTGTGATTCAATCATTAAGGTGAATAACTCATTTTTTTATTATTAATTATTAAGTGATTTTATCTTATACAATTGTGTTTAGAATAAAAAAAAAGGGTAAATGATTTTGTTTTGCTCTTTTCTTCCTTGTTTTGTTGGGAAGATTAAATTCTTTTAGTAGATAATTAAATAACTAATAAAATTAAAATTGAAGAAGATAATTCCTTTTGTTACGGAGCGGGAAGCTACTTGGGAGATGGAGGAGTCTATTCGAGGGGAATATCCGCATCCTTTTTATAATTAGGTACTTTTCATTCTTTTGATTCCGGGGACAGAATCCTTTTTAAGGGGTAAGTGATGTAATACCCGGTAAAAAAAATTAATAAATAAATATTGCATAATAAAAATTATTTTGTTTTAAAACATATTAATTGTTCTTTGTCTTTTATTTGGGTCAAACTAGTTAAT
Organism: Panax japonicus; assembly: GCA_020205505.1. Classification (NCBI taxonomy): domain Eukaryota; kingdom Viridiplantae; phylum Streptophyta; class Magnoliopsida; order Apiales; family Araliaceae; genus Panax; species Panax japonicus. Next base: position 29,897,207 of record CM035108.1, read on the forward strand.
TAAAGTATTGGGCTTATAATATAAATTAAATTTGTAAAATTGGGCCTTAAAATTAATTGGGTTTAATTTATGTGAGTAATATTAAAATCCTATTATAATTAGGAGAACTAATAAGATAATATATTAAACCTAATTACACTGCATTACATCTCATGCGAACGTGAGAAAGAAATTGGGCGTGAGGCGGCACAAGGAAAAGAGAGAAAATAAGAACCATTGTGATGTGATACGGGGAAGACTTTGTTTTTTTTTACTCGGTAAGTTCTTATCAGTAATGATGCATCTGTAGAGGTTGAGTATTATGTGAAAATCTGTTGAATACATTTAATTAGTTTAATACTTAAATCGAGTGCAAGTTAGTATAATATTAGATTCATGGAGGAAATCATTTATGTGAGTAAAATAATAAAAAAAAATTGAAAGTGGGTTTTCAGGATGGCGTGGTCCATTCATATATATGTTCATGTTCTCCTCTAATTAAGGCTAAATAGGTGTAAAAGAATAAAAAAAGAAAGAAAAAGGAACCAATATTTTATCAATATAAAACGCAACTGGTGGAGTTTTTTTTTAGTTACTAGACCTTTTATGGCATTCGGTTAGTATTATCAAGTTTAGAAGACATAAATAAGAAATAAATTTTATTAAGAATTGTTTAATCTGCTGGTAAACAAAAGTGAATTTGAAATTTTACATATTAATTCAAGCTGGTTCATTCTGTTAGTAATAGTAATAAAAATTGTTTACTAATAAATTTAATAGTATTATAATATTGATGATTAGATTTGAAATAAAATTTATGTAATTTTATTAGATCGGACGGAGGGAATTTAAAGAGTTATATTTAGAATATAAATTTTGGAGTATTAATAATTAATAAAAAGCGATGATTAAAGGCATATTAAATAGATTATGAATTATTTTGGGGATTATTAGTTTGGATTATTTAAATTGAGGTGAATATGTTTAGGTTGTGAATGACGTTTCGTATTTGATATCGTTGGCATTTGAGGATAAGATTTGGTGGAGTGTGCTATAAATGGCTTGGAAGTATCAGGTACGGATTCCGTACTTTTTCAGCGATACTTTTGTTAAATTTGATTTATTCGTTTTGTTCCTCATTTCAAATTCTGTTATTATTTCACATAATTGTTTCTTGTGAAATGCATATATTTGTTTCATTTTGGAGTTGACACACTGGACTCGTATTTGTACTCTTTGAATTAGGATATCATGTTTAGTATTTATTTTTGAAAATTGTAGTGCGGTACATGTTGTTACTTTCTTTTTGAGACCTTGTGATTATAATTTGTTCTGGTTCAACATGTACATATAGAACCCATTTGTTTCTATTATGTCGCATGTGTTATGACATGGTATTTTTGTTAGAATATATCGTAACGTATACCTGAGCTATAACCACCTGTGGGGGTACCACAGGCATGTCGTCTTGGCATGAGAGACATGACACTTTCTGTGGCGGTGTGATTAGTCCACGGCGTCTCCGTTTTGAGCTCCGGAGTAAGTGGGCCATTTGGTGTTTTGTTGTGGGAGGCATATGGGTTAACCCTAGTTTTCTGTTCTGCGGATTGGTGATGTTGTGCCAAACACACCTATCCGATTTGCATACATTTGGATTCGTGGTCCAATGTGTGATTGCCTGTGTGGCATTGTTTCGATGTGTCTGTGTGGCATTATTTTGATTTGCCTGTGTGGCATTAGTTTGACTTGCCTATGTTGCTTTATTTTGACTTGCCTGTGTGGTAAGATATATTTTTGAGCTCACTTGGTATAAAATAACCTCAGCCATTTGTTTCAGCCTATTATTTTATTGTATTAGTTTTGTTTGTTTCTGTTCAGTTCAATTCATTGAGTTAGTTACTTCAGTTCGATATTTCTTTATTCGTCTATTAGTTTTGTCAATTATGTTGATTCAGATATATTTCATTCAGATCTTTGGAGATTATATTTTCGTCCGTATTTACACTTGAGGCTTTGTTCAGTATTTTGTCTCAGTTGTTTTCGTATATCAGTTGTTTATCTTTTGTATATCTGTATCCGTACTGGGCAATTGGCTCATGCTGTGTTTTTCTTCCAGCAGGTTTGCAGGGGTGTTTCAGGACTAGTGTGATGAGAGAGTTGTCTTTGACCATCGATCTAGGTTGTTTCGATTTTTAAGTTTTGATTATTTTGACTCTAGTTGGAGAATTGTAATTAATACTTCATTGATAGATATCATTATTATATATTTTGAAGTTGTTAGTGCTCTGTTCACTTATTTTGAGGTTTTTTGTGCTTTGCACGTGACCTCCCTTTCCTTTTCGGGAAGGGGGTGTTACAGAGATGGTATCAAAGCTTAGGTTCTTTCTTGTAGAAAACCTATTTAGGTTTGACCTGTGAGTTATGGGTAAACCATTGGGTAGACGTAGGAGTTTGATTCGATTTTGTTCTTTGTTTGGTTGGTCTCTATTTTGACCAACCGCCGATTTTATTTTGATTTGTAGTTGATTTGAGGAAAGTGAAATAATTTTTTAAGGTGATTGAATAATGATATTAGTTAAGAATTGTGATTCAATCATTAAGGTGAATAAAGTTATACTTTGTACAGATAAGAAGTGATCTTATATGAGACGTGATTATGATGTGAGTATTTGTATCGACGAGTATTTAATTTTGGAAAATTATTTGTTAATCATTTTTTTGTGGCAATTATTATGATCGTTGAATTGAGGAATTAATTTGAGTTAAGTTTTGATTTATGTTAAGCTTGTGGATGATTTGAGGTATGCGGATTGATGACATATTATGATAAAGTGAAAATTATTAAGTATAGAGGATTTCTTGTAATTTGAGTTGTTGATATTCGAGGTAATTAGATTAATCATTTGAAGTTAATGATCAATTTTGTGTCTATTTCTAATAAGATATTGGAGTTATGTTCTATGAAATTTCTTTGTGATAGTATGAGGAGACATTGAAATTTATTAGATTAAGATTTGTTCCGAACTCAGGATTTGACCCGGGTTGTTACCCGGGTTGTGATAATAAGATGAGATTTTGAAATTTGTTGAGTTAAGGTTTGCACTAAGAGAATGATTGATTTATTGAATGATTAGATATATATAATAAGTGATGAATTCAATATATTTTAAGAGATTTTGGAAGTTATAGTTTGCTTATTCAGATAGTAGGATATATAATTTGGAGTTTGGATGGAGAGATCTTAGTAGTAGTATATTTTTGGTGTGATAATATTTGAGAACTAATTTGATTTGAGGTTATGATATTTTGAAACTCTTAAGGACTTAGGAGAGTTGGTGATAAAGAGATATTAGTAGTATATTCTTTGGTGTAATAATATTAGATGAATAGTTCAAATTAAGGATGAGATATTTTGAAGCTCTTGAGGACTCGGGGAGAGTTGGTAATATAGTTTGCATAGTTGTTTTGTTTATCTGATGTCATTAGAGTTTTGTATGAATTTATGTAAAATAAAACAAAAATAATTTGTTAGATCCTTGTCATGTGTGGAACATAAACGTTTTACAAATTAAAGATAATTTTAAATATTTCGAGCATTCGAATCGTATTTAGATGAAGAGAAATTTTTGTGATTTCGAATTATATTCCGAAGAGTACGTTTACAAGAATGAAACTCAAAGATATTAGCGATAGCCCGCACCAACAGTGGATCATGTGATTTAACGCGAAGAACATTACCAAGGCTTGACACGGTAGTCGACGAATCTTTTACGAGTACATGGATAATTGTGTGGACCTATGGACTTACCAGGCTTGATCGTTACAAATGGCGTTACAAATGGCGGTGCTACGTCGTAACTAAATTATTATTTTTTGTAGCTTATTTGAATTCCGAGGACGGAATTATTTTTAAGGGGTGAAAAATATAATAACTCATTTTTTTATTATTAATTATTAAGTGATTTTATCTTATACAATTGTGTTTAAATTAAAAAAAAAGGGTAAATGATTTTGTTTTGCTCTTTTCTTCCTTGTTTTGTTGGGAAGATTAAATTCTTTTAGTAGATAATTAAATAACTGATAAAATTAAAATTGAAGAAGATAATTCCTTTTGTTACGGAGCGGGAAGCTACTTGGGAGATGGAGGAGTCTATTCGAGCGGAATATCCGCATCCTTTTTATAATTAGGTACTTTTCATTCTTTTGATTCCGAGGACAGAGTCCTTTTTAAGGGTTAAGTGATGTAATACCCGGTAAAAAAATTAATAAATAAATATTGCATAATAAAAATTATTTTGTTTTAAAACATATTAATTGTTCTTTGTCTTTTATTTGGGTCAAACTAGTTAATTAAATTAGTGAGCTTATAATATAAATTAAATTTGTAAAATTGGGCCTTAAAATTAATTGGGTTTAATTTATGTGAGTAATATTAAAATCCTATTATAATTAGGAGAACTAATAAGATAATATATTAAACCTAATTACACTGCATTACATCTCATGGGAACGTGAGAAAGGAATTGGGCGTGAGGCGGCACAAGGAAAAGAGAGAAAATAAGAACCATTGCGATGTGATACGGGGAAGACTCTGTTTTTTTTTACTCGGTAAGTTCTTATCAGTAATGATGCATCTGTAGAGGTTGAGTATTATGTGAAAATCTGTTGAATACATTTAATTAGTTTAATACTTAAATCGAGTGCAAGTTAATATAATATTTAGATTCATGGAGGAAATCATTTATGTGAGTAAAATAATAAAAAAAAATTGAAAGTGGGTTTTCAGGATGGCGTGGTCCATTCATATATATGTTCATGTTGTCCTCTAATTAAGGCTAAATAGGTGTAAAAGAATAAAAAAAAGAAAGAAAAAGGAACCAATATTTTATCAATATAAAACGCAACTGGTGGAGTTTTTTTTTAGTTACTAGACCTTTTATGGCATTCGGTTAGTATTAGCAAGTTTAGAAGACATAAATAAGAAATAAATTTTATTAAGAATTGTTTAATCTGCTGGTAAACAAAAGTGAATTTGAAATTTTACATATTAATTCAAGCTGGTTCATTCTGTTAGTAATAGTAATAAAAATTGTTTACTAATAAATTTAATAGTATTATAATATTGATGATTAGATTTGAAATAAAATTTATGTAATTTTATTAGATCGGACGGAGGGAATTTAAAGAGTTATATTTAGAATATAAATTTTGGAGTATTAATAATTAATAAAAGGCGATGATTAAAGGCATATTAAATAGATTATGAATTATTTTGGGGATTATTAGTTTGGATTATTTAAATTGAGGTGAATATGTTTAGGTTGTGAATGACGTTTCGTATTTGATATCGTTGGCATTTGAGGATAAGATTTGGTGGAGTGTGCTATAAATGGCTTGGAAGTATCAGGTACGGATTCCGTACTTTTTCAGCGATACTTTTGTTAAATTTGATTTATTCGTTTTGTTCCTCGTTTCAAATTCTGTTATTATTTCACATAATTGTTTCTTGTGAAATTCATATATTTGTTTCATTTTGCAGTTGACACACTGGACTCGTATTTATACTCTTTGAATTAGGATATCATGTTTAGTATTTATTTTTGAAAATTGTAGAGCGGTACATGTTGTTACTTTCTTTTTGAGACCTTGTGATTATAATTTGTTCTGGTTCAACATGTACATATATAACCCATTTGTTGCTATTATGTCGCATGTGTTGTGACATGGTATTTTTGTTAGAATATACCGTAACGTATACCTGAGTTATAACCACCTGTGGGGGTACCACAGGCATGTTGTCTTGGTACGAGAGACATGACACTTTCCGTGGCGGTGTGATTAGTCCACGGCGTCTCCGTTTTGGGCTCCAGAGTAAGTGGGCCATTTGGTGTTTTGTTGTGGGAGGCGTATAGGTTAACCCTAGTTTTCTGTTCTGCGGATTGGTGATGTTGTGCCAAACACACCTATCCGATTTGCATACATTTGGATTCGCGGTCCAATGTGTGATTGCCTGTGTGGCATTGTTTCGATGTGCCTGTGTGGCATTATTTTGATTTGCCTGTGTGGCATTAGTTTGACTTGCATATGTGGCTTTATTTTGACTTGCCTGTGTGGTAAGGTATATTTTTGAGCTCACTTGGTATAAAATAACCTCAGCCATTTGTTTCAGCCTATTATTTTATTGTATTAGTTTTGTTTGTTTCTGTTCAGTTCAATTCATTGAGTTAGTTCAGTTCGTTATTTCTTTATTCGTCTATTAGTTTTGTCAATTCTGTTGATTCAGATACATTTCATTCAGATCTTTGGAGATTATATTTTCGTCTGTATTTACACTTGAGGCTTTGTTCAGTATTTTGTCTCAGTTGTTTTCGTATATCAGTTGTTTTCGTATATCAGTTGTTTATCTTTTGTATATCTGTATCCGTACTGGGCAATTGGCTCATGCTGTGTTTTTCTTCCGGCAGGTTTGCAGGGGTGTTTTAGGACTAGTGTGATGAGAGAGTTGTCTTTGACCATCGATCTAGGTTGTTTTGATTTTTAAGTTTTGATTATTTTGACTCTAGTTGGAGAATTGTAATTAATACTTCATTGATAGATATCATTATTACATATTTTGAAGTTGTTAGTGCTCTGTTCACTTATTTTGAGGTTTGTTGTGCTTTGCACGTGACCTCCCTTTCCTTTTTGGGAAGGGGGTGTTACAATAGTCCTCTCTGATTGTCTGTCCTCTCTGATTGTCCATCCATTTGAGGATGATACGCCGAACTAAATCGTAAATCTCTGCCCATAGCTTTTTGCAAACTAACCCAAAATCTTGAAGTGAATCTTGGGTATCGATCAGAAACTATGGATACTGGCATACCATGCAATCTTATAATCTCGTTTATGTACATACGAGTAAGACGTTCAAGTGTATAAGTTTCTAGTATCGGTAGGAAATGAGCAGACTTGGTCAATCTATCAACAATGACCCAAATTGCATCTATACCTTGAGAAACCTTGGGAAGACCAGTAACGAAATCCATAGTAATGTGCTCCCACTTCCATTCTGGAATTTAAAGTGGTTGCAATGGACCTTTTGGCACTTGATGCTGCCTTAACTCGTTGACAAGTTAGACACCTTGAGATAAACATCGCTATCTCTCTCTTCATATTGCTCCACCAAAATGTATGTCAAAGATCACGATTGTTGGGTAAAATCTAGTTACGCACAACACGCAAGTATACGTGGTCAACAAGTAATAAAGTGATAAGTTGAGTATCGTTTCCACAGAGAATTATTTAATAAAAATACCAAGTACTAACCCGTAACCAACTCAATCTTATTTAAACAAATGAAGTAAATGTTATAAATTAAAATATTTAACTAAACTAATTCTAATTACCACTAATTAAAAATCAGATTATGGAGAATTAAGATCACAACTTCACTTATTGCATCATTTAGGTTAACACACTTCTCATCAATTATTCTCTATCCCAAATTGTTAATTAAGAACACGAAAGTAGTATTAACCACCTCTCGATGCACTAATACCGTATTAACGTCAATCCACAATTAAGATAGAAATCTGTTAAACACCTTAACCAACTAACCCACTATATCTCTATGTGAATTACAATTGAAGAAGGTTTAAGAACAAGTTCTCTATAAGATTACATGCGGCGTCAAGCATATCTCTACCTTAACACTCATCAAGTTTAAGCTACTAACAAAATCCTGAACACATGCTATCATGATTAGATCTAAATCTATACTTCATCTCTCGAGTTCATATAGATTATCACGGTAATTGATGGCCAAGTAATTAAACAATTAAGTCCAAATCACAATAGACAATTCTCACAATAGAAAATACTAATTGATAACGAAGCATATTAAAATAAACTACACAATAAGATCCATTGTAATCTCAAACAAAGAATTAGTTCATGATTATTGAATTTAAACTAAGAATCCACAATTGAATAATCATTAAAAGATAAAGATAGAAGAAGATGAGAAGAAATAATCTATTGTCAGTAGACTTGACGCTCCCTCCTTGCTCCTACTTTGAATCTTCAATGGTCTCCAAGTTGCTTCAATCTCCAAATCTAATAAGAACTAGGGTTATGTTCTAATCTAAAGGAGTGTTTAATCTAGTCTAATCTATGTAATCCCCAAGCTAAACTATGTAATCCCCTCTTATTTTATGCCTTACATCATGTATTTATAGGTTACAAGTCTAGTTTTTAACTTAGGAACAAACCCAATCCAATTTGAAGTCAAAAAGGTGTCAAAATTCGCCCAAAACGCGTCCAGGCCCGCACCAAGCCTTTCCCCGCGCTCAAACTCTGCTTCCTAGCGCCTAGGCGCTTGATTTGGCCTTGGCTGGACCGCCTAGGTGCTTGGTCAGATGAATGGTTACTGACTTGGAGCGCCTAGGCGCTTGATTTGGCCTTGGCTGGAGCGCCTAGGCGCTTGCTCCTTTTCCAACATTTTCTGCTCTGACGTCGTTTAGGAAAATGGCCATAACTTCTTCGTCCGAACTCCGATTTAGATGATTCAAGATGTTCTGGAAAGAGGAAAAGTAGATCTACAACTTTCATTCTTGAAGGTTTGCGAAATAATATCAGGAGCTATAGTCAAATTGGCTTTGAAGTGACTGCTGTGTAAATGGCAAGCCGAAAACGCGAATCTAGCCACCCCAAACATCGATCCAAGTAACTTTTGTCCCAATTCCTACAAAACAATATAAAACATGCATGAATAGACACAAACACATAAAAACATCCTAAAAGACTTGAGAACAACAATAAATTAAGCTTGAATGTATCCAATTCATGTGTATAAAACTCACTCATCAAATACCCCCAAACTTAAACATTTGATTGTCCTCAAGCAAAAACACAAAAATGTTATGCAATACAATGTAATGAAACTAATCTATATGCCTACGAATCCAACAGTAATGACAGAAACAAGTCTATTTAACCGGCCTTAGAGAAATCAAGTAAACATGATAATACATCATATTTAAACAAATCAGTAATTTCCCAATCAATCATCAAATCTTAGACTGTTATCACTGATATAGTGCGTGTGTGCTCCACAACAATGTTAACTGATATAAAGTCAAATTTAAGACATAATAGATATCTTCGAAGGCATCATACAGTGCAAATTCACAAAATTCACGAACAAGCTAGATCCAACTAAAGTCAAACATCCACCAAGTTCAAGAGTCCAATCCGGGATACTTATGCTTTACTTTTCATCACGGGGGCTTTTTGCTCTTTTCCCGTTTTATTATATTTCTTTTTTTTATTTTTTTTCCTTTTTTTTAACCATGACTGTGCAATGTCTCATTCTATTAAGCTAACAGTGTCACCCCGTAGCGAGCTTTCGACCAACGACTCCCAGACCATATAAGACCTTAGGGCGCTAGGTTTTAAGATACCCCTTCGGGCGTACTTACTCAAGTAACAAAGGCTCCGAAACAAAACTAGCCACGGTAATTTTTATTTTATTTTTTTCTTTCTTTTTCTTTTTTTTAACGAAGCTTATATATCCCAAATTTTCCCCCCAAACTTAAGTTTTTATCAAAATTTAGCCATCTCCGCCTATTCATGTCTTTCATTCCTTCACATTAGTATTATCCTTAAGAAATTCATTATGTATCAATTTAAACTTAATCAGTCAACATATCTGTTATTAACGTGCTAACCTTAATTATACCAGTTTCAAACAGGAAAAGATTCAATTCATAACAAGAAATCACATCAAAGCCTGAATATTCAATACTATACTTATCTACTTAACTCAAGTCTCATCATTGGCCAAAATAGACTTTTACTATCTAACAGTTGGAATCATACAAATATAAACTAACTGCAACAAACATAGTAAACTAACTACTATTTTTGCGATTTTTAAATTTTTTTTTTAAACAAAAAAACTGAATGCAAAAACTAAATGTAAATAACCCGAAAACATAACGAATTACATGTAAATAACTAACTACATGCAATACGACACTAAAATGCCCCCAAACTTAAACTAGACATTGTCCTCAATGACTGAAATAGAAAAAATTAAAGCAGAGGACTTCCCTGAAAATATAGCAATCGTCCTCCTTGCCCGCTAAGTTTGGAGAATAGGCTAAGCACATGGAACAAATTGTGCACCACACTTGAATTTGACTTGAATAACCTATAAAATCATGATAGAAGCAATTTTATTAAATCCTAAATAAATGCAAATTCAAAACTACTAATATAAAACTTAATAAAAACTAAAAATAAAAATTAAACTTGGGTTGCCTCCCAATAAGCGCTTGTTTTATAGTCTCAGCCTGACTTCTTCAATTCTCTATCCAATTCCCCTACGAAAATTGAGGAACCCTCCATCCATCGGAAATAATATAGCTTTTGGTAGGTTCCCATTTGTGATAGCCATCAAGTTAAAGTCACCTAGCATGCTTTGTTTATATAAGATTAGATTGAAGAACGTCCAACATCTAGGCGTTTTCTCCATTGTGTCTGCGAATATATTCTGGAATTGAGGCTTGTCAGACACAACAATCTCTTCTTCTATCTTCTCCAACTCATCGCACCATGGCTTCGAAGTTGTACTCGCTTTTATGTCACATGGAGTATTGCCAATGACATGACTACCAATTGGACAAGGTTTTGCAAATCTAACCAGATTCTTGAACTGTGGAGGAGAAGTCACTTGAGGCATAAATAACATCGGCTCATCATCATTGGTTCTCACAATTAGTTCTTCACCGACCTTGTTGTCATTATCCCTACTTGTCTCCTCTTTTTCAACATCTCGAGGCTCATCTAGTTGTAGATTTGGTTCAGGTTCTTCGTCAATTTCGTCGTCCATGTCATAAAACCAAGTGTTTGGAGGAAGGTTGCTTACGGCTTTGGTCATTTGCTCTATCTGATCCGCAAGATTTTGAATTGACCTCGCATGATTACTCATTCTCTCCTCATTTGATGCTATGAACTTGAACACCAATTCCTCCAACCTTGACTTTTCTTTTTCAGCCTCGGAAGCCATGTATTGAGGACCATTGGTTGAGGCAGTGAGGAGTTGTTCCATTCGATTATTAAAATTTTGGGTTGATAACTCCTGACTCATTATCATCTCTTCTTTTTCTGCTATAATCCTTAACATGAATTCCTTGAAATCTGAATTGTCTTCTTGTTGCATTGGAGGTGGATTTGAGAAATTTGATGGATATGTTGGATTTGGAGCAGAGTATTGGTCCTGATAGTTGTAGCTCCATGAAGAATCCGGGTGATACCCCCAAACTTGATGGTAATTATCATATGCATACTGGTTGAGGTATACACCACCTTGTTTTCGCCGCCCAAAAATAACGGTGCATTGATGACTCGGATGGTTGCCAGCACAATAGTCACACATGATTGCCATCCTTTGACTCTGTTGGGCTGCGATAACGTCCAACTTCCTCGAAAGTTCTTTAATTTGTGCTGACATTGCGGAAAGTGTCGCGAGTCTGTCAATCTCCTTTTCTTTTGGTTGAGTCATGTTCGTGTATGGCCATTGATACGCAAAGTCATCCATGGTACCTGAAAAGAGAGAAATATAGGAAGAGAATTAAAAATAAAAATAAAAATATTTAAATTAAGACTAATTTGATTGAAATTAATATTGGTAAAAAATATTAAACTAATTCCCCGGCAACGGCGCCAAAAACTTGTTGGGTAAAATCTAGTTACGCACAACACGCAAGTATACGTGGTCAACAAGTAATAAAGTGATAAGTTGAGTATCGTTCCCACAGAGAATTATTTAATAAAAATACCAAGTACTAACCCGTAACCAACTCAATCTTATTTAAACAAATGAAGTTAATGTTATAAATTAAAATATTTAACTAAACTAATTCTAATTACCACTAATTAAAAATCAGATTATGGAGAATTAAGATCACAACTTCACTTATTGCTTCATTTAGGTTAACACACTTCTCATCAATTATTCTCTATCCCAAATTGTTAATTAAGAACACGAAAGTAGTATTAACCACCTCTCGATGCACTAATACCGTATTAACGTCAATCCACAATTAAGATAGAAATCTGTTAAACACCTTAACCAACTAACCCACTATATCTCTATGTGAATTACAATTGAAGAAGGTTTAAGAACAAGTTCTCTATAAGATTACATGCGGCGTCAAGCATATCTCTACCTTAACACTCATCAAGTTTAAGCTACTAACAAAATCCTGAACACATGCTATCATGATTAGATCTAAATCTATACTTCATCTCTCGAGTTCATATAGATTATCACGGTAATTGATGGCCAAGCAATTAAACAATTAAGTCCAAATCACAATAGACAATTCTCACAATAGAAAATACTAATTGATAACGAAGCATATTAAAATAAACTACACAATAAGATCCATTGTAATCTCAAACAAAGAATTAGTTCATGATTATTGAATTTAAACTAAGAATCCACAATTGAATAATCATTAAAAGATAAAGATAGAAGAAGATGAGAAGAAATAATCTATTGTCAGTAGACTTGACGCTCCCTCCTTGCTCCTACTTTGAATCTTCAATGGTCTCCAAGTTGCTTCAATCTCCAAATCTAATTAGAACTAGGGTTATGTTCTAATCTAAAGGAGTGTTTAATCTAGTTTAATCTATGTAATCCCCAAGCTAAACTATGTAATCCCCTCTTATTTTATGCCTTACATCATGTATTTATAGGTTACAAGTCTAGTTTTTAACTTAGGAACAAACCCAATCCAATTTGAAGTCAAAAAGGTGTCAAAATTCGCCCAAAACGCGTCCAGGCTCGCACCAAGCCTTTCCCCGCGCTCAAACTCTGCTTCCTAGCGCCTAGGCGCTTGATTTGGCCTTGGCTGGACCGCCTAGGTGCTTGGTCAGATGAATGGTTACTGACTTGGAGCGCCTAGGCGCTTGATTTGGCCTTGGCTGGAGCGCCTAGGCGCTTGCTCCTTTTCCAACATTTTCTGCTCTGACGTCGTTTGGGAAAATGGCCATAACTTCTTCGTCCGAACTCCGATTTAGATGATTCAAGATGTTATGGAAAGAGAAAAAGTAGATCTACAACTTTCATTCTTGAAGGTTTGCGAAATAATATCCGGAGCTATAGTCAAATTGGCTCTGAAGTGACTGCTGTGTAAATGCCAAGCCGAAAACGCGAATCTAGCCACCCCAAACATCGATCCAAGTAACTTTTGTCCCAATTCCTACAAAACAATATAAAACATGCATGAATAGACACAAACACATAAAAACATCCTAAAAGACTTGAGAACAACAATAAATGAAGCTTGAATGTATCCAATTCATGTGTATAAAACTCACTCATCAACGATACATTTTGGTACTCCCAGGATGGATTGCAAATGATGTGTTGTGGGCTCATCATAATTTTATACTTCAATTCAGAATCATTAGGAACACAAAGTCTGGAGTTTACTCGAAGTATTTCTTCTTCATCGATTCTTACTTCCGGAATAGCACCTTCTTGAACTTTCTTCTTCATACACATTAGCTCCATGTCTGTAGCTTGAGTAGCTTTACTTTTATCGATTAAAGTTGGTTCTACTCGTATATTCGCCATCATCACATGGGTCCCTAGAGTCTTTAACTCTATCTCCATCCTTTGTAAGTCATATAAAATGGGCCTTTGCATTGACAATATTGCACTCATACCCGTATATGATCTCCTACTCAATGCATCAGCTACTACGTTCGTTTTTCCAGGATGGTATTGAATGGTATGATCTTAATCTTTCAACAGCTTCAACCATCGTCTTTGCCATATATTGAGTTCCTTTTGAGTGAAAAAATATTTGAGGCTTTTAAGATCCGTATAAATCTCCACCTTCTCTCCATACAGGTAATGCCTCTAAATCTTAAGCGTAAAAATGACAGCTGCCAACTCTAGATCATGAGTAGGATAATTTCTCTCATATTCTTTGAGTTGTCGTGAGGCATAGGCTATGACTTTCCCATGTTGCATGAGAACACATCCTAAACCCTTTCTTGAAGCATCATTGTAGATAACAAATCCCTTTGAACCAAATGGTATTATCAGAACAGGTGCTGAAATGAGTCTCCTCTTGAGTTCTTGAAAACTCTTTTCACATTCATTTCTCTAACCGAATTTTATATTTTTCGAGTCAGCTGAGTTAATGGAGTAGCGATTCGAGAAAATCCTTCCACGAATCTCCAATAACAAACAGCTAAGCCCAGAAAGCTACGTACTTCGGTCACTGACTTGAGTTGCTCCCAGCTTTGAATTGCTTCAATCTATGTTGGGTTAACAGATATTCCATGATTTAATATCACGTGCCCAAGGAATGCTACTTCCTCAAGCCAAAACTCGTACTTCTTCAACTTAGCATAAAGCTTGTTTTCACAAAGCTTTTGGAGTATCAGTCTCAAGTGTTGTTCATGATCTTCATGGCTTTTGGAGTAAATAAGGATGTCATCAATAAAGACAACCACAAAGTGATCCAAATATTCCTTGAATACTCAGTTCATCATATCCATGAAGGTAGCAGGAGCATTAGTCAATCCAAAAGACATGACTAAGAATTCATAATACTAGTACCGAGTTCTGAAAGCAGTCTTTGTGATGGCATCGGTTTTAATCTTTAACTGGTGATATCTGAAACAAAGATCAATCTTTAAAAAGAATTTGGAACCTTGTAATTGGTCAAACAGGTCATCAATGTGTGGCAACGGGTACCTATTTTTGATGGTGACATGATTTAACTCCCGATAATCAATACAAAGTCACATATTTCCATCTTTCTTCTTCACGAATAAAATAGGAGCACCCCAAGGAGACGTACTAAGACGAATAAAACCGATGTTTAACAATTCATGTAGTTGGGTTTTCAACTCTTGAAGTTCAATAGGAGCCATTCGATATGGGGATTTGGAAATAGGTTTTGTACTAGATTCAAGGTTGATACAAAATTCAATTTCACGCTCTGGGGGTAGGCCAGGAAGTTCTTCAGGGAATACATCAGGAAATTTATTAACAATAGAAATATCATTCAAGACTGACGTATTTTTGTTTAAATCTGTGACATGAGCTAAGAAAGCTTGACATCCGCTTTTCAATAAACGAATAGCTTTATGACTTGAGATGACAGTAATTGACTTTAATGGTTTAGTTGCTTGAATTCGTATAATAGGTTGGTTAGGAATATGAAAGCTAACAACCTTACGAAAATAATTAATTTTAGCATGATGAGTAGTCAACCAATCAATTCCTAAAATCACATCGAATGCAAGTATTTTTAAAGAAATAAGATCGACAGGTAACGTGCAGTTACCGATTTGAACCAAACAAAAATTATAAACAGTGGAGGTTATGAAGGTTTCTCCCAACAGAGTTTCAACAGATAAATCAAAGTTTAATTTCTCCGGAGTCAAATTTAAACGTTGAGTGCAAGTAGGATAAATAAAAGAATGGGTAGAATCGGTATCAAATAAGGTATAAGCTTCGCAAGAGTTTATGATTAGCTTACCCGTGATCACCTCGTTCGGATTCCTTGCTTTTTGGGAGGTTATGACAAATGCTCTCCCTTGAACTACCGATTTTGTCTTGTTTGGGATGGCCTTTGATGCCTCCATCCCAGTTGGACTTGACTTTGGTGCACGATAAAATTTGGCTAGGTGAAATTCTCTTCCACAATTGTAACATGCTTTGGACTGGTGCGTACAGTTTGGACTGATGTGTCCCTCTCCTCCGCATTTATAACATACGACAGGTGGTCGTTCTCCTTCCTTAACAACAGGTGCTAGTGCTGATATCTTTCCATCATTATTGAATCTCCTCTTCTTGAAATTTTCACTTCTATTATCTTGGCCATGATTACCACCGGAGTGGTTACCATTTCTTACATGTTGATTCCCTCCACGTTTGTTATCACCGCTTTGATGACTGCTACAACTGGTATTATCGACTTGCTGGCTGCTCTCTCTTAGTTGGGTTGACTCATTATCACGCTCCAATAACTGAGCCATATTTACAACATCTGAATACAAACACAGTTTATGAGAAATGAGGTATTAACGTATTTTGGGTCTCAAACCTCGTAAAAACATTCGAGTCATTCTCTCCTCATTATTAACCAAATGGGATGCGAACCGGGACAAGTTGTCAAACCACCAGTACAAAGTACCTAATAGACAACTCTTAATAGACAACGTTTTTTATAAAAACGTTGTGGGTTTTTTTTTACAACGTTTTTAAAAAAAACGTTGTAGATATATATGTAAAAACGTTATCTATTTAGAAGGACATTATTTTTATTTTAATTAGATAACGTTATTTTAAAAAAACGTTATCTATTAAGAAAAACACGGAGCATCAAATATTGAACTTAAAATTAAAACACGTCTTTTTCTCTCTCCAAGGGCTCGGATCAGTGCAGTGCAGAGGAGATAGACCTTCGATCGGTTTCCTTCAAAGTTGCAGTGCATAGGGCTCGTTAGTGCAGAGTTTTCGTTAGTGCAGAGGCCTGCTCGTTCGTTCCTTCCCTTCTCTCCAAGGGCTCGATAGTGCAGAGGTCAGTGCAGAGAGCTTCGATCGGAATCCTTCGAAGTTGCAGATCGAGGTTTCTTTCGTTCCTTCTCTCTTCGTTTCTTCTCTCTTCGTTCCTTCTCTTCTCTCCAAGGGCTCGTCAATTAGATAACGTTTTCTTCTCTGGTTATGCAGTGTTGGTTGTGTTCGATCTGATTGGGTGTACCTCTTCTCTGAGGCTGAAATCTGAAGATCTTTAATTGGGTGTTTGAAGCTATTTTGGGGCTAGGGTTTCATTGTAAGTTCTTCATCTCTTTGGATTCGTTCTTGCATGTGTTTAATTTTAACCCATTTACAGTCTGCTTAGTATTTTCAACCCATTTACAGTCTGCTTAGTGTTGATTCGTTAACTTAGTGTTGCTTTCATAAATTGATAGCATAGGGGTGGCTGCGGTGGCAGCAGTGGTTAGGTTTTAATTTCTCACTTGTTAATTTTCCCTAAAATTTAGGTTTTAATTAGAAATTTTAAAAGATTTTAGGAGCTAATTTAGAGCTTTAATATTGGGTTCTCTTCAAAAATGTCATATGGTCTGATTTTTTGACTGTATTTATCTGTAAATGTGGTTCTTCAATGGAGGTTTTCTTTTGGAATGCAGAATTGTAGATTTATGTGCTAATATAATCATTAAATTTTGGTTTTCTAACTAGCATTTGCCTCTGTTTTCTCTTGTGTGGTTGATACTGATATCAAAGTGGACATAAATTCCAATGTAATTTGCATCTTGTTCATTGGGTGAAATAGTAACATTTCTTTTATCTAGTTTAGCCAATTGATAATTAACTGAGTGCTTATTTAGTGTTTTATATTTAATGTTGGACTCTAGATGATATACTGTAGAATATGTTAATGACCTACAACTTTAGTTCTCCTTGTTCCTTAATATATTGCTATTATGATTTGTAAATGTTATAATCATATTCTGAAAATAAAGTTCTATTGCGATATGGATTAGCTAGAGTACATTTTAATTCTCTCTGGTCTGTTGGTGGTTTGTTTTGCAGCTTGAAGTTGCTTCAGTCAGCTTAGTTGCTGGAGAGAAACCTGGCGATGTTTACTCAGAAATTGCTTCAAGGTATGGTGTATAAGTATGTATTGTTAACATAGGACTTTAAATTGGGACAAACTCAACATGATTTTTTTCTTCTTTATTTGCAGACTTGTATACTTTGACATGCCATGTAGATCAGCTTTTAAAAACTTAACGTGTTAGATGGTTTTATCGTTTTTTGTAAAAAAAAAACAAGGTTCATTGTGTAGAAAACAAAAAAATAGCCTACTGATGAAGAGATCTATCTATCCACATTCACTAATGTTGAATTATTTATCAATAATCCCAGGTTAGGTGCAAATCGCCAAAACATTGCACTGATGAAGGGGTGAAGCTAGCTGTGGAAGAGCTTGTTACCACTATTCATAAGGTAAGAAAACAAAGGTGTGTGCTTGGAATTAATTGATGAATTGGGATTTGGCCCACCTCCGGAATTGAAGGGAAAGTGTAAAGTAAGGGAGCCAAATCTGATAAATAGTGGCCACCACGCTCATAAAGTAAATTACGATGTCTAAATTCTGATTTATTTGAGGTAATGATTTCTGTTTATTTCACAGTTTAAGAGGGAGAACAAGGCTCTCAAGGCCAGTTTAGTATGTTTCCACATTCGAATAAGAACAGATGCTTAAACTGACGGAGATGGCTTTGCCCGTTATTGTATGTGAACTGATTCAGGAAGCAACATGAACTTGTTAAATGATTAGATTATTGTTGGGATTCTCCATTATTGTATCTGAACTGATTCAGGAAGCAACAGGAACTTGTTAAATGATTAGATTATTGTTGGGAAAAGCCACGTTACTTTCGTTTGTCTGATAAGTGTCTTAGGTACTCCAAGAGCATGTCAGTATTCCTTAAGTTCTATTCATGTATCAATAAGGTAAGAAGAACTGCAGTAATTTAATAATTTTTGTTTTTTTGGTGCTACATCTACCCTTTTCAACCAATGCAATTTTCTACATTTATTGTGTCAAGTACAATCTTTTCCAGCATATGACAATTCTTGTTAATGTTTTATGATTTTGTTGGCCTTACTGGCATTGTAAGTTCATAATGTACCGATTGGTTTTCTTCTATGTAGCTTGCCAAAACAACTATGATTGGCTTTTAATGTCGAGTTTATTGTGTGTAGGATCTGCCATTACTGGCCCAATAGGAAAAGAGTGCTGATCTGTGGCCAAGGATTGCAAATGCTGCTAATGATATTGTTTAGGTGCAGGAACTACTAGTGGGGTTTGGATTAGTTATGTTGGCCTTTCTCACAAGGTTCTCTATTAGGTTTTATATTTACAGATGTTAGTTGGATTTGGCAGTGGGATTTTGTAAGGACTAAGATCTGATTTTTGTTTGTTTAAGACGCCATATATGTTATTTGATATTTTATCATCACTTAATATTTTACAAGAATTATGTGCAGTTGGATTACTTGGAATCTTTGATAAATGATTGAAGTTACAACTCTTTTAATCTTTCAGGCTACAATATGCTAATCTTTCAGGCATTAGCATATTGCAGATGCATTGGTAATGTAGGTGATCCAAATTTTTTTTTCTTTTTTTTAATCTACAACATTTTTAAAACGTTGTGTAAATGTGTCTAAACGTTGTCTGATATACTAAACAACAACGTTTTTATCTAAAAAACGTTGTGGAATCATACCTTCTACAACGTTTTTAAGCATCTGTTAATTTTTAAAAAAACAAATCTACAATGTTTTTTTCTTAAAAATCGTTGTGTATTGTGTTTAACTACAACGTTTTAAAAACATTGTGTAAGGGTGTCAAATAGACAACACCCTTAATCACGACGTTTTTCTGACTGAAACCACAACGTTTTTTCCGCGTTGTCTATTTAGTGTTTTGTAGTAGTGAACTTAGCCTCTTACTGCGACATGGTCATAATATTTTGCTCTAACTTGATAAATTCCACCTCCTTCATATTCGGGAAAGTACTTGTCATTGAACAGCTCTTGGAACTTCTCCTAAGACATCTTGAGTGCGGCAGGCTGGGTACGTTTTATTGATTCCCACCAGTAATCTGCTTCTCCTCTCAACATGAAGGTGGCAAAGGGAACCTTTTGCTCCTCGGAGCATCCCAAGACATCAAATATCTTGGTGATCTGCTTTATCCACGTCTCCTCCTTAAGTGGTTTTGGCTCTCCCCAAAACTCCGATGGTCCTAGCTCCTTGAATTGTTTAGCGGTGACCATCTATGAGTTGCCAGTGTGTCCACCTGCATTTTGAATAGGAGCCATTCTCGTATGATGTTGCATGAAGCATCTAAACATCCCATCGTTCATTGTTTGATCAGTGTTTTTGTTTACGTGAGGATTATTGTCTTCCTGTTGCACATTATCCTGGGTATTGATCGTTGGTGACTCAATGGTCTCATGTGTTTCATTGCTTATCTCGACATTTTTAGATGCCATTTTCAAATACTGCCACAAAACAAGGGTTAATTGACATGCCACATATTATCCCAATACTCTGACCGACCAATTAAATACCAAATAAACTTAGGTAGGTCATACTAGCGAAGGAATTCCCCGTCTCTCCCCTCCTAGTTCTTGTCTCACATCTCAGCCAGGGATCATATCCCTAAGCTTTGATATCAACTGTGACGCCCCCAAAATAGGTATACATCACCCATCTTGGGTCGCCAAATACATGGTACTGGATACAAATACAAACTTAATTATACAACATGAGCTGAGAGTTTTTACACGAATATTGTCATCTAGACAATATCCAAACTCAAATAGAGTCCTCATTATATTTATTGGCACACTATTTTATAGAATAGTGAGGACTACTATAACACCATCTCGGGCCATCACTCTGTTCCCGGACTAGTTCCGGCTACGTTCTTATTTCCTGAAGAGAACAATGGAAGTAAAAGGGTGAGCTCAACTAGCCTAGTAAGTAATATTATGACTACGATAATGTAGAATAAGTTATCATTAGCCTTCAACAGTGTTCAACTGATAGAATATAATAGACAACAAGTTTAACTGCAGTGGAACAAGAAATCTATTAGAAGAGTCAAGCAGAGCATGATATCTACATTCTTCTATGATTTAAAAAGTTTATCATTAACTTTATTGCTTGGACTCAGCTTAATAAATAGATCAAATCATCGAATCATCCCTATACTACGGGCCAAGGATATTCATTAGTATCACGTTCACAAATTATTCTTGCACTACGGGCCAAGAATTATTCGTGTAATCATCAATGATCATGATTATACCGAATTATCGCTTGTCATAATCATACAAATCAACAGTTCATCTATGCACGTAAGCCAAAGATGACCTTCATCACAATATAAGCACGCGGATGATGACAATGATATAAGAATTCAATTAAAAGAAAGTAAAGGATAAATTTTTAAAGATTTATAATTTCATTTATTCAGAATTCAATAATGTCTAAATTTTCAATATGATATTGCTTTGTGGAGTAAAATTCAAGAATAATATCCATGTATTAAAAATAATTTGGACTGAAAAGAAATAAATTTTTCGGTGAATAGTACCCTGTGAATAGTATTTTGGGAATAGTACCCCATGAATATTACCCTGACATAAAAAGTTTCCCAAATATCCGAGTGAACAATATTTGAGTGAATAGTAATCGGGTGAATAGTAACCCGTGAATAGTACTTCTGGTGAAAATATTGATATTTAATAAGAAATTTCATATCAATATTCCAATAAAATGATACTGGATGAAGCGCAAAACTCATAGATATTCCACTAATTTTAAGGATTATAGAAGAAATACTTACCGTAGTAAGTTTAGATTTAACAATATGAAAAGAATTAACATATGAAAGCTGCAAATAGATTTTCACCTGTCATACGGTACGTAATCCGCGTAGATAGGTTATTCTGTCATACTAAATGATGAATACGAAAAATAGTATTCCTTATGAATACGAAAGAAATAATACTCCTTACCTTAGGAGAAAGCTGGATACTGGAAAAATGAAGTAGCAGAATACTCTTCTTCTTGTTTTCTATAGTTTCTCTCTCTATAGTGTCTCTTATGAATCTCAGTGAATTGGTGAGAATGAAAGAAGAATTAAGCTTCTATTTATAGAAAAATGGACTAAATTGTAACTAATTCACGAACAGTTCAGATTGATTCACTTTTAGAACGGACGGTCCATATTGATTACTATTAAAACCACAACCGACGGTCTAGATTGATTTACTTTTAAAACCACCACCGACAGTCTAGATTGATTTACTTTTAAAACCACCACGGACGGTCCAGATTAATTTACTTTAAAAACCACCATCGATGATCCAGATTGATTTACTTTTAAAACCACCATCAATGGTCCAGATTGATTTACTATTAAAACCACCATCAATGGTCCAAATTGATTTACTATTAAAACCACCACCAATGATCCAAATTGATTTAACTTATTACACTTAGTACCCCTAAAGTTTTCCAAGTTTGTATTATTCCCCTCTAACTTTTGTAATTCACTTATCTTCAATAAACACATTCTTAATACTTCAACAATTATTCATCATTAATATTATAACTCACAATATTTAACAACCAGATCGTTCTCAAGAAAGAGAGGGCTTTCCAATAAGAATTTTTCCATATTGGCGCGCAATTAGGTGACCAAACCTCTCCTCAACAAAACTTTCTAGAAATTGTCAATATTGCAAATAATAATATGAATAACTTTGTTGTCTCAATTATTGATTTAATAATATAAAATATTATACAGATGATAATGTGACAATAATTGAATCAAATAACGTGAGATACTATGCAACAATTACTGTAGCAATAATTGAGTATAACTGAGTGACTTCTCACGTAAGCATCAATAATCAATATCGTGTGCTACTTTGTAACCATACGTGTTACTGTACTTTTACCACCGGGTAGTTCAATAGTTTAACGGTAAAACTGCTGTTATTTTTATAAAAAAGATATTTCTGTCATTTTCTAACTACTACAATACTTCCGTTGTGGGGTCCACCTATGATTGTGTCGTCGTACGAATATTTCCTTTTAAAACAAATATTTCCCGACCAATCAAATATTAACTCACACAACGAATATTTTATATCAACTTGCTTACTTTGCAAAATTTTCCAAATATTACCCACAACGATAATATTATATCATATCCACACCATAATATTCAAAAATATATTTCGAGAAAAATTATTCTTTATTCAAAAAAAGTTGGGGTCTTAAGGGGTGGTCAGTTACAAAGGATAGAAACAAACTATAAAACATTTTTTTCATATTACTTCGTACCATGTATATCAAGCAAAAAGGATGAGATTCATTTCTGCTACTCAGTTTCTCAAGTGCAGAAAATCATCACCTTTGCAAACAAAGTGCAGCTGTGATTCATCACAAATGAAAGTACTCCATTTACAAATACAACAATGGTCATTATTACTTGGTCTTGTCATAACAAATAGGAACGGTAAAGTAAACTCAAGAATGACGGCCAATTTCAATTGTCAAAAAGATTGGCAATGCCATTGTTTTCCAAGTAAACTAAATTTAAAGCACCAGAAAGATAGGAGATCAACCGCCTTTATAGATATCTTGTGGTTTCATTGCAAGATTATCATCTAAAACAACTTATTAAGTAAATTTAATAGCCAATCACACAATAACTTTAGTCTTAGCCAAGATTATAGAAATTAGGCAAGAACTATATAAATAAATCTCACAAGTGGAAGTTGCAGGTAGCTCCACAAACTTGACAACAATGTTCAAAAGAATGTCATGTTAAGTAGTTAAATGTAAAGACTACGATTATAAGTTCATTCACAAATTCATTCAAGTAAATATTAAAGAAAATTGTCATTCTGACCATAAAACTTAAAATATCATATACTCCCTCCGTTCCTTAATATAGGTCGTTTTAGAGAAATGTTTTTGTTCCTTAATATAAGTCGTTTTAGAATTTCAAGTAAGCATTAATTGCTTAGTTTACAATATTACCCCTAATATTAAATGTAATTTTGGTTCTCTCAATATTTTCTGCCCAATAAATAACAATCTCTTATTTCAATACAAGGGTAATATAGACAATTGATATTATAGTTAATGCTATACAATCATTACCTTAATGGTTGTGCATAACCTTAAAACGACTTATATTAAGGAACGGAGGGAGTATCATTTAAGAAAGTATAAGCTTCACTCAATATGTAACCATAATTTTTATAGAGCATCACTTACCATCATCTTAAAGTTTCGCTCGCTTACAAGTTACTAAAATCAAAACACTCTCCAAACTACAAAATCACTATCAAATTTCAATATTCCATTTTTCTATGAAAAGAACTGACAGTCTTATTACGAATCCTATAAATGATTGATTTCTGCCCATATTACATTCAGCCATAACAAAAATACATAATACATTGCAATGTAGTAAAATTAAGCTTATCCTAAGTTGACACTCACCGATTGCCAACTTTGTCATTTTTACCAAGCTGTTGCAAGACATCAACTTCAATCAATGCTGCTTCACGATATTTCTTAATGCCACGAACAACTTTAATAGCAACCATTTCTTTCCTCTCTTTATCCTAGCATTCTAAAACCTGACCAAAGGTGCCTGAATAACAGAGTTCAGGATTGTAAGCATAAATAAAGATAAATGGATAGATAATAAGCTCGCAATTGCTACATGTTCCTACTTGAAGGAAGGTATCAGAGTTATACCTTCCCCCATCTTTATAAAAATCTTATCTGCAAAGACAAACAGGGAAAACAAGAACACTCAGAAACAGCCATTGAAGAACAAATAAACTTGTGTTTCTAGAAAAGAAAACAAGAAAAAGCATTAAACTCATAAACAAAAGGTACGTATATATTGCCCAGTAACTAGATATGAGCCTGCAAGGTGGAAGAATCTTCAAAGAATACACTAAAACTTGACAGCAATATTTCCTTGAAACTGAAAACAAGTGTGGCTATCTGACGCAATAGATTAAGATAATATTTAATAGAAGCATTATAACAACATATTTTTTAGATGGCGTGTTGAAAAATCCTACAAAATAAAAAGGCATTAAGAAAAATCTTTTATAGTTTTAAAAACAACGATAAGCAATGAATATAAATTGCTTTGATGGTTTAAAAGGGTAGTTACAGCGAGATATTAAATTATCTCCAACCGCAAACATATAATGTCCATCTTTGTCATCATCTCGCCATGGGGGAGAACCATTTCGAGCCATTCCCTTAACCAATAGAGAAGAACTAGTATGGTCTGTGGGTGCCTTTGATACAAAGCTGGTCACATTCCCAACCTCTTGTCCACAAAACAATCCTAGCTGAGCTTACACACAGGCATCAATTCACATTTCTCTCAATACAAAATCAATTCACTAACTTCCCTGATACCTTTATATCCTTGGAATAACGGAGTATCCAATGGATCTATCGACCGAGCATTGGGGGGAAATATATATCACATTATGTCAAGTAAACAAAGCACTCTTATGTTGGAAAAGAAAAATTTTATCAAAAAATTAATGCTTTTTAAAAAAGAGAATAAAATTTAAAATAAACTAAATAAAAATATTCAACAAATGACAATTTCCTGGTTTTAATCTCGACATTAGTTCTCTTCTAAACTAACATATTAAAGAAAAATAATAATTCTTGGTTAAACAAATAACATTGTTTATATTCAGTATCAATTCACCTATGAATATATCATAAATGCCACACCTGAATAAAAGTATGTAAATGTATGGAGGCACATACATAGAGATTATGGTTAGGTTTTAAATACCTGCTGAATAATTTGTAAGGCCTAATGCAGTTAACAAAAACAAAGAAAAACAAACAAAAGAAAAACATGTTCATGATTTTCTAATTTTAGTTTTCAACTTCTAAGAATTTTGATCCTACAAATGGGAACATCACCTATACACCCCTATCTAGAATTAGGTAAACATAAATTACCCAAGTGCCAATCCCTAAATAATATACAAAACAAGAATATGTTTTTGACTAGCAAAAAGACTAAAAAGAGTGAGAGTTGGTGACAAAACATTTTAGACCAGAAACTCTAGTCCATCTAAGCACCTTTCTTTATATAGAAAATATGTGCAACAACTGTTATAACTTTACAATGTGATGAGAAAGCTTAACACATGGTGATAAAAATGCATCATTATAACTAATATCATCAACTTTTAATCTCCCTCGTAATCTGACTAGGTTTCAAATTCTGAATTTGCTAGAATAAAAGTAGTCATTCAGTTTTTGAAAATCAAAACATAAACTACAGAACTTGCTTTCATAGAAATCAACAAACCAGAATTCCCAAAGATCAAATCTTTGGGAACCTTTTAAAGTCATAAATTCAAAATGAATAGAATTGAAAGCTAATCCAAATGGAAAATCATAAATATTCCCTAAAAAATTAGTTAAACAGATTTTCTTTTCTTATAAACAGAAATTAACATATAAATACACAACACATATGTGCATACATATTACATAATTATAGAGAGAGAGACCTTGACATCGCGAGTGGCTCTAAGGTGCAAACTAGGACCAAGGTCAAACGAGCCCTTAACAAGAGCATTCTGCTCTTTGACATTGTAATCGAGCGAAAGATACTTGGAAACGAAGCTCAATTGAGGCTCAACCACTTCTCCCTTGCTGTTGTTCTAAAACGTTAGCTTCAGTTTCGCCAGATTCTCCAAAAACATACACGATATCTTGTGAAAATACACCAAGTTTCCACTGTCAAACTCTGAGGTCACCCTGAGGTTCGGCCGCTTAGCAATTATTGACACCAATCCTCCACCTCTACCACCGTGAACTCCGGCGGTGGGTCGTGGTGGCTGAACGCCTCTTCAATTTTAGGTTTCTAAAGTCAAATCCCAAATTTTTTTGTCAACTAGACTTGGAAAAAAAATGTAAAAAGCTTACAAAATAGATTCAGATCCAAAATTATAAATTAAAAATTGCATAATCATACACTTAAACTGGCTAATCAGAGCAAATTAGACACAGATCGTAACATACCTATTCACTTTCTCTCTGTAGATTCTTTCTAGGTTGAAACAGCTGAAAATGAGAAAGACTAAGAGGGAGAGGTGGTGGAGATAAAGAGAGTGTGACAGAGCAATTACATGGTAGGAATATCGAATTGAATAGCAATGAGTATCTTCTTTTTTGGATGACATGGAAGGTTTGAGTTAGGTTGGAGACAAGTATATTAGGAGAAAGAATGAGGAAAGGTTGGATCCGGAGTATTTTCCCATAATTGCCTAGATTATATTCAACTTTCTCAATTATATCTTTTTTGTTCAAATTTACATAGAATAAACTCTTCTCTTAATCAAATTAATTAATTTAAGAACAATTTTTATAAATAAAAAATTAATTTTTTTAAAAAAAGTTTTACTTTTTTAAAAAAAGATTTTATTTTTAAACGAATATTTTTAAAAAAATGAAAACTTCAACGACTCCCGTTGAGAGTAAAGACTCTCACATCTAATTTGGGAAAAACTACCAAACGCCATTTGAAATGACGTTGAATTTTTGGATATTTGTTTTGGCTAAAAATCAGAAAGGCAACCAACGCCACTTTAAAAAATATTTTTTTTAAAAAAAACAAAATTAAAAAAATGTATCTTAATTTTTTTTAAAATGATTTTATTTTTTAAAAGAAATTTGAAAAAAATAAAAATGTGATCCAATGCCAAACTAACCGACATTGTAACTTTTTTTAAATTTTTTTATAAAGTAAATTTGTAAAAAAGAAGTGTAAGATGTAACATCACTTTAACAGACGTTGGAATCTTTTTTTTTAATTTCTTTGAACTCTTGTACTTGTTTACAAACATCAATATTTTTTTATGTTTATTCTCTGTCACCGGCGTTGGAAATGAAGGAGTATATAAGACTTCAACTATAAAAAAATAAAAATAAAAATTCTAACGCCAATTAAAGTTACGTTCCATCTTACTCTTCTTTTTTACAAATTCATTTTTTTAAAAAAATTTAAATAAAATAAGGATAAAATTGATATTACATTAATATGGGTCAAACTAACTTATTAGAAATGACTTATGAGTCATTTTTAAATAACTTTATTCTATTTTAGTTCATAAAACATAATAAAATTTTCTTCATCTTTTATGTTTTCTCTTAGAAATGATAGTATTATAATTTAATTTTATAATATATTGGGAAAAAAAGGTAAAAAGAGAACTAGGAATAGGTAGGGGTATACCATTACTATTATTCTTTTTATGTTTTATTTTTGGACTTAAAAATATATTCATGATTTAAGTTACTCCCTCCGTCTAAGAATAAAAGTTCTTATTATTTTATATAATCTCAAATTAAATATTTACTTATATTAAATAATTTATTTTTTTACAATAATTTAAGCATAATATCCTTAGTATTAAATGTCATATTTTTATTATTTATAAATATTTTATATAATATCACTAGTCATGTATACAAAAATATGCAATTAGATGAGAATTTAAATATGAATAATTTTCTCATTTGACATTTTTTTTAAATTCGCATAAAATCAATCATCACTTTCATTCTCAGAGTGAGAGAGTACTTGTAAGTATATCCTACTTATATCTAGAAATAGGAAACATTGGGAAGCATATATATAATAATCAGGTTTGATGAGGTTGGATTTATTTGGGTCGGAGTCCCAGAACTAACATGCTTGGCAATCGGTTGTCACGGGTACTATTTCAAGAACCATAATCTATACCGTTGATCGCAACATTAGATGACACGGATTGAAATGGATTTTCCCCTGCCGCTATAGGTTGTGGCGACATGTAAAATTACTTATTTGCCCTTCATTTGCTAATGTGTTACATTGTCTATCGCTACACGTTATGGCGATAGTTTAGTTTACTAATAAATTAGAATGGCTTAGTGGTAGCTTAATGGCCCAATAACCTATAGGTCTTGGGTTCGAAACCTAACTACGATATTTTTTCTTCTTATGTTATATTTTTTGTGTATTAGATAAATTCTATTACTATATATATATATATATATATATATATATACACACACACACACACACACACACACCCATCTAAAATCTCTACATTAAACTAAATATATATAAAGGAACTGTAACGCCCCAGAAAATCGAACCTGTTGCCAATATTTTTATAATGATTAAAATAATATTATATGTTATTATTATGTATTAGTAAGATGAATGTCTTTCTGTAACCTAGAAATGTCTGAAAGTCGTAGTATTTTAATCACGTGAAGGAATTAAAGTGTTTGATTTTCCAAGACGAAAATAAAAGTTTTCTGAGAAATTTTTTGAAAAATATTATTCATCGATTTTCGCTCGAAAATTATTTTTGAACTTTCGAGAAATACTTAACGTTATAATATCAAGGTGAGATGAATTATGTAATTATAATCTAAGTATGGAAAACGCAATATTTCGCATGCAGACTTATTTTGAGAACGTTATGTATTAAAGTCTAATGAAATGGAATGGTGGATCTTGTAGGAAGTACAAGTCCAATAAGAATTAAGGTGCAAGCCAAGTGTAAATTAATGCAAGCCCAAAATGAATAAACTAAGTTAATTAAACTTAAGCCTAGATAATGATCCAATGGGTTAAGCTTGATCCATGGAGCAACCCATGTTGATGTGGGTTAATCTTGGTGACCAAGAACTTTGAGTGATGACCAAGACATTAGAGTAATGACCAAGCCAACGATATGTTTTGTGATGGCCAAGTATTTTATTTGGTGGGCAAGTTAACTTAGCATCTAGGAAATGAATAGTAAGGAGGTGGGTTGGTGTATTGTCTAATATGCCCTCACTTTGGTTTTCCTATAAATAGAAAGCTAGGATTTTCATTTGTTGCTTGTTATTTTTTCATCCAACAACTTTCCTTACAAAACAACTTAAGTGTTAGAGAGAATAAGTTAAGAATAAGTCAAACTTCCATTGTTAGATTTTCAAGAAGAAGAAAGGTAGTCATCAAAGGTAAATGATCTTATGATCTTATATCTTCCATCTCTATCATTGTAGGGTGATAAGAGAAGTGTAGCTTAATGAACATGTATGCTAAGAACACATAAGAATTGAATAATCAATGGACTTAAGCCGAATAAGTCAAAAATAAGTAAGTTAAACCTAAATAAGTTATGAACTTATGATGAACATATATAGACTTGTCATATGCTTACCTTAAGAAGTTAATATGATTGATAATATGTAAGAATGTTGCTTAAAGGACTTAAATCAATGATAAGTCATAAGGAATGAAATCTTGTAGATTATAATTTGTTAAGTTATGAACTTATAAGGAATAAGCCATAACCTAATTTAAAGATAAGTTGATGTAATGTGAAAGTTGAGAAGCCTATAGGATGAATTGAATTCATTTAGAAAGATGATCAAATCCTAAATAAAGAAGTTTTGCCAAAATTCACATGATTGGACGATAATTGTTAAATTCATGAAGTTCTCAAAATGGAAGTCGGCTTTTGTGTTTGTCCTCGAAAACATTGGTTTTCGATGGAGACAAGTCTTATTTGGCATTATAGAGTTGCGGACTCAAAAATGGACGAATTCTGACTTAGAACGAAGAAACGAGCGTTGAACGTTCACGAACGTTTATCGTTTTCGTTAAAAATGGACTAATAGGTGAATTTTTAGTTAACTAAGTCAAATAGATAAAATTATTGCATGAAAAAGTAGAGTATATAATTTGTGAACCGTAGGCTCTTGAACGAGCCAATTCAGACTTATAACGAAGAAGTTATGAGCCCGAGAGTTTTACAAAAATAAAAATCTGTAAAAATTATCTGGTGCACAGAGCTGGCGCCGCAGCGCCAGCCCAAGGCATAATGGTGGCGCTGCAGTGCCATGTGCAATGCTATCACCTACTGCAGAGTCACACTGCGATGCGACCCAGTGTGTTATGTGTGGCGCCGTAGTGCCAAGGCCAGACTCTGGCTACTGCTAACCCGCGCCGCAACGCGAGTTGAAGGGCAATGACCTACGCCGCATCGCCAGTCATAGGGTTTGGCCAGTGAAGAAGGTTTACAAGTATAGACTGGATGGTAACTGATTAGTAAAGATGTAAGGCTTAATTATTATATTCTTAAAACTTTATTAAACCTTAAGTATGATACATAAAGGTTGAAGATAAGTAATTGAACATGAACGCAAGAATGACAATGTAAACTATATCAGAAAGCCGAAAGCAATAGTAACAAATCTAAATCATGTTTAGATTGAGAAGAAGGATAAGATTCATTAGGAACCATGTATATTTATTTATGACCTAATGTGTTATGTGATGTGATCATCTACTGTAGAGACCTTAAAGACTTAAAGTGCACATGTTATAACTGTAGCAGACGTTAAAGGCAAGTAATCTAACCCTTGTTTCAGTTCAATCTGGACAAGCTTTGTGGTTCATGTATTCTTACACATGAATTGATGTATGATGAATTCAAAGCCAACTCTTTCGGCTAGACTTATATTATATTTCTATCAAAGCATGGTCAATGTTTACCAAGTTATATTGGTTTGGTTTTCAAATGAAGACTGAGTATGCTAAAAAATGTTTTGTCGTCAAACGATAGGCATATGAGGTTTCCACAGCTTAAATGTACATACGTTTAATGAATGTAGTGCTTATCAACATAGAGTACTATAGGTTGATCACCTAGACGTGCTCGTAAGAAATGTCAGACTTACGAACTTTATGTCGGGATGTCCTTTTCAAATAAAGAATGAAATGCTCAAGGTCTTGGACCGAAATTGATGTTTTAATGAATATTGTTATTGTAAAACGTTTTAAAGAAAAGAGAAGTGCTATTTTGAATTATCGATAGTACTTCATAACTATTGTTCAGTTATTGAAGATGTATGTTTTATATGATTCAAGCATATTGTTAAATAGATTTGTTGTACTTGCTGAGCTAGTCATGCTCATTGTTGCTTGAACCATATGAACACAACTAAGATTGAACGGATTGAAGGCTCCGACAAGGATAAGGGCAAGGCGAAGACGAAACCATAAAATACTTATGTAACAATATAGGTTTAATGTTGTATTATATTTGATAATATGACAAGATCAAATGTAATGGTTATAGAGAACCTGGGGAATGTTAATATTATTTTCAATATATAGAAGACATATTCGTTCTTTTGAGTTTTTTCAATTGAATGTATGTGTGAATGGTAGTACCATGTAGCACCATCTGTCGGGTTGGAAGATACCTGAATTTGGGGTGTAACAGGTTGGTATCAAAGCTATAAGCATAATGTGTGAAGAACCCCGATCCTTTTTTGGTGACGTCTTTATAAGGGAATGCACCGAAGCAAGACTTTCCATAGGGGATGCCAAGCAAGTCAATGGCAAATTGATAGGTACCCTTGTGAGGTACTATGACTGAAAGTACCATTAGCGTCATAGGTTGGTATCAAAGCTATAAGCGCAATGCGTGAAGAACCCCGATCCTTTTGCTGGTGACGTTCCTATAAGGGAATGCACCAAAGACAGACTTTCCTTAGGGGACACCGAGCAAGTCGTTGGCAAATTGATAGGTACCATTATGAGGTGCTATGGTTGAAAGTACCATTAGCGTCACAGGTTGGTATTAAAGCTTTACATTATAAAACTTAAAGGGGGGGAATTAAAACCTTAAGTCATAACCTTATGAGAAGTCAATGAAATAAAAGAAGAAAATAACCTTATAAAAATATATTATGAATATGTTATGTGTTTTATTATTATTATTATTCTACTAACGTGTACTAATCAAACTTATTTGTGTTGTGAAGATGTCAGGAGAAAATGGAATGTCTAGAGAAGTACAGGTAGTCAGTGAATGATCGGTAAATCAGATAAAGATTATACCGAATCCCATATCGGTTGAGCCCAAAGTTGTAGTGGTTGAGTCTGGAGACTCAGAGTGCTTAGACCTTATGTTCATGTTTGACGACATGATTGAAGAAATGGTAGAGGTAGTGTCCTTCAACCCAGTAGCAGTAGCAGCAGAGATGGCTCTGGGAGATTCGATGATGTCACTTTTTATGTCAGTGTTGGATAGAAACATCCATTACTATCAGGAGGTTAAGGAGCTAAAAGTAGAGCTCCAGGCTGTCATAGAGGATAGGACAGGCATGGAGTCCATGTGGGAGTAGGAACATGATGAGAGGGTTTTGGCTAATGACAAGGTCCATGAGCTGAAATAGAAGGTCTTTGAGCTCAGGGGGGAGCTAGAGACCAAAAAACAGAAGATAGGTAGAATGTCCTATATTCATTGGAGTTCTCATGCGGACTTCCAGCAGCAGGTAGCTGGTTATCCCATAGAGGCAGGGCAGATGCGGCATACTATCAGCCGTGATATTATTGCCGGTCTTGCCAAGGCAGATTTTGATAATGCCTTAAGGCAGATATGATCTTGTATTAGCTAGAATAGTTTATATATGTAAATATTTTGTATCTAGTATGGACGTAAAACCCTCTTTTGTATAACAAAGGGTAGTCTTTTGGAAATACCAATTTCTGGAAAGCAATTGCGGGATGGTAATGTAATCAGCTTCGGCTGTGTAATGAAACGATGTAATATTATACTTCAAGGAATGAATCAATATAAACCTTTTTACAGAACATATTAAGTAATGAATGATGAAGTTATTGATTAATTTTGAATAATAACTAACTAATAAAAAGGAAATAATAACGAAATGTGTTGTTTGTTGTAACAATAAAATGCAACAAAGAAGAGTACAACAAAGCCAAGGCGCTAATGTAAATCAACAGGAGAGAGGTCTAGTTAATCCAATGCAGGAGTTTGTTAATCTTTTAACAGCCGTATTTAATAGAAATGGGGCTAATATCCCCATAAATCTGGGCGTAGCACGAGCTACTACCTTTAAGGATTTTAAAAGTATGGGTTCGCTGGAGTTCAAAGGAACTACGGACCCTATCGAAGCCCAAACATGGGTGAAAGAAATCGAGAAGGAACTTGCGATAACAAATGTCGATGAGGCCCAGAAGGTTGCCTTTGCAACCTACATGATGAAGGGAGAGGCCAACATTTGGTGGGTTCGAGAAATCCAACATCAGGCTAGGGTCGGGATCGAGAATTTGACGTGGGTGAGGTTCAAGGAGATATTGTCCGAGAACTACTTTTCCAGGAGAATGCATGGGATAATGGAGATGCAATTTTTGGATTTGAAACAAGGGGACATGACTGTTCTCCAATATGCCACCAAGTTTAATGAACTGGCGAGTTTGCTCCATACCAAGTGGACACCGAGGTTAGAAAGGCGCAACGATTCGAGCAGGGCTTAAAATCATGGCTCTATAACCGTATTTTTGTGTTCCAAAGTACTTCATTTGGGACTATTTTAGAGAAGGCGATAATCGCCGAAGGTGGTAACGAGGCGTTGAGCCAGTACCACAAAGACAAGAAGAATAAAGGGAAAGTGGATGGGGGAGTGATGGTCGAAGGAGCTAGCGGGAGCGGTGAAGGGTATAAACGGAAGATGATTAACTCTGGGAATACCGAAGTGAAGCAAGGAGACCCAAAGAGAAGGATGGAGGCCTGCAAGACCTGTGGGAAGACTCACTTAGGAGTCTATCTCAAGGGGAATGTCGTATGCTATAACTGTGGACAAGAAGGGCACATTACGCCTAACTGCCCAAGTCTGAAGAAAAATCACGGATGCTTTATGTGTGGGTGAACTGACCACATGGCAAAGAACTGCCCAAAGAAGGCGACGAATGTGAATCAGGGCACTAATAGCGGTAAGTTAGCTATTAGCGGTCCAGCGCAGCCAGGTAGACCGATGGGTCGTACCTTTAACATGACAGTCCAAGATTCAGTTACATCAGGGGATTTCGTCACATGTAATATTCTGATCAACGACATAAATACTTACGTGATGTTTAATTTGGGTGCTACTTGTTCATTTATAGCATGTGATTTTGCTAGACAATTAGAGTTACTTCCCGAAAATTTGCCCATACCTTTAAATATTAAGGTAGTAAACGAAGAGATAGTTCCTATTGAAGATATTCATAAGAGTTATTGTGTAGACATACGAGGTTGTAAATTGTCGATAGATTTGCTACCGATAAAGTTAGGAGAATTCGATGTAATTCTCGAAATGGATTGGTTGGTAAACCATGGTGCAATTATAGATTGTTAGAAGAAATGCGTAAATATTAAAACGATAAAATAACCTAATGTAATATTTTACGGTAATAAATCGTCGGGACGTTCGTGTTGTCTAACCATGATACAAACTAGGAAATTATTAAGGAAGGGATGTGTAGGTTATCTGTGTCATGTTGTGGACACCCAGATAGTGGTAGCAACCATGGAACAAATACCTATAGTTAAAGAATTCGCGAATGTATTTCTGAGTGAATTGTCGGGTCTTTCACCGAATAGGGAGATCAATTTTGTAATAGATATTGTGCCAGGAGTGGCACCAGTTTCTAGGGCACTGTACCGTATGGCGCCAGTGGAGATGAAGGAGTTAATGGTACAGTTACAAGAACTGTTGGACAGGAAGTACATTCAACCGAGTGTTTCGCCATGGGGAGCACCAATACTGTTTGTCAAAAAGAAGGATGGATCGTTAAGACTTTGTATCAATGTAGCGAGTTGAACAAGTTAACGATAAAGAATAAATACCCATTGCCCATGATCGATGATCTTTTTGATCAGATGAAAGGGGCTAAGTATTTTTCTAAAATATATTTAAGAACGGGGTATTACCACTTAAAGGTTAGGAATGAGGATGTACCAAAGATGGCATTCAGGACTCGTTATGGTCATTAAGAGTTTCTGGTGATGTCATTTGGGTTGACAAATGCACCAGCTGCATTTATGGATAAGATGAACAGAGTGTTCAAACAATATTTGAACAAGTTCGTTGTGGTGTTTATCGATGATATTCTACTCTATTCTAAGACGCCAGAAGATCATGCTGAACACCTAAGATTAGTGTTGAAGACATTAAGAAAGGAGATGTTGTATGCGAAGTTAACTAAGTGTGAATTTTGGTTGGAAAAGGTACAGTTTTTAGGTCATGTCATTGACCATGAGGGGATTTCGGTAGATCCAGCGAAGGTGGAAGCCGTGATGAATTAGGAACAACCGAAAACGTAATTGTAAATAAATTTATATAATGTAACTGTAAATATTTATATATATATATATACATAAATTTATCTCTAAATATTCATATAGATTTATATTTAAAATTTATAAACAAATATTTATTTATAAATTAATAAATATTTCATCTAAAATTTATAAAATTTAGATATGAATATTTTTATAAATATTTATATGAATATTTAGAGATAAATTTATAAATATTTATATGAATATTTGTTTATATATAAAAATATTCATAGCTACTTTATATATATTTAGTTTAATGTTGAGATTTATTCAGTATTTTATTTAGTTTGACAAGAAATTTTGAAAAGAATATGTTTGTATGTGTGTGTGTGTGTGTGTGTATATATATATATATATATATATATATATATGGTAGGAAAATTTATCTAATACATAAAAAAATATCGCACATGAAGCATGAAAAAATTTAATAATAACCTATAAGTAAAAAAAAAATTAAAATTTAAGTTATTGTCAAACACTAGATAATAACAAATAACTTATAACTAAGTTTGACCAACTTATAAGTCATTGCCGAACACCCTCTAATTCAAGATATAAAGAGAAATTAATATTTGATTATAAAAAAAATTACAAGTCTAGAAAAAGGAGAATTTGAAAAAGGGGAGTCAAAAAAGAACTTACACACCATTGGTGCAACTTAATTGGTCTATGCCGGAACCATTGGCGTGACTTAATCGGTGCAGTTTGGTCAATTTTTGGTGCAATTTCGGGAGTGATTTTGATTCCTTGCCCATCCCTTATCAACAAGTATATATGTAAAATAACTAGTTACAAAAAAATTCATATAAATTATTTTAGAAATTAATTATATTTTTTTAAAAATTGTAAGTGTGCGAATATGATCATTATAAACTACAAACTTTAATTGTTGTAAATTAGAAAATATATCTATTATGTGCTCAATTTAAATTTCAAAAATTATAACTTAAAAAAAATAAAATCGGGCATTTATTTTGAGACAGACGGAGCGAAACATTTCACTGTAAATGATGCATTGGGGGGGGGGGGGAGAGAGGCATGCTTATTGGATTTGTCTTAATTTTGGGCAAAAATTTACTAGTCTTTGCAAAAAAATGTATTAAATACGCAACAAAAAAAATTGTTGCCAATGAATGTGGCCTATATTAGGCAACGAAATATAGCAACAAAAAGGTTTTCGTTGCCGACGATGAGGATAAATCTCATCGGCAACAAAACAAAAAATAGGCGGTGTGTTTTTTTTCCCTCCAACAATTTGCAACGACTTATGAAATTCGTTATGAAAAATGAAAGCCTTTCATAAACTGCAACGAATGACAAATTTTGTTAAAGTCGTTTCCCGAAAAATTGTTGCCAAATGTCTATGAGGCCCAGAAGGTTGCCTTTGCAACCTACATGATGAAGGGAGAGGCCAAATTTTGTTGGGAGGCCAATCAGGCTAGGGTCGGGATCGAGAATTTGACGTGGGTGAGGTTCAAGGAGATATTGTTCGTGAACTACTTTTCCACGAGTATGCTACGATAATGGAGATGCCATGGAACTAATACCTATAGTTAAAGAATTTGCGGATGTATTTCTGAGTGAATTGTCGGGTCTTTCACCGAATAGGGAGATCAATTTTGTAATAGACATTGTGCCAGGAGCGGCACCAGTTTCTAGGGCACCGTACCGTATGGCGCCAGTGGAGATGAAGGATTTAATGGTATAGTTACAAGAACTGTTGGACAGGAAGTACATTCAACCGAGTGTTTCTCCATGGGGAGCACCAATACTGTTTGTCAAAACAAAGGATGGATCGTTAAGGCTTTGTATCAATGTAGCGAGTTGAACAAGTTAACGATAAAGAATAAATACACATTTCCCAGGATCGATGATCTTTTTGATCAGATGAAAGGGGCTAAGTATTTTTCTAAAATATATTTAAGAACGGGGTATTACCTGTTGAAGGTTAGGAAGGAGGATGTACCAAAGATGGCATTCAGGACTCGTTATGGTCATTACGAGTTTCTGGTGATGTCATTTGGGTTGACAAATGCACCAGCTGCATTTATGGATATGATGAACAGAGTGTTCAAACAATATTTGGACAAGTTCGTTGTGGTGTTTATCGATGATATTCTACTCTATTCTAAGACGTCAGAAGATCATGCTGAACACCTAATATTAGTGTTGAAAGAAAGGAGATGTTATATGCGAAGTTAACTAAGTGTAAATTTAGGTTGGAAAAGGTACAGTTTTTAGGTCATGTCATTGATAATGAGGGGATTTCGGTAGATCCAGCGAAGGTGGAAGGGTGGAAGCCGTGATGAATTAGGAACAACCGAAAACGTAATTGTAAATAAATTTATATAATGTAACTGTAAATATTTTAATATATATATATATACATACATAAATTTATCTCTAAATATTCATATAGATTTATATTTAAAATTTATAAACAAATATTTATTTATAAATTAATAAATATTTCATCTAAAATTTATAAAATTTAGATATGAATATTTTTATAAATATTTATATGAATATTTAGAGATAAATTTATAAATATTTATATGAATATTTGTTTATATATAAAAATATTCATAGCTGCTTTATATATATTTAGTTTAATGTTGAGATTTATTCAGTATTTTATTTAGTTTGACAAGAAATTTTGAAAAGAATATGTTTGTATGTGTGTGTGTCTATATATATATATATATATATATATATATATATATATATGGTAGTAAAATTTATCTAATACATAAAAAAATATAGCACATGAAGCATGAAAAAATTTAATAATAATCTATAAGTAAAAAAAAATTAAAATTTAAGTTATTGTCAAACACTAAATAATAACAAATAACTTATAACTTAGAACTTAGTTTGACCAACTTATAAGTCATTGCCAAACACCCTCTAATTCAAGATATAAAGAGAAAATAATATTTGATTATAAAAAAATTACAAGTCTACAAAAAGGAGAATTTGAAAAAGGGGAGTCAAAAAAGAACTTACACACCATTGGTGCAACTTAATTGGTCAATGCCGGAACCATTGGCGTGACTTAATCGGTGCAGTTTGGTCAATTTTTGGTGCAATTTCGGGAGTGATTTTGATTCCTTGCCCATCCCTTATCTACAAGTATATATGTAAAATAACTAGTTACAAAAAAATTCATATAAATTATTTTAGAAATTAATTATATTTTTTTAAAAATTATAAGTGTGCGAATATGATCATTATAAACTACATCTAATTAACTACAAACTTTAATTGTTGTAAATTAGAAAATATATCTATTATGTGCTCAATTTAAATTTCAAAAATTATAACTTAAAAAAAATAAAATCGGGCATTTATTTTGAGACAGACGGAGTGAAACATTTCACTGTAAATGATGCATTGGGGGGGGGGGGGGAGAGGCATGCTTATTGGATTTGTCTTAATTTTGGGCAAAAATTTACTAGTCTTTGCAAAAAAATGTATTAAATACGCAACAAAAAAAATTGTTGCCAATAAATGTGGCCTATATTAGGCAACGAAATATAACAACAAAAAAGTTTTCGTTGCCGACGATGAGGATAAATCTCATCAGCAACAAAAAAGAAAATAGGCGGTGTGTTTTTTTTCCCGCCAACAATTTGCAACGACTTATGAAATTCGTTATGAAAAATGAAAGCCTTTCATAAACTGCAACGAATGACAAATTTTGTTAAAGTCATTTCCCGAAAAATTGTTGCCAAATGTCTATGAGGCCCAGAAGGTTGCCTTTGCAACCTACATGATGAAGGGAGAGGCCAACTTTTGGTGGGAGGCCAATCAGGCTAGGGTCGGGACCGAGAATTTGACGTGGGTGAGGTTCAAGGAGGTATTGTTCGAGAACTACTTTTCCACGAGTATGCATGGGATAATGGAGATGCAATTTCTGGACTTGAAACAAGGGGACATGACGGTTCCCCAATATGCCACCAAGTTTAATGAACTGGCAAGGTTTGCTACATACCAAGTGGACACCGGGGTTAGAAAGGCGCAACGGTTCGAGCAAGGCTTAAAATCTTGGCTCTATAACCGTATTTTTGTGTTCCAAAGTACTTCATTTGGGACCATTTTAGAGAAGGAGATAATCGCCGAAGGTGGTAATGAGGCGTTGAGCCAGTACCTCAAAGACAAGAAGAATAAAGGGAAAGTGGATGGGGGAGTGATGGTCGAAGGAGCTAGCGGGAGTGGTGAAGGGTATAAACGGAATATGATTAACTCTGGGAATACCGAAGTGAAGCAAGGAGACCCAAAGAGAAGGATGGAGGCCTGCAAGACCTGTGGATAGACTCAATTAGGAGTCTATCTCAAGGGGAAGGCCGTATGCTACAACTGTGCACAAGAAGGGCACATTACGCCTAACTGCCCAAGTCTAAAGAAAAATCACGGATGCTTTATGTGTGGGTCAACTGACCACATGTCAAAGAACTGCCCGAAGAAGGGGACGAATGGGAATCAGGGCACTAATAGCGGTAAGTTAGCTATTAGCGGTCCAGCGCAGCCAGGTAGACCGATGGGTCGTACCTTTAACATGACAGTCCAAGATTCAGTTGCACCAGGGAATGTCATCGCATGTATTATTCTGATCAACGACATAAATACTTACGTGCTGTTTGATTTGGGTGCTACTTGTTCGTTTATAGCATTTGATTTTGCTAGACAATTAGAGTTACTTCCCGAAAATTTGCTCATACATTTAAATATTAAGGTAGTAAACGAAGAGATAGTTCCTATTGAAGATATTCATAAGAGTTATTGTGTAGACATACGAGGTTGTAAATTGTCGGTAGATTTGCAACCGATAAAGTTAGGAGAATTCGATGTAATTCTCGAAATGGATTGGTTGGTAAACCATGGGGCAATTATAGATTGTTAAAAGAAATGTGTAAATATTAAAACGATAAAATAACCTAATGTAATATTTTACGGTAATAAATCGTCGGAACGTTCATATTGTCTAACCATGATACAAACTAGGAAATTATTAAGGAAGGGATGTGTAGGTTATCTGTGTCATGTTGTGGACATCCAGATAGTGGTAGCAACCATGGAACAAATACCTATAGTTAAAGAATTCGCGAATGTATTTCTGAATGAATTGTCGTGTCTTTCACCGAATAGGGAGATCAATTCTGTAATAGACATTGTGCCAGGAGCGGCACCAGTTTCTAGGACACCGTACCGTATGGAGCCAGTGGAGATGAAGGAGTTAATGGTACATTTACAAAAAATGTTGGACAAGAAGTACATTCAACCGAGTGTTTCGCCATGGGGAGCACCAATACTGTTTGTCAAAAAGAAGGATGGATCGTTAAGGCTTTGTATCAATGTAGCGAGTTGAACAAGTTAACGATAAAGAATAAATACCCATTGCCCAGGATCGATGATCTTTTTGATCAGATGAAAGGGGCTAAGTATTTTTCTAAAATATATTTAAGAACGGGGTATTACCAGTTGAAGGTTAGGAAGGTGGATGTACCAAAGATGGCATTCAGGACTCGTTATGGTCATTACGAGTTTCTGGTGATGTCATTTGGGTTGACAAATGCACCAGCTGTATTTATGGATATGATGAATAGAGTGTTCAAACAATATTTGGACAAGTTCGTTGTGGTGTTTTTCGATGATATTCTACTCTATTCTAAGACGCCAGAAGATCATGCTGAACACCTAAGATTAGTGTTGAAGACATTAAGAAAGGAGATGTTGTATGCGAAGTTAACTAAGTGTGAATTTTGGTTGGAAAAGGTACAGTTTTTAGGTCATATCATTGACCATGAGGGGATTTCGGTAGATTCAGCGAAGGTGGAAGCCGTGATGAATTAGGAACAACCGAAAACGTAATTGTAAATAAATTTATATAATGTAACTGTAAATATTTTAATATATATACATATACATAAATTTATCTCTAAATATTCATATAGATTTATATTTAAAATTTATAAACAAATATTTATTTATAAATTAATAAATATTTCATCTAAAATTTATAAAATTTAGATATGAATATTTTTATAAATATTTATATGAATATTTAGAGATAAATTTATAAATATTTATATGAATATTTGTTTATATATAAAAATATTCATAGCTACTTTATATATATTTAGTTTAATGTTGAGATTTATTCAGTATTTTATTTAGTTTGACAAGAAATTTTGAAAAGAATATGTTTGTATGTGTGTGTGTGTGTGTGTGTATATATATATATATATATATATATATATATATATATATATATATATGGTAGGAAAATTTATCTAATACATAAAAAAATATCGCACATGAAGCATGAAAAAATTTAATAATAACCTATAAGTAAAAAAAAAATTAAAATTTAAGTTATTGTCAAACACT
The DNA here is from genome assembly GCA_020205505.1 of Panax japonicus. Classification (NCBI taxonomy): domain Eukaryota; kingdom Viridiplantae; phylum Streptophyta; class Magnoliopsida; order Apiales; family Araliaceae; genus Panax; species Panax japonicus. The sequence goes on from CM035108.1 coordinate 29,939,451, forward strand.
AGATAATAACAAATAACTTATAACTAAGTTTGACCAACTTATAAGTCATTGCCGAACACCCTCTAATTCAAGATATAAAGAGAAATTAATATTTGATTATAAAAAAAATTACAAGTCTAGAAAAAGGAGAATTTGAAAAAGGGGAGTCAAAAAAGAACTTACACACCATTGGTGCAACTTAATTGGTCTATGTTGGAACCATTGGCGTGACTTAATCGGTGCAGTTTGGTCAATTTTTGGTGCAATTTCGGGAGCGATTTTGATTCCTTGCCCATCCCTTATCAAAAAGTATATATGTAAAATAACGAGTTACAAAAAAATTCATATAAATTATTTTAGAAATTAATTATATTTTTTTTTTCAAAATTATAAGTGTGCGAATATGATCATTATAAACTACATCTAATTAACTACAAAGTTTAATTTTTGTAAATTAGAAAATATATCTATTATGTGCTCAATTTAAATTTCAAAAATTATAACTTAAAAAAAATAAAATCGGGCATTTATTTTGAGACAGACGGAGAGAAACATTTCACTGTAAATGATGCATTTTGGAGGGGTGGGGGGGGGGGGGGGTGGGAAAAGAGGCATGCTTATTGGATTTGTCTTAATTTTGGGCAAAAATTTACTAGTCTTTGCAAAAAAAAAGTATTAAATACGCAACAAAAAAATATTATTGCCAATGAATGTGGCCTATATTAGGCAACGAAATATAGCAACAAAAAAGTTTTCGTTGCCGACGATGAGGATAAATCTCATTGGCAACAAAAAAAAAAATAGGCGGTGTGTTTTTTTTCCCGCCAACAATTTGCAACGAATTTTTGCAACGACTTATGAAATTCGTTATGAAAAATGAAAGCTTTTCATAAACTGCAACGAATGACAAATTTTGTTAAAGTCGTTGCCCGAAAAATTGTTGCCAAATGTCTATTTTTTGTAGTGAAGGGTCACACCATAAATGGAAGATTAATAATTATTTAAGAAGTAAATGACATAATCGTAATAATATGTTAAATGTATTTAGTTTAATTTATGGTGATAGAGTAAATCAAATAGCTTGATATTTATTATTTAATATTTTAAAAATATTAAATATAAATTAATAAGAGGAGTCTTATTAATATTATTACAATTATTATTATTTTAATTTCTAAAGAAGTTTGGGAATAAATTTAATATAAGTACTCTCATTTATTCTTAATAAGTTTAGGAGGCAAATTAATTAAAAAAGTTTAATTAATTAACCCCAATAAGATTAGGGAGTTTAATTAATTAAATAAAATATTATTTCTAATTAGATTAGAAGGGTTGACTAATATCTATATATAAGGAGTCTTATACTAGATATCAGTAGACGTAATTTCAATTGTTGGAGAGTACTCCTTTTTCTACTGAGATAGAAAAACTAGGGTTTAGCCAACCACCCTTCTTCTTGAATAATCCTTCTTCCTTGGGTGGATTACCTCTAGAGGCCAAACACTTGGGTGGCTAACGTTGATCAATGGAAGGAATCAATTCCGAAGATTCAAGGAGATCGCGGAGAACTAGGAGTTGAACTCGTACCTGTGGAAGCTCGAATCTACAAGGGTATGATTCCATAACTTCTTATCCTTCGTTTTAATTAATAACATGCATAAAGGATGATTTGGGTAATTGGTTTGTTAAAAAATTTTAAATCTGATTTTGACATGCATTCTCTATTTTATGCAATTTGATTACGTCTATGATTCTCACAAACCTAACAGTTCTCAGTCCATAGTGACTACTCAGTGTTCATTCTTCTTAAACTTTAAAATGATTAAACTTTTGAATCTTGATGATATCTTTCAGTCCATAGCGACTCTTATTTAGAATAATTGATATTTCTTGTTATTCTTAAACTATAATTAACTGTTATACCCTTGAAATTCGAACTTTATACTTAGTCACCCTTATTGCTATATTACCTACTAGGCAATTTGTTGCTCATTCTTACTTTTTTACACCTTTCAGTAAAGGCAGAACATTGTGAAACATCAGGCAAGGATAAGGGTAAGGGCAAGGCTATGCAGTAGCTTTGTTCCTTTAAGTTAGAAGTTTGTTATTATTCAATTGTAATAAGACTTATTTAATATTATGTATTAAGTTATGTTTGAACTTAAGTTATGTAATATTACTAGTAATGGTTGTGAAACATTGGGACTAGAATACTTATAATAAATCAATGTAAGTTATTCTATTATTCTGCTATATGAGTTATTAGTGCATTAATAAAATTAGAATGTGAAGCACCGAATTCAAGATATTATTGTCTGAATTTGGGCGCGTCACAACAGTGAATCTTTCCGTGAATATGCCCAAAGATGGAGACGTCTGGCAGCGCAATTCATTCCATCAATGATAGAAACTGTGATGATAATGACATTCATTGATATACAAGAAGCTCTATTCTACGAAAGAATCCTAATAGGCATAGGAAAACCATTCTCAAAGATGATTAAACAAGTAGAAATGGCAGAGATGGGCCTGAAAGTAGGCAAGATTAAAGATCTTAAGGCCTTGGAAGCAGTCGTCAAGCATATATAGTCTGGCAACTATGCGAGAACTCCCAAGAGGGTACCCATGAAAGGCGATGAAGATGTATCCCTCATTTTACAGGGGCAAGCTAAGAGACTAACCTATAGTCCCCACATTTGGAAGAAGCAAGGCAATCTTCCATTTCAACAACAAGTTTAATTCAACCAATGCCAAGACAAAATGAGAAAATTTGAAAGAACATAAAATCAGGTGTTCACTCCACTAGGTGATTCCCTGAAAAATATATTAGAGTTATTAATCCACCAGAGGAAAATTACTGAATTGGCTCCACCTCTTGATCTAAAAATCATAAGATACAATCTAAGCTAGAGATATGTTTACCATTCAGGGTCTTCGGGACACGATACACAAGATTGTTGGTCCTTAAAGCATAAAATTAAAAATCTGATCGAAAGTGGCAGTATTGTGGTCCAATGACCTAACCAGCCAAATGTTAACACCAACCTTCTGTTGCAGCATGATACAGAGGGAGTAAACATGATCGGGTCAGGAAGTGCTAAAATATATCTAAATTATAAATACATACGAATAATAGAGGAATACCCCCAAAGGGCCAGAAAAAATGTCCTCGAGTGGGAAAATCCGGAGGAGTGTATGATAGTGATGCAAAAATAGCAAACGATCCAGCATCAAGTAACTCTGTTGACTAATCTAATAGTGCGCCAACATCAAGTAACTCTGTTGACTAATCTAATAGTGCGCCAACATCAAGTTATAAGGTAACTTTTCACTCAACTATCAGAAATCTAAGAGAAAAAAGTGGTTCACAAGAATTCAAGTTTATACCCCTCCAAGATGAGCCAGCTAAATGAAGAAGGTCAAGGTGGGCTGAAAGGACCAGAAAAGTGGAATGATAAAATTACTAAAAGATCTCGCTAGCTATGTTTATGTGATTTGATTGCATGATCGGGTTCTGCTATGTTTTATCGTGCTTCCGCTATGTTTATGTGATTTGATTGTATGATCGGGTTATATACAAACCTATAAAAAAGCCAATTTTGAGTACATATATGAGTGAAACATTGATTTGAGTGAAACACGTAAGGGAGTGGTAAGGAAACTATTTTTTACTAACCCTTGTTTTCTAGAAAATATGTTTGGCTCGAAGGATAAAGGAACTTTTGAGGAACCTTCCTCGAATTTTGACATAAAGTTTATGTTTAAAGCCTAATAAGGAACGGAACAGAAGATGGGAGATGATGAATGAACATCTTGATCAGTTAAGTGACACCCGAGGTGAATCATCTCAAATTCCTCATGGGGCATATAAAAAGGAAAGAACACATCAATAGGACTCTAGAATGAGGGAAACTTATTTTAATGGTGGATTTAGTGAAGAAGAAGACTGAGAATCTGATTTCTTACATCGAAGGCAAAGTGGTGCTAGAGAAAGAGGAGGTTGGAATGGAGAAGACAACAACTTAGATAACATTAAAAGGAAAATTATAGCTTTCCAAGGAAGGAGTGATCCTGAGGCTTATATAAAATGGGAGAAGAAGATGGAGTGGATCTTTGAATGTCAAAAGTACTTAAATCTTAAGAAAGTCAAATTCAAAATCACAAAATTCTCAGATTATTCAGTTACTTGATGGGATCAATTGATGACTAGCCGAGAGAGATGTGGTGAACATTCAATTAAAACATGGACAGAGATGAAGGCAAATATGAAAAAGAGATTTGTAGCAAGCCACTACCATCGAGACTTGTTTCAAAGTTTGCAAAATTTGAAACAGAGAAGTAGGAACGTAGAGGATTACTTTAAGGAGATAGAGATTGTTGGGTAAAATCTAGTTTAGCACATCACACAAGTATACGTGGTTAATAAATAATAAAGTGATAAGTCAAGTATAGTTACCACAGAGAAAATAACTGCAATTTATCCTAACAACTACCAACTTTATATTATCTCAATTTTATTAAACAAGTGATCAAGTTTGTGAAAACTATGGAAATTACTATTTAAATAAAATTAAAGCTAACTACTATAGACACTCGAAATTTTTCTGCACAACTGTTACTAACATTACAGGCGGGCAGAATCGTCTTTTGGAGATAACCCTGGAAGACAGTTAACATCCATTTCGGATACCACCGGAAGATCGGTTCACAACCCAGAACACACACCGGGAACATCAGTCTCAACCCGGAACACACACCGGGAGTCTCATCCTCAATCCCGGAACACACACTAGAAGGATCATTTCCAACCTCGGAGATAACCCCAAGTTTCATCCTTGGCGATAACCCCAAGGAATGCTATTGCAGTTCCGGCAATAACTCCGGAAATACTTGTTTCAAACACATGCGATCTGTAATAACCCAATATTTTCAATAAAAAATTTTGCAATTTAATTTTTTTTATTTATATATATAAAGGTGGGAATATGTGCAAGGTAAAGTATATGTATCTATATGATAAATAAAATTACTTATTAGATGTAAATAATTTCTTATTAGACTTATTGATCATTATAGATTATATTCTTATAATAAATTAATTTTGTAATAAAAATATTTATTATTTATTTTCCATGAAAATATGATTATTGTATATATGATATGGATATTATGATATGTGTATATTATATTAATTAAGTTAATTATTTGAACTTAATTAATGATGGTAAGTATGAAGGTTATGTCAGATATGAATTCAAAACCCTAAGTCTGGATTTTGAATAAAGGATGAGAATAATAATATAATATTATTTATATTTCAGTGATATAAATATGCCGGATATGTGTGTAATGTTAATTTATAGATCAGTTATAGTAACACAGTACAAACCCTAGCATTGCGGATAACTATAGTACATAAGTCAGTTATGACTGTAAGATTTGTTAATTTAGGTTTTATGTAATTAAAGACCATTATTATGTTTAATGTTAAATAGGTAAATCCTAATTGACATTTAGAAACCCTAATTACTAGATCAAGACCTTAATTGCTAAGTTATAAACCCTAATTACTAATTTAGCAAGCTTAATGGTAATTAGTATTTTGCAAAGCTTATTTTGCAAGCCTAAAGAGATTAGAAAACCTAATTCAATTATGAAACCCTAATTCACATTTCTAGAAACTAAGATGCCCATTTTACCCTTAATACAGAATTCTAGATTTAGAGCATAAGAAGCCTTAGGGTTAAACCCTAAGGGTCAAACCCTAGAGGTTAGAAAGGAATTAACATCTTTGCCACTAAAAGTAAGAGCCAAATGACCAAATTGCCCTTCTTGCATTATTTAATAGATAACTTGTATAGGTTTCCATAACTTTAGTTGGTAAACCAACTCAACATAGCCATATGGTCTAGTAATAGCCTTTAATCAATAAGCATGATCAACCCTAACCATTTCATCAAATTATATATAGATTATGAGAGAGAATGTCACATTCAAGCCACATTTGATCACAACACTCAACCAAAATCCTCTCAGCTTCAAACATCCGAAATTTTCTTGCTAGACCAGTCACTAATCAAGCTTCACTAACACTTGTAGCAGATCAGAAGCATTAGATCAAGATTTGGTTCATAGAATGGTATAAAAACCCTAAACCTAGAAATCCTTGTGATTCATGTTATTTGTTGTTGTTTATTATTTAAAGTTATGTTAGTAGGTGTCATTTAGTGATCTGGGTTGTTATAACTCAGATCCATAACACGTAGATGCTAGAAATTAATGATTTTATAAATCTGGAAAAAGTTTAAAACTGTGGTCTGATAATGAATGTCAGAGCCTCTAGATCTTTCTGTGCTTAGTGTTATGTATGTTTTATGTTATGTATATGTTCGTTGTCATGCGGACTATGATCTGTAACTGGAAACAGGGCCAGATCATGTCAAGAACTCAAGATATGAGTTGTCAAAGTGAGTTGACCAATCAGGAAAAACTGAGTTTCTGGGCAACCCAGAAATCCAAAATTTCTGACAGCCACTTTTGAAGCTCTAGATCTTTCTATTGTTTGTTTGTTTAGCCAAGTTGTTGTTTTCATGTTGTAGCCTGACATGAGGACTACACAATCAAACCTTTAGATCACCCAGAAAATACATAGAATCAAAGATAATTAAGGTCAAACAAGCGTTGACCGACTGCCTTATGAAGAAATCTGGGAAACCCGGATTTCTCAAGAACAACTTCTGACCACTAGTTTGAACGGCTTTGATCCATCTTATGTGTTGATAAAATGATATGCAATTGTTTGATAATGGTACTCTGGCATCACTACTACAAGGTGGAACACTTAGATAACACAAACGAGACCTAGACTGAAATCTATAAGGATGCAAAGTAGGGACCCTCACACTGCTCGAGTTTCTGGAAAACCCAGAAACTCAAGAACATTGTTTGGCAAGATTTTGAGAGCTTAGATCTCTCTGATCTGTTGAAGAATGACCATGAAACTTGATTTCAGTTGTACTATTACATGAATACTACAATCTAGAAGATTTAGCCAGCCCAGAAACACATTAGGTTGAGAATTATAGCTGGTCAAACCTAGCATCCGGTAAACTGACATAATGTTCTTGGTTTTCTTCAAGAACAACAAGAACACCTATAGTGACGGTTCTGTCGCTATAGGGCCCTTTTAGCGACAGTTTATTTATGAAATTATTATTTTTATTTAATAATTAGTATTAAATAGTTTTTAATTATTAAAAATACAAAATAAATTCCAAAAAATTATTTTAAAGTCAAAAAATGAGTTTTTAATTATTTTGAATATATTTCATTAATATTTATTATTTTTGGAATATTAATGGTATTTAATTTGTTTAATTAAAATATTAAATAAATTACTTAAAAATGATTTTAATACTTAAAAAATCATTTAAAATTATATTATGTTATAAGCAAATATTTTAAGTTATTCTTAATATTTTGTGATGAATACAAAATAAATTCCTAAAAATTATTTTAAATCTAAAAATGAGTTTTTAATTATTTTGAATATATTTCATTAATATTTATTATAAAATATAACTTTTGATATTTTTTCATGAAAAATATTAATTATTTAATATTATTGATATTAAATTTATTTAATTATTATATTAAATAAATAGTCCAAAAATGGTTTTATTGATTTAAAAATCATTTAAAAAGGATATAAATGAATTAAAAATATTTTTAAGTTATACTTAATGACTTTTAATATTTTGAGGATTTATACATTAATATTTTAATATTAATGGTAGTTATTTAAAAATAATTTTAAGTGTTTTAAAAATCATTTTAGGGTAATATAAATGTTTTAAAAATATTTTGAGTTATTATAAATAACTTTAATATTTTGGCAATGGTTTCATTAATAGTTTAATATTATTTAAATATTAATGATAATGGAATTATTTGATATTTAAATCATTTTATAATGATTCAGGTATTTGAAAATTCATGATAAATTATAATAATTATTTGAAAATTTTTATGAGGCTATGAAAAAAAATATGACTGATACTTAGGTTGTCCAGAATAATATTAAGGGTATTAAATAGAGTTTTAAACTTAGTAAGTACACGATACGCCGTCGGTACACCGACATGTCTTTGAAATTGATGCGGACTTATATAGTTTGACTGTATGTGTGTTTATTTGTGATTTAATGACTGTGAAACATGTGTGACGATGTGATTAGGTTATGTTCTGACTGCAATAAGTAGTACTATGTGTTATGATATGTGATTCTAATCGTTAGAATGATCTTATTAATGATATGTTTCGGTATAAAAGATAAAACTATGTTACGTATTGTAAGCAGCAGACCAGGCAATTTTCCTATACTTACTCCAATTATTATTGAGCAAGTATCTTACCTTTGCATTTTCTTTATGCAATGGACATGAGTAAGAAGTTTCAGAATTTTATTATTATTATGCTAAATTATTAACCCTATTGTGATATATTCTATATCCGATTATTTTTTATCAATATGTTAGTATATGGTAATTCAGATATATATTCCGTTCGTTAATTTCTAAATATGATTACACAAGTGTCCCCACTTGGATAATCATTGTATTTAATCACATGTGTATATATATATATATATATATATATATATATATATATATATATATATATATATATGTCTATGCTATTTGACCCAGCTAGACACAAATTCAAAAATAATGTTGAATATGATAAAACCTTTTTTTATCTAATCAAATTGATTTGGTTCGGATTCCAGATTATGTATGAACATCCCGAACATGGGGAAACTTTTATGCGCCTAAGGCTGCCAGAGTGAACGATAATATCGTTCTTGCATGTAGTATTGATCAATACAGGGCACATTGGGCAGATCACCCTCGTGTCCGTAAGTTATGATGGTTTACAGATGAAGTTCTGTTAAACCTTTTCAAAAATTGAGAATAATGTTCATAATATGTCACCTTAACCCTATTTATAGTCAGTACATAGTTTCAAAAATTTGATAGAGAGTTGTTATGTTATTATCGGTCCAGACTACTTCATAACTTTTGAATTATTGTAGAAGGGTAGTACAAAGAAAACATTTAATCCTTTCAGCTAATATTTATAATTGTTATTACTTGATGACAACTCAAATGCTTATCCTTGCTTAATTTAAATGTTTTAAGTTAAGTATGATCTACTAGAGGGCTCTGCTAAGAACAAAAGGAAAGGAAAGCTACCCGAATAAGTTTGAGTTATCTTATGTAGTAGTTAGACTTAAATAAGATGATTATATTTATTATATATCATGTAATGAAATGTTTTACGGTTGCGTACCTGGGATTAGACCCTGATATATAAATTAAGTTTGATATTTATGATAATATTATTATTTTTGCTCATAGAAATGGTATCGTAATGCACTGAGTTCGGGTTTCAAGTATCTGAATTTTGGGGCGTTACACAATCAGCTTCAATCTCACCCCTCCTGTCGAGGCACTCATACCTCAGACCCGGAGCTAACAACGGGCGTACAGGCACACCCACAGATGACAGTGAGGCACATAAACAACCAGTCCAATCTCAGATGTAACCATGAGCAAAGTCTGTTTTTCGCTCAAACCGGTGATAACCCCGTTGAGGAGTCAAACGTCATCTTGACACTTCAACACTTCCTCTCACAAGATGATATCGCAGCATACCAACAAGTAGTCCAATCTCAGATGTAGCCCTGAGCAACGTCTACTTTCAGCTCAAACCGGTGATAACATCGGCGAAGAGTCAAACATCATTTTTCCCCTTTCAACACATGCGCGTCGTCTCAACAATTCATATATATATATATATATATATATATATACATACAACTATGTCCTTCAAGGACCAGGATATCCAATCCTGAGTGACTATTACGTGTGGCAGTACTTTTGATAGAATTTAAAACTTGAAGACCATGGGCATGGTCCCCTCTTCCTGACTTCGTACAACCTCTAATCCATGTCATTGCGTAAGTTTTAACACAAACTATCCGAAGAAGGTCACATATACCTCGTTCAGGTGCTCGGATTGAAGTTCTGTAAGTTCGAGCAGACATTCCAGTGCGTGAGTGCATGTACTTCTAGACGACGGGAACCGCAAAGCCTGGGCCCACCATGACCAGCCACAGATGTAACTATGGCTGCCGTAGGTACACCAGCAGCCATCCATCTATATATACAAGGTTGGACTTCAGCCATTTGAAAGAGAGAAGAGAGAGAAAAGGCGAGGAAGCCCTGTCCATTTTGCTCTGTACACACCCATATTGAGTGTTTTATTTTCTATTAGCTCACATATAGCTATCCTTTATCCGTCGGGAGCTGAGTAGTTATCCAAATAAAGTCATAGAAGTCTACTTTGGCAGCCCACTGTAAGCCTTCTCACATTATCACACACAGTTGTACACGCTGAGAGTCGTGTGAATGTGTTTACATGGACTTCGGTCCGTGGTTTTCATTTCTATCTGTATATATATACTTATATCTATATATGTATATATTTTTATGCGGACTAACATTATCGATTTATGCTTCGATTAAGCCTAGACTTCGGTCTGGAGCATTTATTAGCTTATATATATATATATATATAAACTGTTGTCAGACTCTGTCTGATGAGCCACTTTGGTCTGGAGCTTTTAATTGCTTATATATATATATATATTTATTTGTTTTTAAATGTTTTTTCAAACCTTTTCTTCTTTGGCTCCTAGATCATTCGTCTAACTTGCTGTAAACCACCTATGATCGTAGTAAGTCCCGTTACGCCGTTGTAAGACTTTAGTAAGAGAGCAGTTTAGGCTAAGGGTATCATTAGATCAACAGGTATGTTTTTACACATGGCAAGAACGGTTTGAGTTTAACAAGAATGATCAAAGAAAGAATTTTTGTTTAAACAGTTAACAAATATGTCTTCTTTTTAGATCGATTTCACTGATAGATCAGGACCAATCGAGTGATCCTTTGTCTCAGATTTCAGTCTAATTTGTTTTTAAACAAAATTATTTTTTACAAAATCTAAGAAATTTTGAATATTTTGACCAATTTTCGGTAGAAATTTTTTTTCCTCCTTCTTTATAAACCAAATTTTTGGTGGTGAAAGGGTTATTTCCTAGATAAAAATTTTGAGGTGAAAATCTATGGGGATGGTGACTCATCTGTGAAGATGATCAACAGCACCTTCCGGCATCCACAGGAGACGAACCAAGTCAAGGAAGAAGACGCTAGAGGAGTATTCAATCACCGACAGGTGATGACCCACGCCATCATCTCTTTTAGTTTAGTAAATGTAAAAAGTAAAAGTAAAAGAATAACTTTTTCTTTTACTTAAGTTAAATGTTTTTAACTTTAGTTAAATGTTTCTTACATTTACCCATGTAAAAGTAAATGTAAAATGTTTCTTACGTTTTACTTTTAGTTTAGTAAATTACTTTTACTTCAGTTAATGTAATAGTGATTCCTGCGTGAATCAAATAGTAATTTACTTTTATATTTTCTATTTAAACAACTCGAAGTGTTTAGAGTTGTTTAGGCTTAATTCAATGTAGCCTCAGAGCTTCTCTCTCTAGAAAGCTCTTCCGAGGTCCTCTCTCTTCTCTCTTAGTTAGCTGGAGACGAAGCTTTCAGCTTTGATCTTCTTAGTTAAAGATGAAAAATAAGTCTTCAATACTTCTCTCTTCACTTAAACATTTAGATCTAGGATATACTGTAATCCCTTCCTCAAATGTTTATAAATAAAAGAAAGAGATTACTTTACCGATTACACGGTCATCTTCTTAATCTTTTCTTTTTCTGTCAAAGTTTTCTGAATAAAAACTTATCATCGCTGTTATATGGTATCAAAGACACACGGTTGGTTCTTGATGCTATCGGTGGTTTCGATTAAAATAGTTTGATTTATTTTTAAACGTTTATTCAAACTTTTTCTTCTTTGGCTCCTAGATCATTCGCCTAACTTGTCGTAAACCACCTATGATCGTCGTAAGTTCTGTTACGCCGTTGTAAGACTCTAGTAAGAGAGCAGTTTAGGCTAAGGGTATCATTAGATCAATAGGTATGTGTTTAAACATGGCAAGAACGATTTGAGTTGAACAGGAATGATCAAAGAAAGAATTTTTGTTTAAACATTTAACAAATGTCTTCTGTTTAGATCGATTTCACTGATAGATCAGGACCAATCGAGTGATCATTGTTTCAGATTTCAGTCTAAATTGTTTTTAAACAAATTTTTTTTTTTTTACAAATTCTAAGAACTTTAGAAGATTTTGACCAATTTTTGGTAGAAATATTTTTTCCTCCTTTATAAAACAAATTTTTGGGGGTGAAAGGGTTATTTCCTAGATAAAAATTTTGAGGTGGAAATGTATGGGGATGGTGACTCATCTGTGAAGATAATCAATAGTACCTTCCGGCATCCACAGGTGACGGACCAAGTCAAGGAAGAAGACGCCAGAGGAGTATTCAGTCACCGACAGGTGATGGCCCACGCCATCATCTCTTTTACTTTAGTAAATATAAAAGTAAAAGCAAAAGAATAACTTTTGCTTTTACTTAAGTTAAATGTTTTTAACTTTAGTTAAATGTTTCTTATATTTACCCATGTAAAAGTAAATGTAAAATGTTTCTTAAATTTTATTTTTACTTCAGTTAATGTAATAGTGATTCATGCGTGAATCAAATAGTAATTTACTTTTCTGTTTTCTATTTAAACAACTCGAAGTGTTTAGAGTTGTTTAGGATTAATTCAATGTAGCCTCAGAGCTTCTCCCTCTAGAAAGCTTTTTCGAGGTCCTCTCCCTTCTATCTTAGTTAGCAGGAGACGAAGCTTTCAGCTTCAATCTTCTTAGTTAAAGATGAAGAAGAAGTCTTCAATACTTCTCTCTTCCCTTAAACATTTAGATCTAGGATATACTGTAATCTCTTCCTCAAATGTTTATAAATAAAAGAAAGAGATTATTTTACCGATTACACGGGCATATTCTTAATCTTTTCTTTTTCTGTCTAAGTTTTCTGAATAAAAACTTATCTCCGCTGTTATATGGTATCAAAGCCACACGGTTGGTTCTTGAAGCTATCGGTGGTTTCGATTAAAATAGTTTGATTTATTTTTAAACGTTTATTCAAACTTTTTCTTCTTTGGCTCCTAGATCATTCGCCTGACTTGCCGTAAACCACCTATAATCGTCGTAAGTCCCGTTACACCGTTGTAAAACTCTAGTAAGAGAGGAGTTTAGGCTAAGGGTATCATTAGATCAACAGGTATGTGTTTACACAAGGCAATAACGGTTTGAGTTTAACAGGAATGACCAAAGAAAGAATTTTTGTTTAAACAATTAACAAATATGTCTTTTGTTTAGATCGATTTCACCGATAGATCAAGACCAATCGAGTGATCCTTTGTTTTAGATTTCAGTCTGATTTGTTTTTAAACAAAAAAGTTTTTACAAAATCTAAGAAATTTTGAAGATTTTGACCAATTTTCGGTAGGAAATTTTTTTCCTCCTTTATAAACCAAATTTTTGAGGGGTGAAAGGGTTATTTCCTGGATAAAAATTTTGAGGTGAAAATGTATGGGGATGGTGACTTATCTGTGAAGATGATCAACAGCATCTTCCGGCATCCACAGGTGACGAACCGAGTCAAGGAAGAAGACGCCAGAGGAGTCTTCAGTCACCAACAGGTGATGGCCCACGCCATCATCTCTTTTACTTTAGTACATGTAAAAGTAAAAGTAAAAGAATAACTTTTACTTTTACTTAAGTTAAATGTTTTTAACTTTAGTTAAATGTTTCTTACATTTACCCATTTAAAAGTAAATGTAAAATGTTTTTTATGTTTTACTTTTACTTTAGTAAATTACTTTTACTTCAGTTAATGTAATAGTGATTCCTGCGTGAATCAAATAGTAATTTACTTTTCCGTTTCTATTTAAACAACTCGAAGTGTTTAGAGTTGTTTAGGCTTAATTCAATGTAGCGTTAGAGCTTCTCTCTCTAGAAAGCTCTTCTGAGGTCCTCTCCCTTCTCTCTTAGTTAGCCGGAGATGAAGCTTTCAGCTTCGATCTTCTTAGTTAAAGATGAAAAAGAAGTCTTCAATACTTCTCTCTTCCCTTAAACATTTAGATCTAGGATATACTGTAATCCCTTCCTCAAATGTTTATAAATAAAAGAAAGAGATTACTTTACCGATTACACGATCATCTTCTTAATCTTTTCTTTTTCAGTCTAAGTTTTCTGAATAAAAACTTATCACCGCTGTTATATGGTTTCATGTATGGAGATGGTGACTCATCTGTGAAGATGATCAACAGAACCTTCCGGCATCCACAGGAGACGGACCAAGTCAAGGAAGAAGGCGCCAGAGGAGTCTTCAGTCACCGACAGGTGATAGCCCACGCCATCATATCTTTTACTTTAGTAAATATAAAAGTAAAAGTAAAAGAATAACTTTTGCTTTTATTTAAATTAAATGTTTCTTACATTTACCCATGTAAAAATAAATTTAAAATATTTCTTACGTTTTACTTTTACTTTAGTAAATTACTTTTACTTCAGTTAATGTAATAGTGATTCCTGCGTGAATCAAATAGTAATTTACTTTTCTATTTTCTATTTAAACAATTCGAAGTGTTTAGAGTTGTTTAGGCTTAATTCAATGTAGCCTCAGAGCTTCTCTCTAGAAAGCTCTTCCGAGGTCCTCTCCCTTCTCTCTTAGTTAGCCAGAGATGAAGCTCTCAGCTTCGATCTTCTTAGTTAAATATGAAAAAGAAGTCTTCAATACTTCTCTCTTCCCTTATACATTTAGATCTAGGATATACTGTAATCCCTTCCTCAAATGTTTATAAATAAAAGAAAGAGATTACTTTACCGATTACACGGTCATCTTCTTAATCTTTTCTTTTTCTGTCTAAGTTTTCTGAATAAAAACTTATCGCCGCTGTTATATGGTATCAAAGCCACACGGTTGGTTCTTGATGCTATCGGTGGTTTCGATTAAAACAGTTTGATTTGTTTTTAAACGTTTATTCAAACTTTTTCTTCTTTGGCTCCTAGATCATTCGCCTGACTTGCCGTAAACCACTTATGATCGTCTTAAGTCCCGTTACGCCGTTGTAAGACTCTAGTAAGAGAGCAGTTTAGGCTAAGGGTATCATTAGATCAACAGGTATGTGTTTACACATGGCAAGAACGGTTTGAGTTTAACAGGAGTGAAAGAAAGAATTTTTGTTTAAACAGTTAACAAATATGTATTCTTTTTAGATCGATTTCACTGATAGATCAGGACCAATCGAGTGATCCTTTGCTTCAGATTTTAGTCTAATTTGTTTTTAATTTTTTTTTTTTTACAAAATCTAAGAAATTTTGAAGATTTTGACCAATTTTTGGTAGAAATTTTTTTTCCTCCTTTAAAAACCAAATTTTTGGGGGTGAAAGGGTTATTTCCTGGATAAAAATTTTGAGGTGGAAATGTATAGGGATGGTGACTCATCTGTGATGATGATCAACAGCACCTTCCGGCATCCATAGGAGACGGACCAAGTCAAGGAAGAAGACGCCAGAGGAGTCTTCAGTCACCGACAGGTGATGGCCCACGCCATCATCTCTTTTACTTTAGTAAATGTAAAAGTAAAAGTAAAAGAATAACTTTTGCTTTTATTTAAGTTAAATGTTTTTAACTTTAGTTAAATGTTTCTTACATTTACCAATGTAAAAGTAATTATAAAATGTTTCTTACGTTTTACTTTTACTTTAGTAAATTACTTTTACTTCAGTTAATGTAATAGTGATTCCTGCGTGAATCAAATAGTAATTTACTTTTCTATTTTCTATTTAAACAACTCAAAGTGTTTAGAGTTGTTTAAGCTTAATTCAATATAGCCTCAGAGCTTCTCTCTCTAGAAAGCTCTTCCGAGGTCCTCTCCCTTCTCTCTTAGTTAGCCGGAGACGAAGCTTTCAATTTCGATCTTCTTAGTTAAAGATGAAGAATAAGTCTTCAATACTTCTCTCTTCCCTTAAACATTTGAGGAAGGGATTATAGTATGTCCTAGATCTAAATGTTTAACGGAAGAGAGAAGTATTGAAGACTTCATCTTCATCTTTAACTAAGAAGATCGAAGCTGAAAGCTTCGTCTCCGGCTAACTAAGGGAGAAGGGAGAGGACCTCGGAAGAGATTTCTAGAGAGAGAAGCTCTGAGGCTATATTGAATTAAGCCTAAACAACTCTAAACAGTTCGAGTTGTTTAAATAGAAAACAGAAAAATAAAGTACTATTTGATTCACACAGGAATCACTATTACATTAACTGAAGTAAAAGTAATTTAATAAAGTAAAAGTAAAATTTAAGAAACTTTTTACATTTACTTTTACATAGGTAAATGTAAGAAACATTTAACTAAAGTTAAAAACATTTAACTTAAGTAAAACAAAAGTTATTCTTTTACTTTTACTTTTACATTTACTAAACTAAAAGAGATGATGGCGTGGGCCATCACCTGTCGGTGACTGAAGACTCTTCTGGCGTCTTCTTCCTTGACTTGGTCCGTCTCCTGTGGATGCCGGAAGGTGCTGTTGATCATCTTCATAGATGAGTCACCATCCCCATACATTTCCACCTAAAAATTTTTATCCAGGAAATAACCCTTTCACCCCCAAAAATTTGGTTTATAAAGAAGGTGGAAAAAAATTTTCTACCAAAAAATTGTCAAAATCTTCAAAATTTCTTAGATTTTGTAAAAAAATTTTGTTTAAAAATAAATCAGACTGAAATCTGAAACAAAGGATCCCTCGATTGGTCTTGATCTATTAGTGAAATCGATCTAAACATAAGACATATTTGTGAACTGTTTAAAAAAAATTCTTTCTTTGATCATTCCTGTTAAACTCAAACCTTTCTTTCCATGTGTAAAACACATACCTATTGATCTAATGATACCCTTAGCCTAAACTGCTCTCTTACTAGAGTCTTACAATGGCGTAACGAGACTTACGACGATCATAGGTGGTTTACGGCAAGTTTATACTGTAATTTAAACATTTAGATCTAGGATATACTGTAATCCCTTCCTCAAATGTTTATAAATAAAAGAAAGAGATTACTTCTCTTTTGTAAAGAATAACTTAGATCTTCTTAATCGCCGATATAACAGCGGCAATAAGTTTTTATTCAGAAAACTTAGACAAAAAAAGAAAAGATTAAGAAGATGACCGTGAAATCGGTAAAGTAATCTCTTTCTTTTATTTATAAACATTTGAGGAAGGGATTACAGTATATCCTAGATCTAAATGTTTATGGGAAGAGAGAAGTATTGAAGACTTCTTCTTCGTCTTTAACTAAGAAGATCGAAGCTGAAAGCTTCGTCTGCGGCTAACTAAGAGAGAAGGGAGATGACATCGGAAGAGCTTTCTAGAGAGAGAAGCTCTGAGGTAAAGTAATCTCTTTCTTTTATTTATAAACATTTAAAGAAGGGATTACAGTATATCCTAGATCTAAATGTTTAAGGGAAGAGAGAAGTATTGAAGACTTCTTCTTCATCTTTAACTAAGTAGATCGAAGCTGAAAGCTTCGTCTCCGACTAACTAAGAGAGAAGGGAGAGGACCTCAGAAGAGCTTTCTAGAGAGAGAAGCTCTGAGGCTACATTGAATTAATCCTAAACAACTCTAAACACTTCGAGTTGTTTAAATAGAAAATGGAAAAGTAAATTACTATTTGATTCACTCAGGAATCACTATTACATTAACTGAAGTAAAAGTAATTTACTAAAGTAAAAGTTAAACGTAAGAAACATTTTACATTTACTTTTACATGGGTAAATGTAAGAAACATTTAACTAAAGTTAAAAACATTTAACTTAACTAAAAGCAAAAGTTATTCTTTTACTTTTACTTTTACATTTACTAAAGTAAAAGAGATGATGACGTGGGCCATCACCTATCGGTGGCTGAAGACTCCTCTGGCGTCTTCTTCCTTGACTTGGTCCATCTCATGTGGATGCCAGACGGTGCTGTTGTTCATCTTCACAGATGAATCACCATCCCCATACATTTCCACCTCAAAATTTTTTTCCAGGAAATAACCGAGAGGTGGAAGTCTTAAAGAGCCACACGGTTATTTATAAACATCTCAGTAAATGAAACCCCTAGTAATATTTGAGGCGAAGAACTTACAGAGCCACCTATGATCATTCGCTTGACTTGCCGTAAATAACTTTGAAGAGAAATGAAAGAAGAAGAACAAGTGCGCATACAAACACAATTAAGTTACTAAATAAAACAGTTTTATTGATAATAGCTCAAACTGATTACAAGATAACTTATAATTTTACTGAGATAAGAACATTATATGAAACGAGGTTAAGTAGGCTTAATCAGCGGTTGAGGCTAAAGATTTATCAGAGAAGGAACTCTGAGTCTTTCTAAGTCTACCTTAACCAAATGAATTTGATTTCCTTTTATAGAACAAGGAAACGAACTGTTACAAGATTACTATTACAATAACTGGGTAAAGTAAAAGTAAGAAACATTTCACTAAAGTAAAAGTAAAAGTAAAAACATTTTACTAAAGTAAAAAAGAAAAGAAGATGCTTTCGGTGGAAAAGCAGACGTCTCTTTTGACTAATGCTGCCGTGGGGCCAGATGCTTGACTGATTGCTACTTTCGGTGGAAAAGCAAAAGATGCTGCTGACTATGCTTTTGACTAATGCGGCTGTGGGGCCAGATGCTTGACTAATTTGCTGCTTTCGGTGGAAAAGCAAAAGATGCTGCTGACTATGCTGTCGGGGCAGGTAATGGGCGGACTGAGGCTGCCGGAGCAGGTGCTGGCTGCCGGGGCAGGTGCTGGCTGACTGAGGCAATGAAGGCGGCTGATCATCATACACACCTTGATTGATTACTACAGGACTTCAAGAAAATGGATCTTGAGCATCCTGGAGATGAATTGTGCCATAGGGATCACAATCACCTATATCTTCAAGATCATGACTAGAATTTTCTCCTCTGGACTGAGAAGAAGCTTTGTCTGATTCTTCGTGTAACTGGTCAAGTCTAGAATGGATGGCATCAGCTAGACGCCTTAACTCAGAAGTGGAGTAATTGGAAACGTTAGTAACTTTATCTGAATCAGGAGGACCAACTGATTTTTCTTTTGACTTATCAACTATTTTAGTGGATGGTTTACTGGAAGATGCAACGGCAGGAGCCATAGTGACTAAAGGAGTGGTAACTGGAGGAGTCAATAAAGGAGAAGGCAGAAATTCTTTCTGAACTTGGCCAACTATCCTATCAACACCAAATTTATCCCTCCATTTAATGAAAAAACGGCGAGAGACTTGAGAAATAGGCGAGAGGTAAGTCTGAACAGTCCTAATACCTATGGACGACGGAGATTAAAATACTGTGACTTCTTGGGTAGCTAAAATGACATATTGCCATTTAAGAATCCAAGGGATTTTATATTTACTACAGAATATAAGGAAGACTGGAATTTCCTCATATTTTTACTGATAATTACTATGATGACATAAATGTTCTAACTGGGCAAGGGGTGGTTTGGGGAAAATATCATGGCACAAACCAAACCTTGTCCACCAAAGGATAAACCATTTGGGGAATTGACTCTTGAACTTGTGGTCGAACTGGAAAAACCACGAATGACTATGATCTTCATTTTGATGAAGCATGATTTTATGCCAAGCCTCAATATAATCATAGTAGAAATAAGAACTAGTATGATTAGAAAGTGACTTGAGATCAGAAGGATGACTACCCCAATCGGACAGATTGAGAACTTGTTTAATATACAATGAATGATAAAGAAGCTTGGATTTATCATCGTTGGCATAGATAGGTTTAATAAAGATTGACTCTGTTTCAATAAGGATGTCCCTATAATACACAAGTGATTTATGTGACAACCCGATATTTTCTATATAAATGAATCATAAATTTTGCGTATAATTTTTTTTTATTTATTAAAATAAATATGAATGATATGTGTCAAGGTAATGTGTAATTATAATTATATGTGTGATAAATAAAATTTATTTATTACATAAGTATTGCAAGTAAATTTATTTTAGAATCATTGATTATTATCAATTATATTTTTATAATAATTAATTCCATATTGGAAATGTTTTTATCAATTAATTTCTATGAAAATAAAATTATATATTATTTAAATAATCTATGAAATGATTTTAGAATAATTATAATAATTATTTTATTATATGAATTTTGTGCAAATATTAAGTTAATTATTTTAACTTAATTTATAATGTTAATTATGACAGATAAATCAGATATGGAATCCAAACCCTAATTTTGGGTTTTGATCAAGGAATGAGAATAATAATATTATATTATAATTCGCCAGTGTTATAATTATGTATGCTATGTGTGTAAGGTTAATGTGAGTATCAGTTTTGATGAAACAATTTTCATGTTACTAATAAACCCTAATTTTGGTTCTGGAATAAGGAATGATGATAATAATATAATATTAATTATATTATGATTTTTCAGTGCTATAAATATGTACTGTATATGTGAATCGGTGATGGTTGGCCAATTATGATGTTATGTGTTAAATCTTATTAATACTGTATGAAACCCTAATTTAAAATACAAATTAGAGTTTAAATTTATTGGAAAATTGCGATAATGTGGTTAATGTCTGGTATTATAAATATGATCGCTAATTAGGAAAGCCTTAATTATGGTCGCAAAACCCTAATTGCGAAATCGAAAACCTAATTTGATAATTAGAAAACCCTAATTATAATTAGTTAACACTAATTATCAAAACCCTAAACCCTAATTGCTATTTTGGCAAGGTTAATTATGATTAATGGTACAAAACCCTAATGTTCATGTATAATATAATTATTAACTTACCTAATTAACAATTTTAATTTTTCAAAATTTTAGAAAATAAAAATTTAGTTTATTATTTTATTTTATTTAATTTTATTTTTTTGTGCAAACCCTAGTTGAAAAAAATCTTATAATTTGTGCTAAACCTTAGGGTTAAACCCTAAGGGTTTGTCAAGATTATAATTTTGCCATTAAAAATAAAAACCAAATGACATGTTTACCCTTTTGTGTATTATTGAGGCTACATGTAGGTTTTGACAATTGGAGGGGTTGGTGACCTAATGTAACAACTCTCTTGACTTTAAATGACAGAAATCAACAGAATAGATCAGCCATACATGCATCATATACTTATATAAATAGATTGGAAGAGAGAGAAAATTATTTGTTAACTTATTTTTGCCCAAACACTCAAACATTCTCTCTCAACCCCAAACCTCCGAAATTTCCTTCATATATCAGTCCCTAAGAACAGCCCCACGATCAACCATAACATATCAGGAGCCAGAAATCAAAATTTATCAAAGAAGGTATAAAACCCTAATTAGAAATATGTCCATCGATCTGTGGTTTGATGTTATTTTTTGTGTTAAACATGATAGATATAGTGTCTAAGGATGATCTGGGTTGCTAGATGTTAGATCCATAACATCTAGAGGCTCAGATTTGATGTTCTTAAAAATATGGAAATTTTAAAGGAGGCGTCTGACAACGAATGTCAGGTCGTGTAAATCTCTGTATGTGTTTGATTTTTGTGTTGTAAGTGTTGAATCTTGTAGTCTGTTATGAGATCTTTGCTCTGGATCAAGAATCAGAAATATATCGGTTGTAGATTATAAGTTATAACCGGTCAAAGCTCATTGACCGGCATTGACCGGGCCATTTCTGGGTAACCCAGAATGAGCCCAGAAAGCTCTGACTAGTTATTAAACGGCTTAGATCTGACAGTGGTTTGATGTATAGTTATGGTTCTTGAATCTAAGTTGTAGTATGTTTGTTAGACTACATGCTCATGCCTTTATATCACATAAGTAATGAACAGATTGATTTGGGTGGCTGGTCAAACTAGTCAAGTCGATCATGTTTTCTGTTTTCTGGGTAACCCAGAAAACATAAGAACATGACGACTGACATAGTTTGACAAAGCTAGATTTTATGATTGTGTTGATGATTTAATGATTGTTTGTGTTAGATCTCTTCCTTATCATGTTAGGTATATACTGGATGCTTAATATCACTTAAACATTATCAGGCTAGCAAGTTGTGAGAGTCAAAAGGGGACAGGTCGAACTGTTCTTCATTTCTGGGCAACCCAGAAAATGAAGAACAGATCTGACAGCAACTTTGGACGCTTAGATCTAGCTTGTGTTAGGTTGTTTGATCATGTTGTTTGTTATGACAAGTAGTTTTGAACTTTGTCTACAAGATCTAGCTTTTGTAATTCCGAGGAACACAATACTCAAAGACTTATTGTTGGTCAAACATGACCACTCGACAACTGCCTATGAAGATCTGGGTTTATGTATGAACATGAAGAACACCTATAGCGACGGTTCTGTCGCTAAAGGTGGTCTTTAGCGACAGATGGTAATTTATTTTCTGGAAATTAATTAATAAATAGAAAAAAAAAGTTTTTAATTATTAAAAATTCAAAATAAATTATTAAAAATTATTTTAAATTCTAAAAATTAGTTTTTAATTATTTTATATATATTTCATAAATATTTAATATTTTTGAAATATTAAAAGTATTTGATTTATTTAATTATAATATTAAATAAATTATTTAAAAATGATTTTAATATTTGAAAAATCATTTAAAATTATATTATGATATAAGAAAATATTTTAAGTTATTTTTAATAACTTTTAATATTATTTGATAATTTTCATTAATAGATTAATATTAATGATAATTAAGTTATTTATTAAATAAATTAAATAAATGAATTAAAAATGATTTTATTATATTAAAAATTATTTTAAATAATGATAAGGTATTTAAAAATATTTTAAGTTATAAAATATTACTTTTAATATTTAAAGGTAAATTTCATTAATTAATTATTATTAATGATATTAAAGTTATTTAATAATTATATTAAATAATTTAGTTTAAAAATGATTTTAATATTATAATAATCATTTTAAATGAAAATAATGTGTTTAAAAGATATTTTAAGTTATAAAATATAACTTTTAATATTTAAAGAATAATTTCATTAATAATTTAATATTAATGATATTTATTTAATGATTAATGATATTAAGTTTATTTAATAATTATATTAAATAAATAGTTTAAAAATGGTTTTATTTATTTAAAAATCATTTAAAAAGGATATAAGTGAATTAAAAATATTTTAAAGTTGTAACTTTTAATATTTGGATAATGATAAATTAATATTTTAATATTAATGGTAATTGTTTAAGAATGATTTTAAATGTTTTAAAAATCATCTAAGGGTAATATAAATGTTTTAAAAATATTTTTGAGTTATTATACATAACTTTAATATTTTGGCAATTGTTTCATTAATAGTTTAATATTGATTAAATATTAATGATAATATAATTGTTTGATATTTAAATCATTTAATAATGATTCTGATATTTCAAAAATTATGGTAAATGGTAATAATTATTTAATAATTATTATAAGATTATGAAAAATAGTATGACTGATGTTTAAGTTAACTATTTGGATATTGAACTTCGGGATAGAGTCTTAGACTCGATTTTTACCCGATAAAGTTGTCGGTAGACCGACATGTTTCAGAAATTGATCTGGACTTATATAGATTGTTTGGATAACTGTTTATTTGTGATTCAATGGTGTTAAAGTTTTGTGCCAATGTGATTAGGAATGTGTTGATGTTTGTTTGTGAGTCAATGATTGTTGAACATGTGTGATAATGTGAATAGGGAACGTACTGACTGCAATAAACAGCGTTATGTGTTACGTTATGATATACTAATCAGTAAAATGATCTGATTAATGATAGGTCGTGATAGAAAAGATAAATCTAAGTTGAGTAATTGTAAGCAGCGCATCAGGCAAGTATCCTAACTTTGCATTTTCTTTATGCAATGGACAAGTGTAAGAATGTTTCAAAATTATATTATTATTATACAGATTGTTAAACCTATATTATATACGCCCATTGATTATCAACATGTTAGTATATGATAATTCAGATATATATTCTGTTCGTTAATTTCTATAAATGATTATACAAGTGTCCCCACTTGGATAATCATTGTAATTAATCACATGTTGATACACCTTTGATATACATATATGTTGAATTATATAAGACCTTTGTTATGAAAACCGACAGGTATGAACATCCCGATAATGGGAAAATTTTTATGCGCTACGGCGGACAAAGGATGAACGATAATATCGTTATGGAAATATAGTATTGATCAATACAGGGTACAACGGGGATGATCACCCTCCGTGCCCGTAAGAAATGACCGGTTTACAGATGAATTTTTGTTTAAACCCTTTCGAAAATGAAAACAATGTTCATAATATGTCACAGAAACCCATGTATAGACAATACACAATGTCAAAAATTTGAAAGAGGGTTGTTATGTTATTGTTATTGGTACAGATTACTTCACAACTATTGACCGGTTGTAGAAGAATATTATAAAGGAAACATTTAAATTCTTTCAACTTATATATATATATATATATATATATATATATATATATAAATACTTGCTGGGCACTCAAATGCTCATCTTTGCTTTATTTAAATGTTTTCAGCTAAGTGTGAAGAACTGGAAAGTTCGGCCAAGACCAAGTGAAAAGGAAAGCAAACAGGACATGTTATTGGTATCATTTGTAATATATAGACTATATTAAGTTAACAATATGTATTATATATCATGAAAAGAATGTAGTAAAGGTTGCGTACTTGGGATTAGACTCTGATAAATGTAAATTTAAGTTTAAGTTTTATATTATTGTTATTATTACTAGTATTATTCCGCTCATAGAAATGGTATCGTGAAGTACCGAGTTCGGGTTTCAAGTATCCGGGTTCGGGGACCTCACATTTGGTATCATAGCTATAGGGTTAGAAACCTTAGGTGGGTTAGACCTTAGGCTATAACCTTAGAACAGAGGGAAACATTGAAAATATAAATAACTCATATAAAGTTTAAAAAGGAGATGAATTGAATAAATTCATCGTCAAACAAAATAAAAGATAATTTATAAAACTATTATGTGTTGTATGTATTTAATATTTGCTAGTCAGGATAATTTTGTGTGTATGTGTTAGAAAGGAACAGAAATAGGATACCCTTAAGTCGTAAAGAATAAGTCAACGTCCATAACTGAGCCAATATCAAAGCTAATAGCTACAATAGAGGCTCACATTGAAAGTTACCTCAAAGAGGTGGTTAGTTTGGAAAGTATAGTACTGGATCAAGAAATGCCAAGTATAACTGATAGGTAAAGTATAGTTAAAGAATATGTGGTCAATGTTGAGTTCTTAAACTCGTATATTTATGGTGAGTTCTTAAACTCGTATGTTTGTGATGAGTTTTTAAACTTATAATGTGTTATAAGTTGTGAAAAACTGGATATAGTTATGTGTGTATATGGATATTGTGGATAATGGAAATAGATAGGTTACTAAGCAATTGATCGTTAATGAATGTGTAAGGAATAGGTAGTATTAGTATTAGTTGAATATGTATAATTTTAGGTGGTATATATGATAGGTATGTTGGTATAATGTAATATTTTGTATAAGTTATGGCAGCGATTCCCGACTTTCAAGTCACAAAGGGATAGCGAATGTTTAAAGCACAATGTGCTAAGGCATGCCAAGTGTTATGGATATGGATCTATGTTGGATTAATGGGATAAGTTGGTACAAAGATATTAAATATTTATCTGGTCACTGGTTATTACAGTTGACCGAGTTTTCAAAATCTAATATTTTGAGTACATGATTATGTGAATAGAAAATTTTGCGTTATATGATAAGCGTTTACGATAAGGCCTAGAATGTAAGGAATAATTTACGGTAATACCGTCAAGATGAAAGCGAAACCAAAGGGCAGAAGAATCTGTCAACAAAGTTAGAAGATCAACCAGATAATCGAACGTCGAACGTTAAAGACTTCAAGGCGGTCCTATCACCAGAATTCAAAGGTACAACTGACCGTATAGAAGCCCAGATTTGGGTTAGGGAAATTAAACAGGTGTTCGTGATAGCTAAGGTAGCTGAGGGGAAAAAGACCACTTTTGCCACCTACATGATGAAGGGTGAAGCAAATGTCTGGTGGGAAGTGAATCAGGTGAGGGCAGAAGCAGGTGTGGTAATATGAGATAAGTTTAAGACTTTATTTTTCAAAAAAAAAATTATTTTTCTGTTAGTATGAAAGCTAGAATGGAGGTAAAATTTCTGGAATTGAAGCAAGGGGATATGTCAGTCGCAGAATATGCCGCAAAATTCAATGAATTGGCTAGGTGGTAGTGTTGCAGATCCCTACATTTGCAGCACTCATGGAGAAAACGATTATTGCTGAGTAGGAGAGTGAGGCCATGAGCCTCTACAACAAGGTAAGAAGGAACAAGGGTAAGGTTGAGGGAGCTGGGAAGGTAGGAATTAATAATGAAAGTAAAGGTGGGAAACAAACAAAGGGAATAGGAGTGAAAAGAGGAAGGCGAACAACTTTGGAAGTGGGCAGATGAAGCAAGAAGGTGTGAAAAAGAAACAGGTGGTGTAATGATTTGTGGAAAGAACCACTCGGGGAAATGTTTGAAAGGAAAGTTTGTGTGTTATAAGTATAGGCAGAAGGGACATATCTCTCCCAATTGTCTCAATCCAAGAATGTATAGTAGGTTTTTCAAGTATGGATCAATGAAGCATAAGGTGAAAGTCTATCCAAGAAAGATAAGAGTGGTAAGGAATGCGAATATGAGAAAAGACAGCAGGACATTGGCGACAACGGGACCAACATCAATGAACGAACCAACAGAACCAACTGCAAGCGTCTTCAACATGACCGTTCAAGATATCGTGGTAGCCGGGGATGCAACTCCAGGTATTACTCAAACCAATTTTTATTTTCTTATATATTGATTTCTTATATATAGTAAGTTATTTTTATAAATTATTTTGAAGGAGAAATTTGAGTTCCTTTAGAAATCAAATTTCCGTTTAATCAGAAAGATAAGCTTTAAGTAAATAGTTAAAGATCAGTCTGATCAAAGGTGATCAAGATCTATCTGCAATGATTATGAATGTTACGTACCCTGGCAGGTATAGGTTTTAAAGCGGTGATTCCGGGGACGGAATCCTTATAAGGAAGGGTGAATGTGACAACCCGATATTTTCTATATAAATGAATCATAAATTTTACGTATATTTTTTTTATTTATTAAAATAAATATGAATGATATGTGTCAAGGTAATGTGTAATTATAATTATATGTGTGATAAATAAAATTTATTTATTACATAAGTATTGCAAGTAAATTTATTTTAGAATCATTGATTATTATCAATTATATTTTTATAATAATTAATTCCATATTGGAAATGTTTTTATCAATTATTTTCTATGAAAATAAAATTATATATTATTTAAATAATCTATGAAATGATTTTAGAATAATTATAATAATTATTTTATTATATGAATTTTGTGCAAATTATTAAGTTAATTATTTTAACTTAATTTATAATGTTAATTATGACAGATAAATCAGATATGGAATCTAAACCCTAATTTTGGGTTTTGATCAAGGAATGAGAATAATAATATTATATTATAATTCGTCAGTGTTATAATTATGTATGCTATGTGTGTAAGGTTAATGTGAGTATCAGTTTTGATGAAACAATTTTCATGTTACTGATAAACCCTAATTTTGGTTATGGAATAAGGAATGATGATAATAATATAATATTAATTATATTATGATTTTTCAGTACTATAAATATGTACTGTATATGTGAATCGGTGATGATTGGCCAATTATGATGTTATCTGTTAAATCTTATTAATACTGTATGAAACCCTAATTTAAAATACAAATTAGAGTTTAAATTTATTGGAAAATTGCGATAATGTGGTTAATGTCTGGTATTATAAATATGATCGCTAAGTAGGAAAGCCCTAATTATGGTCGCAAAACCCTAATTACGAAATTGAAACCCTAATTATAATTAGTTAACCCTAATTATCAAAACCCTAAACCCTAATTGCTATTTTGGCAAGGTTAATTATGATTAATGGTACAAAACCCTAATGTTCATGTATAATATAATTATTAACTTACCTAATTAACAATTTTAATTTTTCAAACTTTTAGAAACTAAAAATTTAGTTTATTATTTTATTTTATTTAATTTTATTTTTTTGTGCAAACCCTAGTTGAAAAAAATCTTATAATTTGTGCTAAACCTTAGGGTTAAACCCTAAGGGTTTGTCAAGATTATAATTTTGCCATTAAAAATAAAAACCAAATGACATGTTTACCCTTTTGTGTATTATTGAGGCTACATGTAGGTTTTGACAATAGGAGGGGTTGGTGACCTAATGTAACAAATCTATTGACTTTAAATGACAAAAATCAACAGAATAGATCAGCCATACATGCATCATATACTTATATAAATAGATTAGAAGAGAGAGAAAATCATTTGTTAACTTGTTTTTGCCCAAACACTCAAACATTCTCTCTCAACCCCAAACCTCCGAATTTTCCTTCATATATCAGTCCCTAAGAACAGCCCCACGATCAACCATAACATATCAGGAGCCAGAAATCAAAATTTATCAAAGAAGGTATAAAACCCTAATTAGAAATCTGTCCATCGATCTGTGGTTTGATGTTGTTTTTTTGTGTTAAACATGTTTGATGTAGTGTCTAAGGATGTTCTGGGTTGCTAGATGTTAGATCCATAACATCTAGAGGCTCGAATTTGATGTTCTTAAAAATCTGGAAATTTTAAAGGAGGCGTCTGACAACGAATGTCAGGTCGTGTAAATCTCTGTATGTGTTTGATTTTTGTGTTGTAAGTGTTGAATCTTGTAGTCTGTTATGAGATCTTTGCTCTGGATCAAGAATCAGACCTATATCGGTTGTAGATTATAAGTTATAACCGGTCAAAGCTCGTTGATCGGCATTGACCGGGCCATTTCTGGGTAACCTAGAATGAGCCCAGAAAGCTCTGACTAGTTATTAAACGGCTTAGATCTAACAGTGGTTTGATGTATAGTTATGGTTCTTGAATCTAAGTTATAGTATGTTTGTTAGACTACATGCTCATGCCTTTATATCACATAAGTAATGAACAGATTGATTTGGGTGGCTGGTCAAACTAGTCAAGTCGATCATGTTTTCTGTTTTCTGGGTAACCCAGAAAACATAAGAACATGACGACTGACATAGTTTGACCAGGCTAGATTTTATGATTGTGTTGATGATTTAATGATTGTTTGTGTTAGATCTCTTCCTTATCATGTTAGGTATATACTGGATGCTTAATATCACTTAAACATTATCAGGATAACAAGTTGTGGGAGTCAAAAGGGGACAGGTCGAACTGTTCTTCATTTCTGGGCAACCCAAAAAATGAAGAACAACTCTGACATCAACTTTGGACGCTTGGATCTAGCTTGTGTTAGGTTGTTTGATCATGTTGTTTGTTATGACACGTAGTTTTGAAGTTTGTCTACAAGATCTAGCTTTTCTAATTCCGAGGAACACAATACTCAAAGACTTATTGTTGGTCAAATATGACCACTCGGCAACTGCCTATGAAGATCTGGGTTTATGTATGAACATGAAGAACACCTATAGCGACGGTTCTGTCGCTATAGGTGGTCTTTAGCGACAGATGGTAATTTATTTTTCGGAAATTAATTAATAAATAGAAAAAAATAGTTTTTAATTATTAAAAATACAAAATAAATTATTAAAAATTATTTTAAATTCTGAAAATTAGTTTTTAATTATTTTCATTAATAGATTAATATTAATGATAATTTAGTTATTTATTAAATAAATTAAATAAATGAATTAAAAATGATTTTATTATATTAAAAATCATTTTAAATAATGATAAGGTATTTAAAAATATTTTAAGTTATAAAATATAACTTTTAATATTTAAAGGTAAATTTCATTAATTAATTATTATTAATGATATTAAAGTTATTTAATAATTATATTAAATAATTTAGTTTAAAAATGATTTTAATATTATAATAATCATTTTAAATGAAAATAAAGTGTTTAAAAGATATTTTAAGTTATAAAATATAACTTTTAATATTTAAAGAATAATTTCATTAATAATTTAATATTAATGATATTTATTTAATGATTAATGATATTAAGTTTATTTAATAATTATATTAAATAAATAGTTTAAAAATGGTTTTATTTATTTAAAAATCATTTAAAATGGATATAAGTGAATTAAAAATATTTTAAAGTTGTAACTTTTAATATTTGGATAATGATAAATTAATATTTTAATATTAATGGTAATTGTTTAAGAATGATTTTAAATGTTTTAAAAATCATCTAAGGGTAATATAAATGTTTTAAAAATATTTTTGAGTTATTATACATAACTTTAATATTTTGGCAATGGTTTCATTAATAGTTTAATATTGATTAAATATTAATGATAATATAATTGTTTGATATTTAAATCATTTAATAATGATTCTGATATTTCAAAAATTATGGTAAATGGTAATAATTATTTAATAATTATTATAAGATTATGAAAAATAGTATGACTGATGTTTAAGTTAACTATTTGGATATTGAACTTCGGGATAGAGTCTTAGACTCGATTTTTACCCGATAAAGTTGTCGGTAGACCGACATGTTTCAGAAATTGATCTGGACTTATATAGATTGTTTGGATAACTGTTTATTTGTGATTCAATGGTGTTAAAGTTTTGTGCCAATGTGATTAGGAATGTGTTGATGTTTGTTTGTGAGTCAATGATTGTTGAACATGTGTGATAATGTGAATAGGGAACGTACTGACTGCAATAAACAGCGTTATGTGTTACGTTATGATATACTAATCAGTAAAATGATCTGATTAATGATAGGTCGTGATAGAAAAGATAAATCTAAGTTGAGTAATTGTAAGCAGCGCATCAGGCAAGTATCCTAACTTTGCATTTTCTTTATGCAATGGACAAGTGTAAGAATGTTTCAAAATTATATTATTATTATACAGATTGTTAAACCTATATTATATACGCCCATTGATTATCAACATGTTAGTATATGATAATTCAGATATATATTCTGTTCGTTAATTTCTATAAATGATTATACAAGTGTCCCCACTTGGATAATCATTGTAATTAATCACATGTTGATACACCTTTGATATACATATATGTTGAATTATATAAGACCTTTGTTATGAAAACCGACAGGTATGAACATCCCGATAATGGGAAAATTTTTATGCGCTACGGCGGACAAAGGATGAACGATAATATCGTTATGGAAATATAGTATTGATCAATACAGGGTACAACGGGGATGATCACCCTCCGTGCCCGTAAGAAATGACCGGTTTACAGATGAATTTTTGTTTAAACCCTTTCGAAAATGAAAACAATGTTCATAATATGTCACAGAAACCCATGTATAGACAATACACAATGTCAAAAATTTGAAAGAGGGTTGTTATGTTATTGTTATTGGTACAGATTACTTCACAACTATTGACCGGTTGTAGAAGAATATTATAAAGAAAATATTTAAATTCTTTCAACTTATATATATATATATATATATATATATATATATATATATATATATATATATATATATATATATATATATAAATACTTGCTGGGCACTCAAATGCTCATCCTTGCTTTATTTAAATGTTTTCAGCTAAGTGTGAAGAACTGGAAAGTTCGGCCAAGACCAAGTGAAAAGGAAAGCAAACAGGACATGTTATTGGTATCATTTGTAATATATAGACTATATTAAGTTAATGATATGTATTATATATCATGTTAAGAATGTAGTAAAGGTTGCGTACTTGGGATTAGACTCTGATAAATGTAAATTTAAGTTTAAGTTTTATATTATTATTATTATTACTAGTATTATTCCGCTCATAGAAATGGTATCGTGAAGTACCGAGTTCGGGTTTCAAGTATTCGGGTTCGGGGACCTCACAATTTATAAGGAGCTAAAGGAAGAAAATGCCATCCTGTAGGAAAATACTGGGAAGCCAATTGAATTGGGTCATTCTTGGGTTTCATAGGTAACTCAATATGAAATAAGTGCTGATCAAAGATCTGATGATAATCAGACACTGGGTGACTGGGTTTTGATAAGGTAGCTTGAGTTTGACTAGCAAAAATATCAAATGGTTTGGGTTGACTAGCAAGAACAGAGGAGTAGGGCTTGGGAACTGTACCAAGCACCTGGAATTTATTATGGGTTTGGGTAACTGGATGAGGAATAACAGTTCCTTTTGACTGATTAACTGGACCGGCAGAGCGGCCATGACCATGAGAAGATGAACCTCCTCGTACACTCATGTTGCTGCAATAGTACCTGTGTTAATAAACTCACGAGTTAGAAAATCTGGAACTGAGTTGTTACTACCTTTAATATATTCAATATCAAAATTAAAAATGCTTAAAATTGCTTGCCATCTAGCGAATGAATGCTTAGAGGCGACATTCTCAACATCTTTTTCAAGAATAAATTTTGCTGACTTTCAATCTATTCTAACTAGGAATTTTTGGTTCAATAAATCTCTCTAAAAATTTTTTATACATAAAACTAATGATAAAATTTCTTTTTTAATAGTACTGTATTTTAACTGTGTAGGATTCCATGCGCCAGAATGGAAACGAACAATTTGTTCATCAGAAGTAGGAGTTAACTTTTGTTTGCGTATGCCATCGAATCCAATGTCAGAGGAATCAGTTTCAACTATTTTGAAAGCTGAATCATTTAAAATGCCAAGGCAGGGCAAAACCTTAACATATTTTTTAACTTATTGGACGACGGAAGTATAAACGCCAATCCACGAAGGTGGATTACTTTGTAAGCGCTGAAAGAGAGGCTTACAAATCTTCCTGAGGTTCTTATAAAACTTCCCAATATAATTGAGCGAGCCAAGATACCGATGTAGCTGAGTCTTGTCGGTAATCTTATCTGGGAACCGGTCGGCGAATTGAATAGCTCTGTCAATTGGCCGCGTGAGTCCATGATAGAGGATTAATCCGAGAAACCTGACTTTAGTCAGAAATAGACTACACTTGGAAGGAGAAAGGACAAGACCATTGGTTTTAACTGTTTTAAAGAATGAATTCAAATGTTTAATATGTTCTTCAATAGTCTTGGAGAATACAAGGATATCGTCGATGTATACAATGATAAAATGACTGAAAGGGTTCAAAATATTATTAAGAATATTCTGAAATTCACTAGGTGCATTTTTAAGTCCAAATGACTGAACATTCCATTTGTAGTGTCTGAACGGAGTGGTAAATGCAGTTTTATACCTATCATCGGGATGAATAGCGACTTGCCAGAATCCAGACTTAAGGTTAAATTTACTAAAGATGGTGGAGACACTTAACCGACTAAGGAGATCATCCTTTTTGGGCAAAGGGTATCTAATCCACTCTAAAACTTTGTTTAATGGCTTGTAATTAATGACTAACCGAGGGATTCCTCGCTCTTTCTCAGCTTCATTATTAACATATAAGGCTGGGCAAGACCATGACGACTTACTATGTCTAATTAAACCTTTACTAAGAAGATCATTAATTTCACTTTTACATAACTCCATATGTTCATGACTCATTTGAATAGGCCTAGCTTTGGTGGGAATTAAATGTTCTTTAAATTCCTTAGCATAGGGTAATCTAACTGTGTGCTTCTTCCTATGCCAAAAAGCATTGGGAGAATCAGAACATAAATTTTTTATTGAATAATCCTTTAATTCTTCTATTTTTTCTTGAACTCTGTTACTCTTAAGTTGTTCTTCAACTTGTTGATACCTAACTTCTTCTTTAAGGAAATTTAGGTGGGTAACTTTACAATTTAACTGATTCAATGATTTAGAAATTGATTATTCTTGAATGAATTTTAAATCTCTTTCTTTTGGTTTAATAATAAATTTAAAGGTAATTTTCTTTCCTAAATGTTCATAACTTAGACCTTTATTACTAGTGGTAAATGGATATAATAAATATATAAATGGTAAACCTAGAATGATTTTGTCAGTAAGATTGCGAACTAAGACAAACGAGATCTTAAAACACATACTGTCTTGACAAATATGTACATTAGGTAACTTATATTTTATTTCTATTTGACTACCGTTGGCTGAATTTAGTTTTTCACTGGTTTTCTTATAATATCTAGTGGGGATAATACCTTCTTGAATACAGTTCAAGTCTGCACCAGTATCAACCAAAGCAGGGAGCTGCACAGAGAAAGTTTTATCAATAACTAAATTAATAGAGATATACCATTTTTTAATAGTAATATCTTTGATTCTTTTAAGTGAGAGACCTTGAATAAAGAGATCAGAATCTTTAGCACCTGATGATTCTGCTTCATCGTGACTTTCATCACTAGAAGAGAAATCATGAACTTGAAGATCTGATTTTTTTATCATCAATCTCTTTTCTTAAATTGGAAATATCTAATTTTAAGTTAGAAATTTCTTTCTTAAGTTTATTAACTTCTTAATTTAATTCAGGGAGGGTAATTTCTTTTACCGGAGCATTAAATCTTTTGAGAGTTTTATTGAGACTAAAAATAAGTTTTTCTTTGACTCTAAGAACCTTATCAGTAACTTTCTTATCTTTAGTTAACAAATCTTTTAATTGTTTTAAATACTGAGTTTTTAATTCAGGGTTTGTGATTTTAATGATTAAATCTACTAATAAAGAACTTTCTTCTTCCTCTTTTGTAATTACATTAACTCTTTTACAACAATTTTTATTGCAATTTTCTGTACATATGGTGACTTCATTTTCACTATCAGATTCATTATTTGATCCGTTATTACTAGAAGATTCTGGGATATCAGAAGCTTCTTCATTACTGCTGCTACTGTTATTATCAATTCTCATTAATTCTAATAATTGTTCTGTATCTTCAGTAGAAATATTTAATTGGGCTAATTTTTATTTAACTCTACATTCACTTTTATAATGTCCTTTCTGCCCACAATTGTGACAGACAATTTTACTTTTATCATATTTCTTTGATTTGTTATATGATTTTTTCTTTGATGACTTTGGTTTATTGTAATAATTATCTTGATTATTATCTTTATTATTACTTTTATTATACCTTTTCTTATGACGCTTATGCCTTTTATGTGACTCAATATGTTTACTCTTATGCCTGTGCTTTCTTCTAGAGGGAGCAACCGGCGGCAAACCATACTATTCACAAAAACGTTCCTAACTCGTATTTAGCTTTATTTCTATCTTTACTAGCTTGTTTGGATAATTTAAAATCAATACACATCTTTAATCCAATTTTTTGAATATAACTAATAATATCACAATAGGTTAAATTATCATAGTCAATATATCCTAAATTTTTACTTAATTCTTCTCTAACTTTGTGAGCAAATAACGAAGGTAAACCATTACGAATTTCTCTTTCCAAAATGATTTATTACTGTCATTTCTCATCATAACTCTAGAGATAAATACATCTTTGTACCATCTGAAATCACTCAGAGTGGGACACGTAAGATTACTTAACTAATCATGAATTCTTTCTAAAATATTACTAGGGGTTCCAACAAAATGTTTAATTATAGTAAATATTAAGGTATTAACTCCATCAGGAAGACCAATACCAGCATCTTCATCGAAGATGGGATTGCCTTCATTATCTCTTTGGATAACATGAACTATGGATATTCTAATGTCTTTTGTGAGATGTTTTTCCCACCAAGACCTGAGAATACCAGTAAATCCACTAACTAAAGAACCAACCGTGTGGCTCTGAAACTCTTTTACTTTAGTAAATGTAAAAGTAAAAGTAAAAGAATAACTTTTGCTTTTACTAAAGTTAAATGTTTTTAACTTTAGTTAAATGTTTCTTACATTTACCAATGTAAAAGTAAACATAAAATGTTTCTTACGTTTTACTTTTACTTTAGTAAATTATATTTACTTCAGTTAATGTAATAGTGATTCCTGCGTGAATCAAATAGTAATTTACTTTTTAGTTTTCTATTTAAACAACTCAAAGTGTTTAGAGTTGTTTAGGCTTAATTCAATGTAGTCTCAGAGCTTCTCTCTCTAGAAAGCTCTTCCGAGGTCCTCTCCCTTCTCTCTTAGTTAGCTGAAGATGAAGCTTTCAGCTTCGATCTTCTTAGTTAAAGATGAAGAAGAAGTCTTCAATACTTCCTTCTTCCCTTAAAAATTTAGTCTTGGAATTAATGTAATTCCTTCCTCAAATGTTTATAAAAAAATGAAAGAGATTACTTTACCGATTCACCGGTCATCTTCTTAATCTTTTCTTTTTTCTGTTTAAGTTTTCTTTTTAAAACTTAATCACCGCTGTTATATGGTATCAAAGCCACACGGTTGGTTCTTGATGCTATCGATTGTTTCGATTAAAAACAGATTGATTTGTTTACTTAAATATTTTTTCAAACTTTTTCTTCTTTGGCTCCTAGATCATTCGCCTGACTTGCCGTAAACCACATATGATCGTCGTAAGGCCCGTTACGCCGTTGTAAGATATATATATATATATATATATATATATATATATATATATATATATAATTATATATACTTATATATATAACTGTTGTCAGACATATCCGATGAGCCTAGATTTCATATCCGGAGCATTTACTGCTTATATATATATATATATATATATATATATATATATATATATATATATATATTTATTTACATTCCTGTTAGGCCTGGAGTTTCCTCCGTGGCTTTATACATCTTTCTTTACATTTCGTCCTGCCTGGAGTTCACTTCGTGGCAGTTGATAGCTTTTTACAGCTTTATTTACTTTTAAGTCCCGCCTGAAGTTCACTTCGTGGCGGTTGATAGCATTTACTGCTTTATTTACATATCTGATCCCCCATGAAGTTGCTTCGTGGTGGTTGATCATTCACAGATACGCACACACACACACACACACAGATATATATATATATATATATATATATAAAAATTTACAGCTTTTATATATATATAAATGCTTACTGCTTTCCATACAAATTGTAATATCATGTTAGCCTAGGAATCATGTGATCACAGATTCAGTCTTTTGAATCTAGATTCGGTTTCCATGATGGACATTTTCCAGCTTTAAATAGCTTTTACATTATTTACAATGTCTGAATTTCCTTGGATGACTTTCATGCCCATAAGGAGTTCGGCACTGCTGTATATTATTTTCTCGCAGATGCCTCGCATCTCAAAAAATAAAAGCAAACAAGCTGAACATTCATATAATAAAATGAAGTATCAAAGGCCTTAATTACTATTGAGCACACGGTTTGAAAAACCTTTTTTATAAAACCTCATTGCTATATCTTGTTAAAACTGAATTTTTCTATAAATTCAAACCCTTGTATATAGGTGCGAACGAGGTACAACACTACTTCCAAATAATTGCACATTGATCCACACACACACACATTTATATAACAGTTTCTTTAAGAAGTGGCGGTCATTGTGGCAACACGGATGTCGGGGGGTTCCTAACACCTTCCCTCCGCATAACCAAGCCCCCGAACCCTTAATGAATCATGGTTTCACAGACCCGTTTAGCAGTGTCACATCACTAAGTCAATGTGCAAACCTTTTCGGTTGCATTGGTGCAACCAGTTAAAATACACCAACTGGTGACTCTTAAAGTCAAATCGTTGACATTACACATGTCAGACCTTTTTCACTTGTTTTTTTCTAACAAATCTCACATTAACATGAGAATACAAAAGAACAAGTATCGAAAAGGGACATCAAAAAAATCCCGACGTCGACAACTACCATAAGATTTAATTAGATAATTAAAACTTATGACTATAATTTCACTTATTACTTCGCTTAGATCGACACACTTCATGTTAAGCCAAATTAATTATTCTGAATTTTTAATTAATAACACATAAATAAATATGACCATCTCTCAATGCATCATACTCAAATTAACTCAAATCCATAATTGATAGAATTAAGATAAACACCCTAATTGACTAATTTACTATATCTCTGTGTAAATTATAATTAAATAGGATTTAAAGCCCAAGTTCTTTTTCAGGTTATATGCAATGCATAGGTATATCTATATCTTAGACATAAATTATGAATTGTAATGTCATGCAAAAATCACAATCACATGCTATTATTATCAAGTCTAAATCTATACTCCATCTCTTGAGTTCATATAGATTACTATGGTAATTACTGGCCAGTCAATTTAAATTATTAAGCATAAATCATAATAGACAATCTTGAAAATAATCCCAATAACGTATTAAAGAAGCATTTCAATATTCGTTATAGAAAAAGATCCATTGTAGCCTTAATTAGAAAATTAGTTTAACATCATTGAATTAAAAACTAAAATCCGCAAGTAATATAACATTCTGAATACAAGAGCAAAGATGAAGAATAAAACTGTGATGTAATCCTTTGCTCTTCTCTGCTCTTGTCTTCAATCCTTCGTGCTAGCCTCTTTGCTTCAATTCTCCAAAAGCTTGATCAAAATCTAAGGTTTTATGATGTCTTTCCTGTCTCAGCAGGTGTCTTTTAATGTTCCTCAAGTTCCTTCTCCAAGTCTGCCTCATAGAACCTTTTCTGAAAAAAAACTGCTCAAAATAAGGTAACTATCCCGACCAATCCCCCCCACCGATGGATATAATATACTACAAAATCTTCCCCGATGATTGACTTGGCCAAGCAGCTGCAAAAATTCCCTTTAAGTCCTGATTTTCCTATTTTCACAATCCAGACCAGTTCCTTCAACACAAACATAAACACAAGTAACAATGATACTAAAAATACTCAACATAACAACGAATTAAGCTTAAAAGGTAACCGATTTATAGGTGTAAAACCCACTCAACAGAGGTGTTAATGGCCAGAGCTAATATAGATGAGGATAACTAGGCAACAATGACTCGATTTTTAGAAGGGCTAAATTGGGATATAGCTAATATGGCGGAACACAACATTATGTGGACTTGGGGGATATGGTACATATGGCTATAAAAATGAGAAGTAGCTTAAAAGAAGAGGTGGCCAACATTGAAATCCTACCACAGGCTCATCATGTAATTTAATGTTGTAAAGGGAGAAGAGAAACCAAATATGAATAAGCTGAAAATGGAGCTTAAACAGGATATTACTAATTGAGGAAAACAAGGTTAAATTAAACTGTCTTTTTTAGTCGTAATCGAGATATTGTATGTTTTAAATTCCAAGGCATGGGACATATTTCTAGTTAATGTCCAAATCAAAGAACTATGTTATTACTTGACAATGGGGAGGTGGAGACCGAGGGAGAAGAAAGTGACACTAATTTTATGCCACCATTAGAGGAGATAGATGAGGCGGCTATATATTTTTAAATTTTAGTCACAAGGAGAGAACTTAGTATGCAGGTAAAGGAGAAAAGTAGTGAACAACGAGAAAACCTTTTTCATACTCGGTGTCTTGTGAATGGGAAAATCTGTTGTGTAGTCATATATGGAGGTAGTTGTACAAATGTGGTGAGTACTACGATGGTGGAAAAATTGGGATTGCCTACCATTAAGCATCCATAACCGTATCATTTGCAATGGCTCAATGATAATGCAGATATTAAGGTGATAAAACAAATGTTAGTTCCATTTAGTATTAGTCAATATGTTGATGAGATATTGTGAGATGTGGTTCCTATGCAGGCAGGTCATATATTATTTGGTTGACCATGACAGTTTGATAGGAGGGTAAAACATGATGGGTTTTCTAATAAATATTCATTTGTACACGATAAAAGAAAATTTACTTTATGTCCTATGTCACCACAACAAGTGCATGAGGATCAAATTCACTTGCAGAAAGATGAGAGAAAAATATACATATTAGCGAAAAAGAGTGATGTGAGAAGAGCTTTACTTTCTAAGCAGCCGATGATTATACTTCAGTATAAAGAGACACTTTTGAATTCTAATGCTAATAATTCTTCTTTGTAGTGTTATTTCTTTATCTTATAGGATTATGTAGATGTATTTCTCGAGGAGCTTCCACAAGGGTTACCACCTATTTGGGGAATTGAGCACCAAATTGACTTTGTACATGTACTACCATTCCAAACCTTCCAGCTAGCCTATCAGAGTAATCCCGAGAAAATGAATGAGTTGCAAAGATAAGTTGGTAAACTGATGGTGAAAGGGTTCTTAAGGGAAAACATGAGTCTTTGTGCAGTTTCGGAAGTACCTAAAAAGAATGGGAAATGGTGCATGTGCATCGATTATCGAGCGATGAATAACATTACAATAAAATATCGACATCCAATTCCTCGTTTAGATGATATGTTAGATGAATTGCATGGGTCATGTATATTTTCTAAAATTGATTTAAAGAGTGGGTATCATCAAATAAGACAACAAGAAGGTGATGAATGGAAAATAGCGTTTAAAACTAAATATGGTTTGTATGAGTGGTTAATGTTACCTTTCGGTTCAACTAATGCACCTAACACGTTTATGCGTCTAACGAATCATGTTTTGCGTCCATTCATAGGGAAATTTGTCATTTTTTGATGATATCTTGATTTATAACAAAAACTTGGGTGAATATGCATTACATTTAAAATCTATTTTCGATGTATTTCTTAAGGAAAAGTTATTTGCTAATATAGAAAGAGAACATTTTGTTCAGATATAATTATTTTTCTTGACTTTTTTGTGAGTTCACAAGGAGCCCAAGTGGACAAGGAAAAGATATATGCAATTTGAGAATAGCCGAGTCCAACGAATACTAGTCACGTGTGAAGTTTTCATGGGCTCGCAAGTTTCTATCGACACTTTGTAAGCAATTTCAATGAAATTACAACACCATTAACTAAGTTTATTAAGAAAATTATGGGGTTTAAATGGGGTGATGAACAGGAAAAAACATTTAAATTGATTAAAGATAAATTGACTAATGTGCCTTTGTTTGTTTTACCTAACTTTGGTAAAATGTTTGAGATTGAGTGTGATGCTTCAGGTTTGGGAATAGGGTTTGTTTTGATTCAGGAAGGAAAACCGATGGCG
The DNA here is from genome assembly GCA_020205505.1 of Panax japonicus. Lineage (NCBI taxonomy): Eukaryota > Viridiplantae > Streptophyta > Magnoliopsida > Apiales > Araliaceae > Panax > Panax japonicus. Next base: position 29,980,657 of record CM035108.1, read on the forward strand.
TAATTAGCGAAAAATTGAGTGGGGCAGCTTTGAACTACCCTACTTATGATTAAGAGATGTATGCATTGGTTAGGGTGTTGGAGACGTGGTAACACTACATTTGGCCTAAGAAGTTTATGGTCCATACCGATCATGTGTCATTAAAATACCTAAAAGGTCAACACAATCTGAATAGGAGGCATGCATGATGGATGTAATTTATTGAGACATTCACATATGTTATTCGATACAAGCAGGGTAAGGAAAATGTTGTTGTAGATGCTTTATCTCGAAGGTTTGTGCTATTAAAAATTACTTTGTTTTTACCGAATTAAAGAATTATATATAAATGAACATGATTTTGGTGAAGAGATTAAGACTTGTGAATAGATTGTTGTGGGTAAATACTTTAAACTTGATGGATTCTTATTTCGTGAAAATAAATTGTGTATACCTGCATGTTCTTTATATGAGTTATTGATTAGGGAATCACATGGTGGTTGTTTGGTAAGGCTTTTTGGTATTATTGACAAAACTTTATCTGTTTTAAAAAAATATTTTTATTAGTCTCATGTTAAATGAGATGTCGAGCGAATTTGTGATAGATACATTACTTGTAGACAAGCTAAATCTCATGTTCAACTCCATGGACTTTATAGCCTATACCTAATGAACCTTGGATTAATTTATCAAGGGATTTTATGTCAGGTTTACCTAGGTCTAAGCATGGTAATGATTCTATATTTGTGATTATGGATAGATTTTCAAAGATGACACATTTTATTCCGTGTCCTAAAATTGATGACGCATTCTATATAGTTGACTTGTTCTTTAGAGAAATTATACGTTTGCATGGTATGCCTAGAACTATTGTTTCTGATCCAGATGCTAAGTTCTTAAGCTATTTTTGGAAGACTTTGTGGTCCAAATTGGGAACTAAATTGTTATTTTCTACTACTTGTCATCCACAAACTGATAGTAAAATTGAAGTAGTAAATAAAACATTATATGCTTTGTTAAGGGCTATCATTAAAAAGAATATCAGTTATTGGGAAGAATGTTTACCGCATGTTGAGTTTGCTTATAATTACTAAGTTTATTTTGCTACTAATTATTCTCCATTCGAGATTGTATATGGTTTTAATCCTTTGACTCCTTTGGATTTATCACTACCACCTGTTTTTGAATATAATAACATGGATGGAAAGACATAGTCTAAATTTATTAAGTAGATACATGAAAAGGCACAAGTCAACATGGAAAGGAGGACGAAGCTATATGCTAAACTGGCCAACAAAGGACGATGCCAAGTTTTCTTTGAACCGAAAGATTGGGTATGGTTACATATGCAGAAAGAAAGATTCTCAATTCAAAGAAGTTCAAAAATGCTTCCAAAGGGAGATGGACCATTTCAAGTTCTAGAGAGGATTAATGACGATGCCCACAAATTGGATTTATCGGGTGAGTATAATGTTACTGCAAAATTCAATATTGCTGATCTAAGCCCGTTTGATGTAGGTGATGATTTGAGTGTAATCCTTTTCAAGAGGAGATGATTTATGAGGAAATGCTTAGTTTAGATTCAAATGGAGGTCATTGATTGGATCCGGTGGATGTTCCAGTTGGGCCCATGACGAAAGGCCGAGCTAAACATTTTAAGGAAGGTCTTTTGGGTTTGGTGTGGGCAATGTGGATCGTAAATGGCGTAAAAACTTGTACCAGGACGATTGAAATTGTGCCCAATATCATAAACATGGTCCAAGGTTGTAACCCAGGTCAATTCGATATAAGCAAGGAGATTAAAGGAAGTATCAAGCTGAATTCAGCGAATTCACCCCGACAAATTCACCAAGGCTAATGAATTCACCTCGGTGAATTTGCCTATTGTAAACTTGCCCCAATGAGCTCTAAATGCCCTTCAGCCGATTTCTCTTTATGCCAATTCACCCTAGCGAGTTCCCTAGGTCAACGAATGCGCCCCTACAAATTTAGGTAGTTTTTATTAGTGCATTTTTTGAGGCATACACGTTTTGACAAATTTTAGTCGTGGATTTGTTTCTTAAACTCAATATTTTTAATATATTATCATATTTATATTGTAACTAGAATACTTTAGATTATATTTTGATTCTAAATTTATTGTAATTCCTTTTAAGGAATTTGGGTTTCAATTACTACTATAAAAGGCTTATTGATGTAATTCATAATAATATTTAGATTTTATCATACTTGTGAGACTATTATCTAATCTTGGTTATTTGTAGAATTCCTAAGTTACTTTCTTAATTCTTCTTTGCGATTTAATTCCTAACTTATCATATAACAATACATAGTTGTGTGTAGTGTTTTCTACCGCATCAATCATCAAATGTACCGAGATTACCGTTTCAATATAAGTGCGGGGTCAAGTTGTCGTTGGTGTCCATTCTGTAACGTCCCCAAATTTGGATATTCATTACCTCAGACCTGGTGCGTCACGATACTATCTTCGTCTAACTATTAATAACTTTCATTAATAATTTAATGAATACAACTTAGCTTTGATACTAATTAATATATTCAGTCTTTTCTATTTCCAGGATCTATGAATCGATCCTAAAACCTTCATAAGATAATTCTCGATCTTAATCATTAACCATTCTTATTTTTACATCATATTCAATGTTATACTTAATAAGATGCAAAATAATTAAAACATTTATGAATTCTTTATTCATTTCCCTAGATCACTACCTTCATCATTTACATATCTTTGAATCAAATTTATTCTATACTTCGATTGTAGTAGCCCCGAATCCGGGCCTCGAATCGCCGCGGACTCGGTACACTAATTCTTTCACTAATTGCGGAAGATATAAACATAAATTATTTATACAATACATTACACACTATTCCCAAAGGTCGAGTAACCTTAACTTAATACACATTTCCTAAAATATCTATTACACAAAAATATTTATTATAATACGCTATTACAACTAGCTGCACTTTATATCCCAAGCTGAACTTAGCTTTAATCGTTTTCTGTATCTGAACGCATTCGCTTTATCTGCAATGTTTTATCATGATATAGCAAGGGTGAGCATGAAAGTTGCCCAACAAGTTTATATACAATAATATAACGATATATCATGATTGAAGAGTATGAATAAAGGGCTTGCTATAATTCATCAATATAATTGAGAACTAGCACGAACAAATTTTTGACTGAACAAGTATTATATATGAACAAACATTTCTGAACCAACTGGTAATGAAGGTGATCAGCCTTTCATACCTGACTTATACATGCAAGATGTACATAATATAATTTTCGTGGCAATCAGTAATGATTAACCATAAGCTTGAAGAAACTACTCTTATTAGAGTTAAGTATAAGAAAACTTGCCTAAACCAATGATTACCGCAACACACTTTATAACGCTTTACCCGAAGACCTAATATTAGTAATATAGATCTCCAATATTAGAATAATATCATCACAGTATAATACTGTTATATTTATATTCACAAAATAACCTAAACACATTACCACATAATCCTATCAGTCTATACAACACACATAAGACTAGGTATTAAGTCAAACTATTGCAGTCTGAGTTGAACCCGACACAATTTTAACATCCCGACAGTCTAGTCGGACTTTTATCGAGTTTAAGTTCAATTAAACTCTGTCTAACCACTTAACCATTATCACAGATAATTTCTTATCAGACAAAACATTTTTTCTAGGCTCGTAATAATTTTCGGATAATTATTACCATTTATCAATATTTTTCAATCATTAGTACCGTATTTAAATGAATTAAATACCACTTAATACCTTAATCATTAATATTCATTTAATATAAAATATTAATGAAAATCATAACATAATATTATAATATAATTATAATATCACTAAGTATTTTTAATACTTTAAAATCATAATTATGTGATTTTTAAACACTTAATTCCATTATCCGATAATTGCTATTAATATTAAAATATTAATATTTTCATGCCAAAATATTAAAAGTTACATTTTATAACTTAAAATATTTTTATAACACTTAAATCATTTTTATATGATTTATAAAGCATTAATTCTATTTTCCCATAATTTATTTAATATATCTATTAAATAAACTAATTATCATTAATATTGATTAATTAATGAAATTCATCCCAAAATATTAAAAGTCATCAAAAATAACCTAAAATATTTTCTTATACCATAATATTATTTTTCATGAATTAAAATTATTTTTAAATCATTTCTTTAATATTATAATTAAATAAATAAATACCATTTATTTTCCAAAAATGTTAAATATTTTCAAAATATACTCAAAATAGTTAAAAACTATTTTTCAGACTTTAAAATAATTTTTCATAATTTATTTTGTATTTTTAATAATTAAAAACCATTTTTTTCTAATTTTTAATCAATTTCCAGAAAATAATAAATAAACTGTCGCACACTTGCCTGTCGCCGTTGGTGTTCTTGGTTCAAGAACACTAACAACTCAGTGAGGGAGGGGGCTGGTTTGACCGGTTTTAATTCTATGCTCCTAATGTTTTCTGGGCTGGAATTTGTTTTAACATTATAATACTAACGTAATACTACAATCAACAACTTATTTCATCGCCATACAACATCCGATCAGAGAGATATTGGTCATCAAAAACTCTGACAATGCTGTTCTTCAATTTCTGGGTTTTCCAGAAATTGAAGAACAGTCGAGGTGCCTGTTTTAGATCCTTATAACTTGGTTTCTGTACTTGTGTTGTGTAATATAAAGGTTGAATCTTGTAGAAAACATGTCAGTGTACAACTACATAGCATCATAACATAATAACATCACCACATGAGCAAGATCTGGCATGGTCAAACCATGTCAGAAAACTTGCTCTTTAACTTTCTGGGTTTTCCAGAAAGTTACCCAAAACAGATGGTCAAAGCTACTTTGACCGTGATTTTCTTCCACTCCAGTTATGATCTAAGGAATCTGGTGAGTTTAAAATGGAGTATATATACCAGACTATAATAAACAATCAATAACTTAGACTAAACACCAAAACACAGGATGATCTGAAGCACAGAAAAGCTTGTCAGACGATCTGAGTTTCTGGGTTTGTCCAGAAATTCAGAAAACGTGATCGGTCAACGATCTTTGACCGCTTGTAACGTACGATCTAGAAATGCTATAGGGTTGATTCAAGTTGCAGATTAAAGCCGTATTAACAAAGAACATATCTATAACATAAACCACACGAGATCATTACCACACAAAGATCTATGGTCCCTGACATATGACTGTCAGACCAAAATTTTACAGATTTCCAAAAATACAAGATTCGTGCACTTTAATGTTATGGGTTCATGATCCAACAACCCAGATCTCTAATTGACACCTTATTACACATATTTGAACAATCAATTACAACATTTAACAAAGAATCATAGATTTCGAAATTTAGGGCTTTTATACCTTTTAAGCTATGATCTTTGATTTCTGCCTTCATGATCTGTTCTTGGCTTGCTATTCCTTGATCATGACTCAACATTTAACTCTCCCTCACTTCCTATTTCCGAATTTCTAGAGAGAGAAGGTGTTTGTTCATATGAAAAAATAAAGTGAGTTTTCTCTCACTTTAGGCTTTTATATTTTTGGAATTCAATGAATGTGGCTGATTTTCTAGCAATGTAGGCTGAGGTTGCTGGACATAAGTCAAATGATAGGCTAGGTTAGGGTTAGGGTTATTCAACAACCATGGATTTTGCAAGATTTGCAAGCTTCCTAAAATAACACACTAAAAGGGCATTTTTATCCTTTCCTTAAATGTCTAGAAAATTGCCTTAGGTTTTAGGGTTTGGACAAATTTAGGGTTTAGGTTTTAACCCTTTAGGGTTTATATTTAATCCCACAAATATTTAGCAACATGAATTTCCAAAAATTTTCTAAAAAAAAATAGAAATTTTTTTGATTTCTAATTTATAATTAGGGATTCCTAATTATATCATAATTTCGTAATTACATAACAATCCTTGCTAATTAGGACTAATTTATCCTAATTAAAATTGCCAATTTAGCACTTAAGATCAAAATTGTACCTTAGTTCTCAAAACCATATTTTAGGGTTTTAAATAGAAAAATAATATTTCAATTTTTAGAAATTAGATTTCCTAATTAGATTAGGGTTTCTAATAACTTGACAATTAGGATTTATATTTCCTAATTAACATTGCTAATAAGGCAATTAAATCCACCATTGAACAATTAGGGTTCAAAATGGTCATTAGGGTTCAAAACCCTTGAATTAGGGTTTCTAATAAAATTTCTAATTTAGAAATTAAATATTCGGAATTAGATTAGAGTTTTTTAATTACTCATAAATTGAAATAATTAGGATTAGGGTTTCCTAATTAACATTGCTAATTTTAGCAATTAAATCCACAATTGAACATTAGGGTTTCTGACGTACGGAATAATTAGGGTTCTATAAATAGGAAATTAGGGTTTGTTAATTAATTAACCTTTACCCTGATTAATACTTAATTAATACCACTAAAGCATTAAAATTCTCTGTTATATTCCCAGATTAGGGTTTTGTTTTATCAGAATCTAAAATTAGGGTTTTCAGATCTGGTATTCGGGTTTTCTAATAATCAATTAGAATTTCCAGTAATTCATTAGGGTTTTCCCTAATTAATTAAATATTAATGACGTTTAACCTAGTACATACATTGCATTCCCAATCTAGGGTTTTCAATATCCGATTTAGGATTTAAAACACCCGAAACTGAAACTAGGGTTTCCAGAACCGATTTCTAGGGTTTCTTATTAGACATTAGGGTTTTCGAACTGAACGTTGGCGTTCTTAAAAATATACTTAAAGTTTATCACAGATATAATTTATCTGATCAACCCATGACCCTTAACCACATTTAGTACACATCATAACCATAAACACAGAACATAATCACATAAATCCTTAATCCTAAATAATTCACCTATATCGTTCACCGAATTTTGAAACCCTCAAAATTCAATCCCAATAACATTAAACGCATACACTTATTTTCTATCTAGGTCTATTATTTGACCTTAAATCAATCATTTAAGATTCTCATAAATTGTCTAAATTCTCGGGTTGTCACATTCACCCCTCCTTCTAAGAATTTCGTCCCAGAAATTCACCTTACACCTTACACCGTGCACCTTACACCATTCACACATATCACATACTATCCAATACACCACTCACAAGGGTAAAATTTTTTTAAAACTGTGCTGAGGAATCGTATAGACTGTTTGTTTTTTTCATTTTCGCAAAGGTTTTATGGAACTTCATCCGCAAACCGTCATAACTTACGGACACAAAGGGTGATTAGCCCGATATGCCCTGTACTGGCCAAGTACTGATTTTATCTATTTTCCATCACTGCCAAAGGCACAAAAATTTTACCTCAGTCTTATTTGATTCCACAGTAAAACAATTTGGTTTGGAAAATTTCTTTCAATAAACATTTTTGAGAATGACGTCATGATGCCGCACTGTATTTAACAGTCCCTTGAGGATTTCGTCATTTTGTGACTTTGTTATACTACATCATACTGTAGTGGGCTGACGATCCTTAGATCACATCCAACACCAAGTAATTCTGCATTGATAACTCCATCATTTTTTATCATTTCTGCACCAGGTCACATGGCACATAAGTGATAAATAAAAAACAATTTTTTTTTAAAAGGCACATAGTGCGTATTTAGCTTGATGTCAAAAATTTGAGGTTTAGCAAAACTAGGGGTTTAGGAAAACCTAAATCTCCACTAATGATCATATTCTTAACAATTTATCTGTTCTTATAATCCTTAACACTCCATTCACACACAACTATACCCAATTCATAAAACCACACTTATGAGTTCATAACCTGACCACAATTATATGAGTTTACGAACTTACCCTAGTCTGACCTTTGGCGTCAGTTCGCTGAGGGGCTCATAAACATTTCATATAACTATAAGTCAAGAATGTCACATAAGTATGAGTTCTAAGAACTCGTACTTAAACCTATATTCTCTACCTATGACCTATTTATTTATATATAATAACTAGCGTGACACAACATTTCAACTATTACCAATGCCACCAACTAAGTAGTTTTTACACCAAGTACAATTCCCCGCCCATACAAGGAATCATACAACTCAGTTACTGACACGAGTCCTCATTGAAATCCCCACCTAATCTTAACCCTTTTTTTCAATACGAATTCGATTCGTATTCATAATCCATAACTCTTTCATGAGTTTTCATAGTACCATTTCATAATACAACTTACACACAACATCTTGCTGTAAACTTTTCAATCATAAGATTGATTCTTTCTGACTGTCATAACCTTATCAGATCACGGGGTGATCTAATCGTATATATTACGATTCATTTCTATGCCTATGATCGTTTTGTTTTACGATCTCCTATTCCTGCACTTTCAGTCTTTTAGACTCGATCTATTCACCATTATTGTTCAACTTTATTATCAGAGTTAGGGAACTCTGTGTCTTTACACTCACCGAGATTCATCTTTGAATCTTACCGACCAACTAACTCTATGTGAGTTAGATCTTATCCTAATCACTGCGGTTATTGGTCTCAGGTATTCCTACCTAAGCTTCATAACCAACAGCTCTGATACCAACTGTAGTAGCCCCGAATCCGGGCCCCGAATCGCCGCGGACTCGGTACAATAATTCTTTCACTAATTGCGGAAGATATAAACATAAATTGTTTATATAATACATTACACACTATTCCCCAAGGTCGAGTAACCTTAACTTAATACACATTTCCTAAAATATCTATTACACAACAATATTTATTACAATACGCTATTACAACTAGCGGCACTTTATATCCCAAGCTAAACTTAGCTTTAATCGTTTCCTGTATCTGAACGCATTCGCTTTATGTGCAATGTTTTATCATGATATAGCAAGGGTGAGCATGAAAGTTGCCCAACAAGTTTATATACAATAATATAACGATATATCATGATTGAAGAGTATGAATAAAGGGCTTGCTATAATTCATCAATATAATTGAGAACTAGCACGAACAAATTTTTGACTGAATAAGTATTATATATGAACAAACATTTCTGAACCAACTGGTAATGCTTGAAGAAACTACAATTATTAGAGTTAAGTATAAGAAAACTTGCCTGAACCGTTGATTACCGCAACACACTTTATAACGCTTTACCCGAAGACCTAATATTAGTAATATAGATCTCCAATATTAGAATAATATCATCACAGTATAATACTGTTATATTTATATTCACAAAATAACCTAAACACATTACCACATAATCCTATCAGTCTATACAGCACACAGAAGACTAGGTATCAAGTCAAACTATTGCAGTTTGAGTTGAACCTGACACAATTCTAACATCCCGACGGTCTAGTCGGACTTTTATTGAGTTTAAGTTCAATTAAACTCTGTCTAACCACTTAACCATTATCACAGATAATTTCTTATCAGACAAAATATTTTTCCTAGGCTCGTAATAATTTTCGGATAATTATTACCATTTATCAATATTTTTCAATCATTAGTACCGTATTTAAATGAATTAAATACCACTTAATACCTTAATCATTAATATTCATTTAATATAAAATATTAATGAAAATCATAACATAATATTATAATATAATTATAATATCACAAAGTATTTTTAATACTTTAAAATCATAATTATGTGATTTTTAAACACTTAATTCCATTATCCGATAATTGCTATTAATATTAAAATATTAATATTTTCATGCCAAAATATCAAAAGTTACATTTTATAACTTAAAATATTTTTATAACACTTAAATCATTTTTATATGATTTATAAAGCATTAATTCTATTTTTCCACAATTTATTTAATATATCTATTAAATAAACTAATTATCATTAATATTGATTAATTAATGAAATTCATCCCAAAATATTAAAAGTCATCAAAAATAACCTAAAATATTTTCTTATACCATAATATTATTTTTCATGATTTTTCATGAATTAAAATTATTTTTAAATCATTTCTTTAATATTATAATTAAATAAATAAATACCATTTATATTCCAAAAATATTAAATATTTTCAAAATATACTCAAAATAGTTAAAAACTATTTTTCAGACTTTAAAATAATTTTTCATAATTTATTTTGTATTTTTAATAATTAAAAACCATTTTTTTCTAATTTTTAATCAATTTCCGGAAAATAATAAATAAACTGTCGTTATAGGCCTTTAGCGACACTTGCCTGTCGCCGTTGGTGTTCTTGGCTCAAGAACACTGACAACTCAGTGAGGGAGGGGGCTAGTTTGACCGGTTTTAATTCTATGCTCCTAATGTTTTCTAGGCTGGAATTTGTTTTAACATTATAATACTAACGTAATACTACAACCAACAACTTGTTTCATGGCCATACAACATCCGATCAGAGAGATATTGGTCATCAAAAACTCTGACAATGCTGTTCTTCAATTTCTGGGTTTTCCAGAAATTGAAGAACAGTCGAGGTGCCTGTTTTAGATCCTTATAACTTGGTTTCTGTACTTGTGTTGTGTAATATAAAGGTTGAATCTTGTAGAAAATATGTCAGTGTACAACTACATAGCATCATAAAATAATAACATCACCACATGAGCAAGATCTAGCATGGTCAAACCATGTCAGAAAACTTGCTCTTTAACTTTCTAGGTTTTCCAGAAAGTTACCCAAAACAGATGGTCAAAGCTACTTTGACCGTGATTTTCTTCCACTCCAGTTATGATCTAAGGAATCTGGTGAGTTTAAAATGGAGTATATATACCAGACTACAATAAACAATCAATAACTTAGACTAAACACCAAAACACAGGAAGATCTGAAGCACAGAAAAGCTTGTCAGACGATCTGAGTTTCTGGGTTTGTCCAGAAATTCAGAAAACGTGATCGGTCAATGATCTTTGACCGCTTGTAACGTACGATCTAGACAAGCTATAGGGTTGATTCAAGTTGCAGATTAAAGCCCTATTAACAAAGAACATATCTATAACATAAACCACACGAGATCATTAACACACAAAGATCTATTATCCCTGACATATGACTGTCAGACCAAAATTTTACAGATTTCCAGATTTCCAAAAATGCAAGATTCGTGCACTTTAATGTTATGGGTTCATGATCCAACAACCCAGATCTCTAATTGACACCTTATTACACATATTTGAACAATCAATTACAACATTTAACAAAGAATCATAGATTTTGAAATTTAGGGCTTTTATACCTTTTAAGCTATGATCTTTGATTTCTGCCTTCATGATCTGTTCTTGGCTTGCTATTCCTTGATCATGACTCAACATTTAACTCTCCCTCACTTCCTATTTTCGAATTTCTAGAGAGAGAAGGTGTTTGTTCACATGAAAAAATAAAGTGAGTTTTCTCTCACTTTAGGCTTTTATATTTTTGGAATTCAATGAATGTGGCTGATTTTCTAGCAATGTAGGCTGAGGTTGCTGGACATAAGTCAAATGCTAGGCTAGGTTAGGGTTAGGGTTGTTCAACAACCATGGATTTTGCAAGATTTGCAAGCTTCCTAAAATAACACACTAAAAGGGCATTTTTGTCCTTTCCTTAAATGTCTAGAAAATTGCCTTAGGTTTAGGGTTTGGATAAATTTAGGGTTTAGGTTTTAACCCTTTAGGGTTTATATTTAATTCCATAAATATTTAGCAACTTGAATTTCCAAAAATTTTCTAATAAAAAAAATAGAAATTTTTTTGATTTCTAATTTATAATTATGGATTCCTAATTATATCATAATTTCGTAATTACATAACAATCCTTGCTAATTAGGACTAATTTATCCTAATTAAAATAGCCAATTTAGCACTTAAGATCAAAATTGTACCTTAGTTCTCAAAACAATATTTTAGGGTTTTAAATAGAAAAATAATATTTCAATTTTTAGAAATTAGATTTCCTAATTAGATTAGGGTTTCTAATAACTTGACAATTAGGATTTATATTTCCTACTTAACATTGCTAATAAGGCAAATAAATCCACCATTGAACAATTAGGGTTCAAAATGGTCATTAGGGTTCAAAACCCTTGAATTAGGGTTTCTAATAAAATTTCTAATTTAGAAATTAAATATTCGAAATTAGATTAGAGTTTTCTAATTACTCATAAATTGAAATAATTAGTATTAGGGTTTCCTAATTAACATTGCTAATTTTAGCAATTAAATCCACAATTGAACATTAGGGTTTCTGACGTACGGAACAATTAGGGTTCCATAAATAGGAAATTAGGGTTTGTTAATTAATTAACATCTACCCTAATTAATACTTAATTAATACCACTAAAGTATTAAAATTCTCCGTTATATTCCCAGATTAGGGTTTCATTTTATCAGAATCTGAAATTAGGGTTTTCAGATCTGGTATTAGGGTTTTCTAATAATCAATTAGAATTTTTAGTAATTCATTAGGGTTTTCCCTAATTAATTAAATATTAATGACGTTTAACCTAGTACATACATTGCATTCCCAATCTAGGGTTTTCAATATCCGATTTAGGATTTCGTATACCCGGAACTGAAACTAGGGTTTCCAGAATCGATTTCTAGTGTTTCTTATTAGACATTAGGGTTTTCGAACTGAACGTTGGCGTTCTTAAAAATATACTTATAGTTTATCACAGATATAATTTATCTGATCAACCCATGACCCTTAACCACATTTAGTACACATCATAACCATAAACACAGAACATAATCATATAAATCCTTAATCCTGAATAATTCACCTATATCCTTCACCGAATTTTGAAACCCTCAAAATTCAATCCCAATAACATTAAACGCATACACTTATTTTCTGTCTAGGTCTATTATTTGACCTTAAATCAATCATTTAAGATTTTCATAAATTGTCTAAATTCTCGGGTTGTCACATCGATTCATCCGAGTTACATTATAAAATTTACATCTTAATTCGACGTTCTTTATGTTTCGAATAGTATGAATTTACAACTCTACAAGAGTTAAACGACTATCAAGTACGTCATCTAAAACCTAAAACATAGTTCGAGATTTTAACTTCAGGTAACAAAATAATCTTCTTGTGATACTATTGAACTTTATCAATCAAGTAGCATGTAACTTAACCGTGAGTCCTTAACCTACAAAAGTGGTTATTTGCAAGGGTGAGCTCATCAGCCCATCAATTCTAACAATTTTCATGCATCACATAACATATAATATCATGTGCATTTTGTAAAATCATAATCATTTAAACTCGTTACGTATGCTGCTTCTCACATAACAAATATAAAGATTATCTTCTAAAACACATAGTCATAGATTTACTTTCAATCTCATACATATCTCATAGACATTTCCACGTTTCATGACATAACATAATTCATTTCATACATATCTCATAAGCATTTCATATGTAATTTATCATTCCGTATCATAGCATAAATTAATCAACAGTTATCAAATTCATATAATTAATAGGAATTGAAAGACTTGTCTAGCTCGTAGATTATCAATTACAACTTAACTGCTTATCATTATCTGCACTTTTTGTATTCCTATACAATTGTATAATCATGGATTCATACTCATTAGTCATGCATTTCCTTACATTCTCAATGTAATAATAATCATTACATTATTTTCTAACTCAGTTCTGAAAACCTTCATTTCACTTTCTTATCATACTTTTAAGATAGTGATGTATGCATAAGTATACCGTAGCCACACTTAGTTGACATCAACATTCATAAACCTTTATCAGACACTTGACTAGGTATGTGTTCGTTACACATTTAAAACTCATAGATGTATGATTCACATAGTTCTTTTATTTTACAAATATTAAAAAATCTGGGTTTTATATAACCATTACTTGCTCATATTCATAAAACATCACTTAAGTCAAGCATTGAAGCTTAATACATTTCATACACATATGTTTAAGGGTTCAGATTACAATTTAAACAGTCAAGAAACACTGCCCTGCAGCGCAGTTGTGCTATAGTTTAGCCTAGGATGGGCACAACTGTGCCGTCCCCTGGAAAGACCAGATTGGAAATTTTTTTTCCCAGTTTACATCTCATTACTTATCATGATAACACATAACACATACACACGTTAAGAGGTCTTGGTCCAAGTTTGGTGCTTTTTTTTTTACTTCAAGTTTTTTTTACACTTTATAGCTTTATTAACATTTATTTCACAGCTAAGCGAGTTCATGCAACAAAGGTCTAACTATGTAACCAATAACGATGTTAAACAATTGTTAATACGCATGCTTACATGGATTCATTTTATCTACATATAACTAGCATAGTTTATCACTTGAAAATTTATTTTAAAATCATGCTCTAATGACCCTTATTATGTCAAACTAGATAATTGAACTTATAGGCCATGTTTAACGACATAAATAGTACTAAAATGCCATCCTACAAGTTCATAAGGTAGGCTACACAATGCTCAGAGGTATTTGTTTGAAAGGCGTCCAAGTTTGCCTTTAAAAGTCATTCTAGGCCAAATTAAAGCAACTTAGTGCATGTGAAACAACTTTATATCTCATTTGATAGCTAACTAAGCCATGTATGTATGTCATCACGTTTAGAACTTTAAGTATGCAATTTCCTTTAAGTTCATTCTCAAAATTTTAAGTTTTCTTTAGAAATATACACTAAAGCAACTAAGAGGTTCATGTTATTCAAAGGGCTTTAAACCAAATGTCATGCCTATTTCCATGCATAACTAGTTCAAACTAATCATGCAAGGTAACTTCAAATTACATGTCATACTCATTTGTACATGTTTCTACATATGCTTATAAGGTCAAAATATAGCCACTTCATGTTTATAAAACATAGTTTGCAAGACTATGCAAGTTCGCATTTGAAATCATTTTAAACCGAATCAAAGAAATCTAATTTTAGAGTTTGTGCCCTAGAGGCCAATTATTTGATATAATTGCTTAACATTTTGATATTATATTTGATTGAATAAATGAATAATTTTATTATGGTTTTATTTACTGCGTTATATAAATGTTAACATAATAAAATTCCTTAGAATAGTGATTCAAGTTATATAATTTCAAGTATGCGACTTGAACATGAGATTATATAATTTTAATTAGTATCATTATTCTTAAAAGTCCATAGTTGAGTATAATTGTTAATGGGACAACAATGATGTATTGAGACTAGTATGTGGATTGACTGATGACCAAATCTCATTGGTCATAAATATATGAGATATTAAGTCAATGCATAGGTACATGTTAGAGAACGATGTACTGCACAGACCCACCATGAGAATTCTATGTGGAACAATATGCAAAGTGTCATTAGCAATTCTCATAGAGACAATGATGTAATGGTCCTCCGACCTGAAATCACTATATTACTACACGAGAAGTTATGTACTTTGATATCATCAAATGTCACCTTTAATCCGGTGGACTATAAAGGTGATTATCAGGTACATCATGAATCGTGTGAGGAATATGAGTGATCTAGATGGAATTTAACCCTCCTATATATTAGGGGTGATATCCATAGGCCTCTTGATGAAGTAGGACTATGAAATGCATGGTCATGCTCAAATAGTGATTTGTTTCATATAGTCTACTCATTGATCAAGAAAACTCAGATTAAATTATGAAGAGTATGACACATTCCATGACTCGAGTTTAATCTAGGATATTAAGGATAAAAGGATTAAATTACATTGAAACATTGGTCACGAAAAGGTTTCATCGCATCATCGATCTTATTATTACTTGGGTAGCAGTGATGTATTACTAGATACCGCTCACTGTTTATAATTTTATAATATGATTTTAAAATTATTACCAACGTAATAATAACCTATAGGGTCACACACATAGAACATAATTTAAAAGGGAATTAATTTATATTTTAAGGATTTAAATATATTAATATGATTAATAGTATTTAAATCACGAATTTAAATTAAAAGGATAATTTGTATATATGTATATTAATTAAGTAAGACTTAATTAAGATATATATATATATATATATATATATATATATATATATATTTATTCGGATTTTATGAAATTAGGTTTTGATTAATTCCTTTTAACTATTATATATATGATATATAACAGCCACTTAGGTATATATCATAACTTCAAAACCCTAGCCACTTTTAGAGAGAGACTAGAGAGAAAACCTTTCGAAAATCCTGTTCCTTTGCTGGCTAGTACCGCAAATACCTTTATTGTAGAATCATGCAACGGTTCGTGCAACGTTCGTGTGGATACCATAGAGACGTAGTTTCGTGTGGAATTGCATTGGAGATTCGAAGCGTTTCAGAAGCATTTTCATATTCGGTATAATTTCTTTACACTGAATTAATATCTATTTCGCATGGATCCTGTTTTGAGTTTTGGAAATTATTTTGTTTTGTTCAATTTTATTCCGTTGTGCATTGCTTTGATGTGTCGAAATCCCAAAATCTAAAACATACGATACAACTTTGAATCTTGTCGACGTCGGGATTTTTATTTGTCCCTTTTCTGTACTTATTTTTTGGTGTTCTCATGTTATGTGAGATTTGTTTGAAAAAACAAGTGAAAAAGGGTCGACATGTATTATGTCGATGATTTGACTATAAGAGTCACCAGTTCGTGTTTTTAACAGGTTGCACCAACGCAATCGAGAAAAGGTTTTCACATTGACCGAGTGATGTGACACTGCTAAACGGGTCTGTGAAACCAAGATTCATTTGGGTTCGGGGGTTTGATTATGCGGAGGGAAGGTGTTAGGAACCCCCCTGACATCTGTCTTACCATGATGACCGCCACTTTTCAAGAAACTATTATATAAGTGTGTGTGTGTGTGTGTGGATCAATGTGCAATTCATTTGGAAGTAGTGCTATGTCTCGTTTCAACCTATATACACAAGGTTTGAATTTATAAAAAATCAGTTTTAAACAAGATATAGTAGTGAGGTTTCGTAAAAAAGGTTTTTTAAACCCTGTGCTCAATAGTAATTGAGGCCTTTGATACTTCTATTTTATTATTACATGTTCGACTTGTTTATTTTTATTTTCGAGATACAAAGCATCATCAAGAAAATAATATATAGAACTCATGGGCATGACAGCCATCTATGGAAATTCAAACACCATGAAATTGTACAAGCTACTTACAGCTGAAAAATGTCCATCACAGGAACCGAAGCTAGATTCAGTAGACTGAATCTGTGATCACATGATTCCTAGGCTCACATGATACCGCAGCTTATATAAAAAGCATTAAGCAGTTATATATATAAATTCTGTAAAAATATATATACAGACATGATCAACCACCACGAAGCACCTCAATGGGGGATCAGAAATGTAAATATATAAAAGTACTCCCTCCGTCCCAGGATAAAAGTCTTTATTACTATTCTAGGTAGTCCCAAGTTAAATGTCTACTTACCTTAAATGATCTATTTTTTTACAATAATTTGCCTATAATACCCTTATTATTAATTGTTATATTTCTATTCTCTAGGCATATTTATGGAGCATAACAAGTAATGTGCAAAAAACTATGCAATTAAATGAGAAATTAAATATGGATAATTTTGTCATTTTATCATCTTTCTTAATATGCGCAAAAAGTCAACCAGGACTTTTATCCTGGGACGGAGGGAGTAGTAAATATATATATAGAGACATGATCAACCACCACGAAGCACCTCCATGGAGGATCAGAAATGTAAATAAAGCAATAAATGCGATCAACCGCCACAGAGTAAACTCTAGGAGGGACTGAATATAAAGAAAGTAGTACAGACGATCAACCGCCACGAAGTAATCTCCAGTCCTGACAGAAATATATATATATATATATATATATATATATATATAAACTATTATCGAACTCTGTTCAATGAGCCTGGATATATATATATATATATATATATATAAGCAAGTAAATGCTCTTGATGTAAAATCCAGGCTCATCAGATATAATTTGACAACAGTTCATATATATAAGCAAGTAAACGGTCTAGACATATGTCTAGGCTCAATCGAGGCATAACTCAATAATTTTAATCCATATATATAAATATATACATATATAAGTATATATATACAGACAAAAATGAAAATCACGGACCGAAGTCTGGGCATACATACACAACACGACTCTCAATGTGAAGAATAATGTGTGCAAAGATAAAGAAAAAGGCTTTATAGAGTGTGAGAAGGCTTACAGTGGGCTACCAAAGCAGGCTTCTATGACTCTAGCTGGATAAACACTCAGCTCCTGCCTGTAAAATATAGCTATATGTGAGCTAACATGTGTTTAAAATGAGAAAGCATTCAATATGGGGTGTGTATAGAGCAAATTGGATAGGGCTTCCTCTCCTCTTTTCTCTTACAAATGGCCACCCCAAGCTCTATATTTATAGAGCTGGTGGCCACAGGTGTACTTGCGGCAACCATAGATGCACCTGCGGCTGTCCAGGGTGCCCTGAGTTCTGCGGATCCCACTGTCTCGAAGTACGTGCGCTCGTGCACTGTGATGTCCACTCGAACTTGTAGAAAATAAATCCGAGCATCCAAACAAGGTGTACAAGACCTTCTTTGGACTATTTTTGTCGAGAGTTATGCAATGACATGGGATTAGAGGTTGTACAAAGTCAGGAAGAGGGCACCATGCCTATGGTCTTCAAACTTCAAATTCTATATGGTGTGCTGCCACACGTAATAGTCTCTCGGGATTAGAACTCATTGGCTCTTGTGGGACATTGCTGTGTAGAAATATATGTATGAAATGTTAAGATGGTGCGCTGGGGGTTGAGGTGGCAAGATGACGATTTTGCCCTTTACCATGGTTATCTCCGGTTTGGGTTGATAGCAGACGTTACTCAGTAGTGTTTGAATTCTACTGGGTCATCTTTAAGTGTGCTTGTCTTCCCGATGTTAGCTCCAGGTCTTTGGAATGAGTGCCTCGACAGGAGGTCTAAGATTGAAGTTGATTGCATGCATTTGAAACAAGCATTTCCAGAGTTATCGATGGAACTGCAACGACATTCTCCAAGGATAAAACTCAGGGTTATCTCCAAGGTTGGAACTGATACTCTCGGTGTGTGTTCCGGGGTTGAGACTGAACTTCCAGTAGTATCCGGAATGGATGTGAGCTATCTTCCAGGGTTATCTTCGAAAGACGAATCTACCCTCCTGCAATGTTAGTAACAGGTGTGCAGAAAATTTTAAGTGTCTACATATGCCCCTCTTTATCATATTCATGCAATGCAAGGCATGGATAGGATAAATAATCCTAGACACTTGAAATGCGACAAAGATAAACATGATGTTATGTGCAGCAACATGATGTAAATGTGTGATGCATATAGATTGTTGGATTGTTTTTTAACATGATGGAATGATTGTCGGTTCCCTGTTAATCCTGCTGGGGATGATAATTAGAGATGTCTTGGACATACGATCCAAGTCTTCAAGAATGTTGACGTTGGGGTTATCAACAAAGTCCTGGATCTTTGATATAGACTTTACTTTAAAGATGTGCCTCTCATGTGAAAGAGATCTATGGGGATAAAGCTTTGTCTATTTGAGGATGTGTGTAACATATACCACGATCCTATCAGAGTTACTACCAACAATATGTATTGTCAGGCTGCCTGACCTTCACTGATGTGTGTATCATCGGATAGATCCCTGTTGGACAAACTGTCAAGGCTGCTTGACGTTCATTAATGTGTGTATCAATGGTTGCATTACGTTGTGACCCCTGTCGGGGAACATATCAAGGTTTCTTGACTTTCATTGATGAATATATCAATGGTTGAATTGCGTTGCAACCCCCGCCGGGGAAGGTTGTGAATAAGTGCACTGATGGATGAGATCATCGAATGGCCTCCAATGCTTCAATGGGTTTACTTGACATCGGTTGAAATGATATCAAGGCTGCATGACCTTCATTGACACGTACATTAATGGTTGAATTGTGTTATAACCCCCACCAGGGATTCATTCATAGACAAATAACTGTTGTAACCCCCGCCGGGGATACGTGGATAAATGAAAGTCTGTGTTGTGACCCCCGTCGGGGAATACTCTATAAATGATTGAAATCGGTGTTATGACTCCCGCCGGGGATACTTTATTAATGATTGAAATAGACATTGTGACCCCCACCGGGGAAGGCTCTTTTAGGGTTATGACCCCGTATTTGGCGGCATCGGACCTGTGTAAGGTATTGCCAGTCATGATTTGCAAAAGTTGAGGTCACTGGTATAGTATACCTTGCATTCGAGCGAATACCAATGAGTGACATTTGAAGCCAAGTTTGGCCCGTGAAAACAAAGATTTTAGGCTATTCCGCTCAACCGCATAACGTTTTTATTCCTGATTTGGTCTTTTCAGCTTTTGAAACCTCCTTTGCAACTCGAACTAAACTTAGGTGGAGGAGTGGGACCCATGTATGGGTGTCGCAGGTACACATGCGGTAGCCCTAGGTGGACCTGCGACTAACCATGGGTATGTAATGCATGCGGGTTGCTTTCATAAGTCACTTTCAAGTTGCGTCGCGAAGGAAATCCTAGAGCTCTTTTTCAGATCTGCTGAGTTCGGGCGACTTTCTAAATTTCGTGCCACCGTACAAGTGTTCTACATTATCCTGGTAACGTATGCATGTATTCTTTTCCAGTTTTATCCTTTGGAAATGACTTATCACATGAAATGCACTTAAACACATAGTAGTGAATATGCATGTTTATATGACTTGATAAAAAATATTCAACATAGTAAATGTTAGTATTAAAACATTCTGAACATAATGATGTGAAAAAATTTAACTTTTGAAATATTCAAATTGGCACCATTTACTGTCATTTCTTACCCTATTTGAGGATAAATAAGTAAAAGTAAAAAAGAAAAATAATCCTGGTAATTAGACTACACTTACGGATTTTTTACTATGATGTATTAAAGCATGTAGGATGTATATGACTGTGGGTAGGTGTGCTACTGAATGGCCACCTAGTTATGCCTATGTGCATGTGGATAGTCCTATTTATAAAGGGGACCATGGCAAAATTTTCCAAAATGTAGGCATTAGGTAGTCATGCATTTCAACTCTACAGTAGACGTATGTTAAAATAATGTATGCATGCATGTAGTCATAAAAATGAATTTTGAAAAGCTCTAGATAATAATTTACAACACCCTTTCTGAGGTGATTTGTAGACTTGTTGTCCATATATTATGGATCCGGATCAGCCGAGTAGTTCCCGCATGACCACTTCTGGTGTACGGAGAAGGGCTTTTGAAGTGCCTCGAGCCCATTCTATTAGACAGGCTCGTCATTTGGTGGAGGTGGTGATACATCCTTTCCAGGTTGAAGTGCTAGACGTCGAGGATGAGGAGGAGGATGTTCCAGTTGCAGACCCCACTCCTGTTGTATGTTTTTCCCGTAGGTATTTTCCAAGCATTTAGGTGGTGAACCCAGAGCTTCTAAGTGACTTGAGTCGACACCCTTCAGTTTACCTGCACGCAAATGATGTATAAATTAGATCTTAATCTTTCTTATTTCTGACCAATGAGGAGTCAAGGGTTCTGATGTTGATGTGCATTAGATGTAGGTTCCCAACTTTACATAGCCTCGAGGGAATTGGTTCAGCATTCATTGTATGTATCAGGCTTTGCATGATGACTATAGAACGATTGTACACGGTTGGGGATTCAGGACGTTCTTTTCTATTCTTCCCCGTCATTGTCCCTGGGGTTACCTCAGGGAATTATTTGAGTGCTAGTTTCACCAGACTCAGTCACTCCATTTGCTAGACTGTGAGGTGATGATGATGCTGATGGATTGGCGGTTTATCATAGGTATGGAGTTTTGAGGGGAGCCAGTGCCTTGTATAATAGATATCACCCCTACTTCCGTTAGATCCTTGTTAAGAGTTTTGGCTGAGGCGCTCAAGGGCAGGACTGTTCGTACAGGTCCTTTGAGGGTAGATGATATGAGCGGGCTGTTGACTGAGCCCATACTCGATGATGTGAGAGTCAGGGATCACATTCTTCAGAGATTATTCCTGATTATCATTAGGGGCTGCTTCATAACAAATAACTCTTCTACGGTGTCCTTCACTTTGATCAGCGCCACTTGACACTGTGACTGTATAGGAGATTATAATTGGGGTTCCCACACCTTCACCTATTTCCTCAGTGGAATGCGTATGCGATCGTAGGGCTTGACCGAGGCTTGGTTAGGATTCTACCCATTTCTACTGGTGAGTATTTCTGTTATCTTTTCCCATGTACAGGTTAAGAGTCTTGACTGACAGTAGATGTTTGCCTTTGTGTTGGAAGTTTTGGGCCTATGAGAGGTTTCCATGTTTATGTCATGTGAGTGTGTTAGGTTTAAACACCTATCCATGAGGACGGAGATGGCATCATTCCATACTGGTGGAGGTCCTATTTGCGGAGGGTTTTACTCATTACCGCCTACAGCTGAAGTTGTTGACCGCGGATGTCATCACTTGGGTTCCCTACTCTGGGGAGCATTTGAGGATGGGTTCTCGACTGGTGTCGAGCACGTGATTTCCACCCGTAGGATTTCTCTGTTCACAGATGGAGGATGGGAGCTCTACTTAGGATAGCGTGCTATCAGGAGCACTACAAGAGAGATTCGTATGCCGATCTTGCCTCTTGTCTCTTTCTAGGCGTTATTGGCTTGTTTTACAGTCACCCATCATTGATATCCCATTGTTGGGGGTCGACAGTTTCACATTATCAGTGGGACCCTGCATTCAGGAGATGTTCCAGCATTGGTGGTTCCCTCGTACCATTGGAGTCCAGACCCGTGCCACTCAGTTCATGGGGGATATGGTTCCAGGATCCGTGATTATGACGGATTGGCTAGCCTATGTCTGAGATCCAACTTATTTGACACAGATTGACAATTTGACCCGACAGTTGGATCGGGCACATTTCTTTATCCGACACTTGGGTAGAGATCCTTCAGAGGCAGATACTTTTTATCCTTCCAGCTCTAGCGCTGGCCCCTCAGGTAACCCATATGGTTTTGCTGGTGTAGATCCTCCATTGTATAGGCCTTACATCCCTGTGGATAGAGATCAAGTAAATCAGGAGGAGTTACATCAGGT
The DNA here is from genome assembly GCA_020205505.1 of Panax japonicus. Classification (NCBI taxonomy): domain Eukaryota; kingdom Viridiplantae; phylum Streptophyta; class Magnoliopsida; order Apiales; family Araliaceae; genus Panax; species Panax japonicus. Next base: position 30,003,883 of record CM035108.1, read on the forward strand.
GGACAGGATTGATGATGTAGACATTAACACCATTATCTTCTTCTGATGTATATTCTCGTTATCTCTTTTGATAGGCCTCTGTTAGACATTGGGTAGCTTCGCTCCATTCTCGCTATATCTTTTGATAGGCCTCTGTTAGTTGTGGGGCAGTTTTGCCCCATTTCTCTGTATTTTAGTTGTATAGAGATGTATTAGATGATGATATACTTAGGAATGTATGTATAATTTTCCATTCCTTATATCATATTGCCATCTATTGTATCATGCATGTTATTATGGTATGCATATGTATGTATGTCCAGAGCATTAACCCCTGGATGGTCTTATGACACGTCCCGTACAGATGTCTTCTTCGATAGTTAGCCGTATTGATCATACCCCACCATTATTGGTGGCATCTGGTATGCGATCGTGGTATGATAGCATGTCACCATTAGACAGGGTGACTTTAAATCATCTGTTACAGCATACTATGACCCTGTTGATGTTTCAGGTTCCCACATGATTCGTGTAGGGCATGCTGGAGCAGTTCGTATCAGAGAGAGACAGGTTTTCTGATTTCGGACCCAGGAGTTGACTCCTATTCTGGAGGAGTATGCACGTTTGACGATGCTGCCACTGGACAGACCTTGCATGCATATGGTTATTGGAGACATGAGTAGGCAGTTCATGACCCTTACTGGATTGAGACTCTAAGGTCGGCTACATACTGCTGCACTTATCATACGAGAGTGTTTACAAGCAGCTCGGTCATGTTGTACGTGTGGTTTATATCACTCTTGAGACCGATTGGTACATTTAGACAGCATGGGTATTGTTTCTCCCATGATATAGCCATGTCATACTCCTTTCAGCATACGGAGTGTATATATGCTGCATCTTGGTTAGCTTTCCTGGCAGGGATCGGAGATCCATTTTCTATATTACCGTGTACATGGCTTAGCTCACCCTACAACTTTATCACTCATGCTCTGGGCATGGATTATCTCCCTCTAGCTGGTTTGATGGGCATGATTACTTACCACCCACTGGCCGTGATATGTTAGTTTGACCAGTTTCAGGACTTCCATCCTTTCGAGGGGGCATCGAGTCAGCGCTTCGCTTCATGCCACTTATCAGCCGAGGATATATCTAGGTTGTATGCCTGTTGGGATCAGTGTGAGCTAGCTGAGTTTTTTGTCAGCCATCTGGGTTATTCTACAGAGTATTCCGCATAGATGGGGACAAAGACTGCATCGACTGCGGTAGTATCCACAGTGCAGGGGACTGATTCCGATGATGAGGAGCCTTGGAGGAGGATGATATTCCCTTCGAGGAGGATTTGTCTACTAGGTTTCCAGCAGTTATGATGGATTCTCCCACTACGACTGCTACTGTGATTCAACATTCAACATAGTATCTGAAGCAGAGTCTACATCTGATGACCTTTGAGAGAGATAAAGCTAGGGCCTTGATGTTGACAGCTCTTGATGGGAGAGAGAGGGATGAGGTTAGATCAGCCAGAGATGCATTGATTATAGAGCGAGATGTTGCCCTATCTTCCTGGGATGTCGCCGTCACAGACAGTACTTTAGTGAGATCTCTTACGACTGGCATACTTGCCGATATAAGTGTATATATTAATGAGCATCATGCCACCATGTAGTTAGCCTTGGATTTGCTAGCTCGTGTAGATATCATTAGGCAGGAGCTTGTAGCGTTACCTCCTTCTTCGGAAAGGGATGCTATGTTACATCTGATAGTCCGCATACATACAGATCTGTAGATAGACTTGTATTTTCCTGCATAGACTAGCTTATCCATTTTATCATGTACAACACATATTTATATATCAAACAGTATTATATATGGCAGAGAAATATATTTTGATTTACTTCCCTTTCAGTTGTGCCTTTATACTTGCTTGATATTTGTCTGTTTCTTCAGGGCTTGTGATCTTGATGCATTCTAAACTTATCCTTGATGTGTGGACATTGAGACATCACAGGATCTTTTAGAATGGATCATTGATCTGTGTGTATCCCTACCATCTTTGGTGTCTTGGGACTGGTTTCTGTGGGGAAATGTTTTGATGAGTGTACCTTTTCCTCTATGAGATTGACCGCACCACTGATGGTCGACAGTACTCCTATTTGTGTGAAGCCTAGTTAATTCCATCACTTATGGATTGGGGTTTCTTTTTGAGGCAGAAACGCAACTTAGATGGTCACCGAATCTCCTATTTGTGAGGAGAGGTTAGGTAGTTCCATCCCTTTGGTCTGAAGCCGATGAAATGTGGTGGATTGAAGTGTGATCCCAGTACCATGTGGCAAGTATTTTTGTTCAGGTAAGGGGTTAGACCAAACCATAAATGGCTGCCTACGTACTCCTATTGAAGAGGAGATCAGATCTGCATAGTTCGAACCTAGTGTAAGAGCTTCAACGCTGAATGTGAAATGGGTAAATGGGTGTAGAAGTTTTATTGATGAAGAAGGGTGTAGAAGTGTTTTTGTGGTTTTTGTTTATGTAGAGAAAAAGGGAAAAAATGTTTTTGTTTATTTTATTGTGACCGGGCTATATAGAATATGGTTGCCTACGTACTCCCGAGTATCAGGGAGATCAGGTAGACGTAGTTCGCCCCTCAGGACGAATTGCAGCCGAAGAGAAGTATAAATCCCATGTGCAGGTTATACTGCAGGGAGAAGAAAGTTTGATCCCATGATTGGGACAAACTTCAGGTGTGAAAAAGTTTGATCCCGTCTTCAAGACAAACTGCAAGCGTGGAAAAGTTTAATCCCGTCTTTAGGATAAACTGTACGTGTGAAAGGTTCAATCTTTGGGAGGATAACCGAAATTGTGTGAAAGGTTTGAAATGAGGTGAAACTAGGCTGCTGGTTTGAAGTTTATGTTTCCTTGAGGAGCAGAAAAGTGTGTCAAAAGGGCTAGAAAATCAGAATGACTGGTGATTTGATGATCAAAAACCAGGATATTTGCTTGATAGAAACCTCAGACATAGTACCATTTCACGGTGTCCGAGTAGATAAGCTGTGGAAATTCATCGCCATCCATTTCTTGTCGTCTTAGAGCGCCTCCTATCAATACCTCCTTGATAACAAATGGGCCTTCCCAGTTAGGAGCAAATTTTCCCTTAGATTGATCTTGGTTGTCAATGATATTCTTCAAAACCAAGTTGTGTTGTTTAAACTGTCGTAGCCATACTTTCCTATTGTAGGATCTTGCAATCCTTTGCTGATATAACTGACCATGGAATATAGTCCCAGTTCGCCTTTCGTTTATTAGAAATAATTGGTGATACCTGTCTTGTACCCATTGGTCTTCATCTAGCTGAGCGTCCATTAACACTCTGAGGGATTCCATTTCCACCTCTATGGGGAGCACTGCTTCCATCTCATAGGCTAATGAGTAGGGGGTTGCCCCAGTGGAAGTACGCATTGAAGTTCTGTAGGCTAATAAAGTATGAGGTAAGAGGTCAGGCCATCCTTTGTGATTGGCAGACATTTTTTGCATGATCTTCTTGATGTTTTTATTAGCTTCTTCAACAACACCATTCATCTTTGGACGATAGATGATGGAGTTAAGGTGTTTAATGTGGAATTTACTGCATAACTCCTCTATCATTTTGTTGTTGATGTTTTTAGCATTGTCCGACATAATGACCTTTGGTTATCCATATCGACAGACGATATTATTTTTGATTAAAGCAATGATGACTTCTTTTGTAACCCTGGGGAAGGAGGCATCTTCTACCCATTTGGTGAAGTAGTCTATCATGGTGAATATGAATTGATGTCCATTACTGGCTTTGGGCTTGATGGGTCCGATCACGTCCTTACCCCACATTGAGAAGGGCCATGGCGAACTCATATTGTGGAGTTCCCTTGGAGGGGGCGTGGATAGCATTCCCATGAATTTGGCATTGATAGCACCTCTTGACATGATCATCACAGTCATCTTTGAGCGTAAGCCAATAATGCCCTATTCTGAGGATTTTTTAACAAGTAGGGGTCTGCTCATGTATGGGCCACATACTCCACCATGGATCTCATCCATGAGCCTCTGAGCTGGGTCTTTGTCCAAACATCTGAGGAGACATAATCCTGCATCTCTTTTATAGAGTTCATCTCCGCTCAGGTAGAATTTCATAGCAAGTTGATGGATCCGCCTCTTTTCAGTTAGGCTCGCCTCAGCGGGTGTAGATCCATCTTGCAGATACTCCTTGATGTGTTGATACCAAGGGTTGTTGATGGGAGGTAGCTCATACGATACTTCTCTAACATAGTTCCCATAAGTTGGGGCCTTTTGTAGGGCAAATGTGATGCTTGGCATGTTTTCCTTGTCAGGTATGTGAATAAAGGAGGCCAACGTTACTAGTGCATCCACAAAATCATTCCTATTATGAGGAATGTGTGAAGAGGAGATTTCTTTGAACTCCAAAGCCATCTGTAAAACTTGTCGATGGTAAGGCAACAAATGTAGTTCTTTAGTTTGATAGATTCCTGTGGATTGTTTGATTACCAACTCTGAATCCCCAAAGATAGTTAACTGCCTGATGCCCATTGAACGAGGAAGTTTTATCCCCATGATACAACCTTCATACTCATCTATGTTATTGGTGCTGGTAAACTGTAATTTGACGGCGATGGGATACTGCTCCCCCGTATCGGATACTAGAACTGCCCCAGCTCCAGCACCTTCTGTGTTAACAACTCCATCGAAATACATTTTCTATGTGTGGCATGCATTGTACTGTTGGTGTTGCTGAACTGCCATTACCCCTTCATCGGGGAAATATGTTTCCAAGGGTTTGTAATCCCCTGCGGGTGCGGCAGCCAATTGATCCGCAATTCCTTGACCTCTGATAGATTTTTGTGTCACAAATATGATGTTAAACTACTGTAGGATCAACTGCCACCTGGACAGTCGACAATTTAGTTTTGGCTTACTAAAGACATACTTGAGAAGATCCACGCGGGATATGAGATGGGTTGTGTGACCATGGAGGTAATGTTGTAACCTCATGGAAGCCAATGCTAAAGCACAACAACTCATCTCAATCAGACTGTACTTGTGTTCACTGCTGCTTAATCGTTTGATGAGGTAATATATAGCTCGTTCTTGGCCTCTATCGTCATTTTGCCCCAGCATGCAGCCCATAGCATTGTCATTAATGGACAGGTACATGAAAAAGGGAACATCATCCCTGGGAGGTACCAAAACATGAGCGTTAACCAGCTACTCTTTGATTGTAAGGAAGGCTTTCTGACACTCATCGTTCCATTTCATGGAGGAATTCTTCCTTAACAATTTGAAAATGGGCTAACAGGTTGCTGTAAGTTACAAGATAAACCTGCTAGTGAAGTTGATTCTTCCCAAAAAATCCCCTTATTTCCTTCTCTGTCTTAGGAATGGGCATTTCTTTGATGGCCTGGATTTTCTTGGGATCCAGCTCAATCCCTTTGTGACTGACTAAGAAACCTAGCAACTTGCCGGATTTAACGCCAAAGGCGCACTTGGCTAGATTCAACTTCAAGTTGTATTTATGCAACCTGTTGAAGAGCTTTTAGAGATGGTCTAAGTGGTCTTCTTCTTTCTGGGACTTGACAATGATGTCATCCACATAGATCTCTATTTCTTTATGCATTAAGTCATGGAAAAGAGCCATCATAGCTCGCTGATAGGTTGCCCCGACATTGATGATGCCAAATGACAACCGTCAGTAGTAGAAGGTTCCCCAAGGCGTACTGAAAACAGTTTTCTCACAGTCCTCCTCAACGACCATAATCTGATGATACCCTACAAAGCAATCAACAAAGGAGTACATAACGTATTGAGCAATATTGTCAATGAGAATGTGGATAAAGGTTATGGGAAAGCTATATTTAGGGCAAACTTTGTTCAGATCCCAGTAATCCACACAAACTCGTACATTTCATCATGGTCTAGGCACGAGAACAATGTTGGATATCCATTCTGGATATGTGGAAACCATGATAATGCCAGCTTGAAATTATTTCACAATTTTTTCTTTCACCTTTAAACTCCACTCAGGTTTCAATCACCTGAGCTTCTGCCTGACTGGCTTAAATCCCTTCTTAATGAGAAGGCGATGATGGAAAATGTCAGTGGACAAACCCACCATGTCTTCGTGAGACCATGCAAACACATCCTTAAATTGGGTTAGTAGTGCAACCATGTCATTCCATTGGTTTGGGGTTAGGTCTGAACCAATCTGGATTAGCTTAGGGCTTTCTAAGGTTCCAAGATTGAAAGGAATGGTTTGATCAAGATTAGGTTTAGGTTTGTCTTTGACCCATTCCTTAATCTCTTGAGGTATCTCAATGTCCTCTTGGATTTCCATCAAGTCTGAGTCCAACTTTTCATCAAGCTTACAGCCCTTGTGGAGAAAAGGCACCTCATCAACAAGTACATGCACATCTAAATTCAGGGTCCTGAAACAAAATATGCTTTCACTTAATATATGAAACGATTTAATCATACAAAAGCGTTAGCATGTACTGATAAAATAAATGCTAATATTGTACAGAAAAGTAAGCAATTAAAGTTATCTACAGGGCTGAGGGATTTTTGCCCATTTTACCCTCGTCGACCAATACATGGAGTGCTGCTCCAATTGTCGATGGTAAAGTCCTGATGGACTGCAGTGATGGAGGGGCTGTCATCGTCCTCCTTTTCCCGAATGATGACCATAACATCTGGGCAATCATCTTCAGGGGTATATCTGTTTGCATGTTCATCATAGACAATAATGTGTATGCCTGACATCATCAGGGCAATGTCATTTTTACGTTTCTGTTCCCTCTCTTCCACTTCAGGATCATGAATTAGGACTTCTTTTTCTTTGAATGTTATTGGTTTGGGAAACAGCATAGCCATAACATGGGCTGACACCTTTATAGGAGCCTGTATCAGCTCATGAGGTGCAGACGGAAAAAATCGCCGTGTGGCAAAAGTTTGAGGAACCTACTTGTGTTTATGAAAATTCCTGTGACTGGAATTGGCAGAATAGCCTAGTTCGGATGTCCCAGTTTGAGTGGACACTTGAATTGGGTGCTTATTACCCTGCTGATTTTAACCAAGCCCTTGTTCCAACTGATGACCCAATGACATCATTTCTTGAGTGGCCGACATAACCTCAGTAGAAATCTTGGGTACAGGAAGTGGTGCTCCAATAGGATGGTATTGCGTGTTACTCATTTCCAAAGTATGAAAATTGGCCAGCTCAACTTCTGAATTAAAGCTGATGATCGGTAGGTCTCCTTGTTTAGGATATTCCGGCTAAGCGTTGATAGTGACTAGGCTATTATTGACAATGTATTTAAGTTGTTGATGAAGTGTAGAAGGGACGTCTCCAGCCATGTAGATCCATGGTCTCCCCAATAGCAGGTTGTATCCTGAATCTATCTTGAGGACGTGAAAGGATACATTGAATGTATGAGGACCAATCTCAATTAGCAGCTCAATTTCTCCAACAGAATTTTGTCGGGTTCCATCAAAAGCTTTGATAACCATATGGCTACTTTGGATCCGTTTGAGATTGACATTCATCTTCACCAAGGTGGCATAAGGACAGATATTCAGAGATGAACCTCCATCTGTCAAAACTCCAGCTAACATATACCCGGAGGACAAAATTGCAATGTGCAATGGCTTGCAATAATCGGTCCCTTCGAGCTGTATGTCGTCATCAGTGAAAGATATCACATTGTTGTTAAAAATGTGATGAAACAGATGTTAAAATATTTCCACATCCACTGATTCTGGTAAGTAGGCTTCTTCCAAAACCTTCAATAAGATCTTCATGTGATCCTCGAAAGAGAAAACCAAGTCCAGTATTGAGATCTGATGTGGAGCTTCTCTTAAGCTTAGAACCACATTGGCTTCATTATGGCCTAAGTGCGGAGGAAATTCTAAATTTTCCCCATGGGAATCTTCCCCTTTGCTTTTATGACGGGCTTCATCACCCTTTGAGGAAGATATAGTGGATTTTCCTTCGACACTGTAGCAGTAGTATGAGACGTGGATCCTTCAGCTCTCCATATTTCCATGGGACATTGTGTAAGTTGATAACAGGATATTGTGGTCTGAAGGGTAAAGAAATTGGCTCTGGTGCAGTCACTTTCAAATGATTGTCAGCTCCTTTGAGGTGAATTTCTTGTATAGGAAATGGTTTGATAGTCTAATCACTCTCAGCGGATATAACTGCTACTATCACCTTCCATTTGGTAGGATAGGTATTCCCATTCTCGAGTAGTACAATGTCATCGTCTGCCAACTGCAGGACACCGCTGTCAATTAAATTCTGAATAAGGTGGCGGAGTGCCCAACATTCTTCTATGTTGTGATCGCGAGAATGTGAATGATATTTACACACTCCATTGGAGTTGAACCGTCTTGAACGGGGATTGATTGGAGGTATACGGGAGGTGATTCTTCCTTTGTTAATTAGCATCTGAAATATTTCTTCCACAGGTTGGCCAAGGTATGTAATTTCCCTTTTATTGTCAAAATCCCAAGGGCTTTAACACTTGCTCTCTTCGCAGCTTTGTCCTCTAGTGCTTCACTTTCTGAAGGTGATAGTGTAGCATTCATAACAAAAGGAAGGAGACATGCATGCTCCTGACTGACTAACTGGCATCTGACTTGATGCTATTGGATCACCAGTTCTTCCAATTGTTCAACTTGCTTACAAAGAGCTTTCATCTTTCATTCCATACCAAATTGGAACTTTGCGTAATCCCATCTGTTAACACCATCTTTGATGGTCTGGGATGATTCACCATTAAAGTTGGAACTATGTCCACTGCTCTAACTAATCATGTTGACCTCTTCTTCTTTGTGTTGAAGAAAGGGGTTGTCTTGCACATGAGGTTGATCTGGTTTGGTAACCACGATCTCACCGTTGTCTATCAAATCTTGGATCTTGTGTTTCAAGGCCCAATAATCTTGAGTATCATGCCCAGGTGCCCCGGATTGATAAACACACTTTCGAGTAGCATTGAAACCCCTCCCATTAGGGTTGGCTGGTGGAAGAAGATGCGTGATTTTCTTCTGAATAGTCAAAAGAGCAAGAATATTCTCGAGCGAATCCCCTAAGGGTGTGAATGTTTGAGGGCTCTTTGCATCTCCACCTTTAGGTAATGGAGGGTTTAAAGACTATGCTTGAAAAGGGGAGTAATTTCTCCTCTGTATAGGCATGTTCTAACTGCCTTTTTGGCCTTGTAGTATCAAGGAAACATCCTCCTCTTTCTTCTTATGGAACCTCCGGGGGTTGTTTCCATAAGTTTCAGACGGAATGTGCTCAGCAACTGCCTTAAGAGCGGCTAGGTCTTGAATCTTTCCTGACTTCAATCCTATCTCAACCATCTCTCCGTGTTTGATCATTTCAGAAAATGGTTTGCCAATACCAGCTAAAACTCTTTCATAGAAAGGAGCTTCTTGCATGTCTATGAAAGTCATGACCATTTCTGACTCTATCATAGAAGGAATAACTTGAGCACCAAGGCGCTGATAAGTGTATTTTATATCCACTTATCTGATATCTTTTACTTGAATTACTTGTTTATATTCATGTGTCTTAGTTACATTTCATGCATTTTATGTCCATTTTGTAGGTTATAAGTTTGGGAGCGGTGTGAGCTACGATTGGTAAGGAAAAGTATGGAAAAATGTAAAGAAAAGCAAATTAGACATCGTGTGGGCTTTCATGTTCATGGCTTGGAACTTGGCTTACATTGTAGAGCATCTTAGTAGCTTTCCAAAACATTTTGAATTATTCCAATCGGAGTTCGGATGCAAGAGTTATGATTGTTGTGCCAACGGACGTCGAACGTCATGGTTTTGGGTGGTCATTTTCATAGCAGTCACTTCTAGACAAATTTTAGCCTTCATTCGGCAATAATTTCTCAATCCTCAAAGAATGAAAGTTGTAGATCTCGTCGATATCTTCGATTTGATAGGTGCCAGGCCCCGTAACTCCTTCCGGATCAAAAGTTATGGCTGTTTTACCAGAGGACGCTGTGATAGGAAACAGACCCCAACCGGGGCGGGCTTTCCCTTAACAAATTGCCAGCTGGGGCGGGCATAGCAGCTGTTAGACAGTAAGGACCCCCGTCGGGGCGGGCCCTGTGCAAGCCTAAACCCCCGCCGGGGCGGGGGTACGCGTAGAAAAGACATTATTTTGCCAAATTTGAGTTCGGGAAGGATTGTTTCGATCCAATTGACTCAAGGACTTCTAAGAGGACTTAAAGACACGTAAAAAGGCTTATAAAAGGGGAGAATAACAAGGAAGAGAGGGGGAGATGAGAGGAGAAATAAGATTTCCAATAGATTAGATTAGAGTAAATTAGATCAAAACACTAGTTCTAATTAGATTTGGAGATTGAGGCAACTTGGAGACCATTGAAGATCAAGAGCAGCAGCTTGAGGAAGATGGAGATTTGCTGACAACAGATTCAATTCTTTACTCTACTCTTATTTTTATCTTTTAATGTTATTTCAAGTGTGGATTCTTAGTTTTAATTCAATAATCATGAACTAATTCTTTGTTTGAGATTACAATGGATCTTATTGTGTAATTTATTTTAATATGCTTCGCTATCAATTATTATGTTCTATCGTGAGAATTGTCTATTGTGGTTTGGACTTATTGTTTAATTGACTGGCCATCAATTACCGTGATAATCTATACGAACTCGAGAGATGAAGTATAGATTTAGATCTGATCATGATAACATGTGTTTAGGATTTTGTTAGTAGCTTAAACTTGATGAGTGTTAAGGTAGAGATATGCTTGACACCACATGTGATCGGATAGAGAACTTGTTCTTAAACCTTCTTTAATTGTAATTCACATAGAGATATAGTGGGTTAGTTGATTAAGGTGTTTAATGGATTTCTATCTTAATTGTGGATTGACGTTAATACGGTATTAGTGCATCGAGAGGTGGTTAATACTACTTTAGTGTTCTTGATTAACAATTCGGGATAGAGAATAATTGATGAGAAATGTGTTAACTTAAATGAAGTAATTAGTGAAGTTGTGATCTTAAATCTCCGTAGTCTTAATTTAATTAGTGGAAATTAATTGTAGTTTAGTTTATATAATTTGAAATTCATTCGTTTAAATAAGATTGAGTTGGTTACGGGTTAGTACTTGGTGATTTTTATTACCTAATTCTATGTGGGAACGATACTCAACTTATCACTTTATTACTTGTTGACCACGTATACTTGCGTGTTGTGCGTATATAGATTTTACCCAACAAGTTTTTGGCGCCGTTGCCAGGGAATCAAATTTAATAATTTTTACCAATATTAATTTCAATCAAATTAGTCTTAATTTAAACATTTTTATTTTTATTTTTAATTCTCTTCCTATACTTCTCTCTTTTAAGGTACCATGGATGACTTTGCGTATCAATGGCCATACACGAACGTGACTCAACCAAGGGGAATGGATATTGACAGACTCGCGACACTTTTCGCAATGTCAGCACAAATTAAAGAATTTTCGAGAAAGTTGGACGTTATCACAGCCCAACAGAGTCGAAGGATAGCAGTTACTTGCAATTATTGTGCTGGCAATCACCCGAGTAATCAATGCACCATCAATCTTGGGACGGTACAGTATGGTGGTAACTACCTCAATCAGTATGCATATGATAATTATGATCAAGTTTGGGGGTATCACCCGGATTCTTCATGGAGCTACAACTATCAAGACCAATACTCTACTCGAAATCCAACATACACGCCAAAATTCTCATATCAACCTCCATTAAAAGAAGAAAATTCAAGGTTGGAGGAATTGTGGTCCAAGTTCGAGGAGAGAGGAATTAATCAAGCGATGTCAATTCAAAATCTTGAGGATCAGATAGAGCAAATGACCAAAGTCATAAACAACCTTCTTCCAAATAATTGGTGTTATAACGAGGATTTTGAGATTCATGAAGTGCCCGAGCCAAACCTACAAACGGATAAGCCACAAGACGTTGAAAAAGAGGAGACACAAATGGGGATAATAAAAATAAGGCCGATAAAGAACTAATTGTTAGAACCAACGAGGATGAGCCAATGTTATTAGTGCCCCAAGTTTCTTCTCCGCCAAAGATCAAGGGTCCAGTTAAATTTGCAAAACCTTGTCCGCTAGGTAGTCATGTCGTCGGTGAAGCTCTTTATGACATAAGAGTGAATATAATTTTGAATCCATGGTGGGACAAGAAAGAGAAGATAGACGAAGAGACCATTGTGTGTGACAAGCTTCCATACCCCAAAGTGATCACATACACAATGGAGAAAACACCTAGCTGTGGGATGTTCTTGATTGAGATCATACCAAAACAAAGTATGGTAGATGACTTTAACTCGATAGCTATCATAAATGGAAACCTACCAAAAGCTATATTATTTCTGATGGATGGAGGGTTCCTCAACTTTCGAAGAGGAATTGGATAGTGTTGACCAGACAAAGTCAGGCTGAAAGACTGTAAATCAAGCGCTATTTGGGAGGCAACCCAATCTTTAGTTTATTTATCATATTTTCAATTCATATTTTCTTAATCATAGTTTTCATTTAATTACTAGGTAGAAGAATAAAATAAAAATCTCGTTAATCTCTCCACAACACAACATGTCATCAACAATCCACTTATGCTTATGTTTTATATCTTGTAGGATGGAAAAAGGATTATTGAGTGGGTTAGCATGAAGCAAAAGTTAAGAAACCAGGAAGTTGAGCAGAAGGTATGCCCGCCGGGGCGGGCCCAAAATGAACTGTAACCCCCGCTGGGGTGGGGGTCCCCTACTTCAGATAACAGAATACAAGCCCGCCGAGGCGGGCTTCCTAAGCCTAGCACCCCCCGCCGGGGTGGGGGTCCTGGAATCCAACCAACTTTGGATGTTGCACATAGACTTCTCCCATCCCCAATAAAACCCCACTTTCTCCACTTCCCCACTACTTCATAAATCCATCCATCACCTATTCCAACCACTATCTCCCACACTCCATCACTTCTCCCCACCTCCACAATCCACCAATAGAACTCATCATACCACCTCTATATATTACCACATCACCTACCATATTTCTCAAACCAATTGAATTGGGCATTCATAGAGGATACTTGAGAGGAAGTGAAGGTTAAATTGATAAGTTTGGGAGAAAATTGTGGCGATACACGCATTCGAGAGCAAATGGCTTCGCAACACAGGAATTGTATTGGAGGTTCAATAGATAGGAAAATGATCATCGCCGCCATCGCCACCATCAACTCACGCTTAGCTGGTTACAGGGAAGTTCTCTTCTACTTATCGCTATATTCTTACAATGAGGACATTGTAATTGCTAAGTTTGGGGTAGTTTAGTTTAATTCATTATTGCATGTTTAGTTTCATGTTTATGTCAGGTTATTTTGCATATGTTGTTAATTTAGTTTAGGTTAATTATGTTTGCATTCATGTAGTACAACTGCATAAATAGTTGCATAGTAGTATAGTTTGAATAACATTATATTCAGTTTCTTGTTATAATATTAAAAAAAATAAAAATAAAATCAAAAATTCAAAAATTCAAAAATAATAGTTAGTAACTATGTTCATCTTGCATGAGTCCAGCTGTTTGATAGTTTAAGTTTATTTTGGCCAATGATGAGATTAGAATTGAGTAGATAAGTATAGTACTGACTAGTAGAGCTTTGATGTGATTTCTTGTTATGAATTGAATCTTTTTCTGTTTGAAACTGGTATAATAAGGATAGCACCGTAAAAACAACTTGTTGATTGATTGAGTTTAAATTGATACATAATTGGATTCTAAAGGATAATGCTAGTTTGAATGACAGAATGACAAGAATAAGTAGTGATGATTAAAGTTAGACAATAACCTAAGTTTGGGGGAATATTTGGGGTATATAAGCTTTTTTAAAAAAAGAAAAAAAAACAAAGAAAAAGAAAAAAAAGTATGAATAAACACCGTGGCGTGCTTGTCTAGTTTTGTGGCCTTTGTTACTTGAGTAAATAAGCCCGAGGGATTGTCTTTACACCTAGCGCCCTAAGGTCTTAATGGTCTGGGAGTCGTTGGTCAAAAGCTCGTTAAGGTAGCGTTGAAAAGCCTAAGGGAATAAGACATTGCATAGCTATGTGTATATAAAAAAATGAATAAAATGGGATAAAAACAAAAAGCCCCCGTAGATGAAAAATAAAGCATAAGTATCCCATGTTGACCCTCGATATTGGTAATTATTTGATTTTAGTTGGATCTAGCTTGTTTTTGGATTTCGTGAGTTTACATTGTATGATGCCTTCGAAGAGACTTGTTATGTGTTAAATTTGATTTTATATCAATTAGCATGGTTGTGGAGCACACACGCACTATACCAGTGATAATAGTTTAAGATTTGATGAATGACTAGGAAATTGTTGATTGGTTTTGATATGAAGTATTGTCATGTTTGCTTGATTGCTCTAAGGCCGATTGAATAGACTTGTTTCTGTCATTACTGCTGGATTCTTAGGCATATAGATTAGTTTCATTTCATAGCATTGCATGGCATTATGTTGTGTTGCTTGGGGACAAACAACTGTTTAAGTTTGGGGGTATTTGATAAGTGGATTTTATATCCACTTATCTGATATATTTTACTTGAATTAGTTACTTATATTCATGCGTCTTAGTTACTTTTCATGCATTTTGTGTCCATTTTGTAGGTTAGATGTTTGGGAGCGGTGTGAGCGACGATTGGTAAGGAAAAGCAAGGAAAAACGTAAAGAAAAACAAATCGGACATCATGTGGGCTTTCATGTTCATGGCTTGGAACTTGGCTTACATTGTAGAGCATCTTAGTAGCTTTCTGAAACATTTTGAATCATTCCAATCGGAGTTCCAATTTTGTTAGTAGCTTAAACTTGATGAGTGTTAAGGTAGAGATATGTTTGACACCGCAAGTAATCGGATAGAGAACTTGTTCTTAAACCTTCTTCAATTGTAATTCACATAGAGATATAGTGGGTTAGCTGATTAATGTGTTTAATGGATTTCTATCTTAATTGTGGATTGACGTTAATACAGTATTAGTGCATCGAGAGGTGGTTAATACTACTTTAGTGTTCTTGATTAACAATTCGGGATAGAGAATAATTGATGAGAAGTGTGTTAACTTAAATGAAGTAATAAGTGAAGTTGTGATCTTAAATCTCCATAGTCTTAATTTAATTAGTGGAATTTAATAATAGTTTAATTTATATAATTTGAAATTCATTTGTTTAAATAAGATTGAGTTGGTTACGGGTTAGTACTTGGTGATTTTTATTAACTAATTCTTTGTGGGAACGATACTTAACTTATCACTTTATTACTTGTTAACCACGTATACTTGCGTGTTGTGCGTATATAGATTTTACCCAGCAGGCGCCTCCACCTTTCAGCATACTCTTTGAAAGACTCAGTAGACTGTATCTTGACCTTGGTAATCTGGTATTGGTCAGGAGCCATCTGAGATTGAAAGTTGTACTGAGTAAGGAAGGCATGAGCTAGTTCTTCCTAGCTATGTATCTTTGAGTTGGCTAATTTAGTATACCATGAATGGGCTTCTCCAGTCAGACTCTTCTGGAATAACTGCATTCTGAGCTTTTCATTTTCCGCATAAGATCCAAGTTCTCAAATGAACACCTTCAAATGTGGATAAGGAACCCCTAATCCGTTATACTTTTCAAAGTCAGGGGTTTTGAATTTCTTTGGATAATAAACACCAGGGAATATGGAAAGGTCAGCATATGAAACACTTCCGCGTGTTCCAATCCCTTTGAGAGAATGGATAGTTTCTTCAATTTGAAGGACCTTCTTCTTGATATCACTGGTGTCTGAATCTCCTTTGAGATAGGTGTTTTTAGGGTCTTTGTTGGTTATATCCAATTGAGGTTCTGGATTTGTTTTATCCAATCCTTGTTTTCCTCCTTGTGTAGAGGATTCTGTATGTGTAAGTATTTTTGAGCCCTGAGTAGACTGATGCAATTCTTTAAGCAGGATAGTCAATTCTATAATTTGTTTACTTAATTCGTCAAATTCTTCTCGTGAAACAAGATTAGACTGGTCAGAAGAAGACATGATTGGCTATAGGCTCGTGGCATTTTTTGGATTTTGATCAGGTAACATGCCCAATTGTTTCCCTACACAAAACTTATATAGTTTAGTTTCAAGGAAAGTAAATGTTTACATGCTATCATAATGTGTCCATTTTAGGAATATTATGCTGCAAAAACAGGGGTCATTTGGTAGCATGTCATCCATGTGCAAATATTCATCATATTTTCCATTACATAAAGATGAATATTGAATAAAATTACAAGTAAATGCTTTTACAAGTAATAGAAAATGGAAAGCATAAAGATACTTTCCTCCGCGTTTGGTTTATCAAAGGCTGACCTATCTTAGGTTTACTCTAGTGGCTTTTTGGCATGAAGGTTCTCAGATCTTTGCAATCTACTTAACGGGAAGTTAATTCGGTCTTTCAACTGGAGCGAATTTGGGTGGTGCCTTTCCTGAGCCTCGTTGGAATTAGTCTCCCTACGAGTCCAGTAATCAAACACCGACAAGATAGACTCCTGGTGGAGGAAGCACACAACATACATTCACATACAACGTGTCTCACCATTTTATGAAAATAATGACATGTGCGAAGCACTAATATCACACATAGATATATTGTAGTGCAGTAAGTAAAATACATTCGTACACATTAATCATAAATGTAAATACAACATTCACACACAAGCATATAACAGTTTTGAAAAGCTTGTTGTAGCGGCTTAAACCCTCTTACTGGTGTCCTCAGTAGAGTCGCCACCTATCGACGTCGAGATTTTTATTTGTCCCTTTTTTGTTCTTGTTTTTTGGTGTTCTCGTGTTATGTGAGATTTGTTTGAAAAAACAAGTGAAACAGGTCCGACATGTATCGTGTCGACGATTTGACTGTAAGAGTCGTCGGTTGGTGTTTTTAACTAGTTGCACCAACGCAACCAAGAAAAGGTTTGCACATTGACCCAGTCATGTGACACTGCTAAACGGGTCTGTGAAATCGAGATTCATTTGGGTTCGGGGGTTTGATTATGCGGAGGGAAGGTGTTAGGCACCCCCTGACATCCGTGTTACCACGGTGACTACCACTTTTCAAGAAACTATTATCTGAATGTGTGTGTGGGTGTGTGTGGATCAATGTGCAATTTTTTTGGAAATAGTGTTATGCCTCATTCGAAACTATATACACAGGGTTTGAATTTATAAAAAAAATTTAGCTTTAAATAAGATATAGCAGTGAGGTTTTGTAAAAGATGTTTTTCAAACCCTGTGCTCAATAGTAATTGAGTCCTTTGATACTTCCATTTTATTATTAAATGTTCGGCTTGTTTACTTTTATTTTCGAGATGCGAAGCATCATCGAGAAAATAATATATAGCAGTGCCGAACACCTCATGGGCATGACAGAAATCTAAGGAAATTCAAACACCATGAAAAATGTACAAGCTGCTTAAAGCTGAAGATGTCCATCACGAGAACCGAATCTAGATTCAGTAGACTGAATATATGATCACATGATTCCTAGGCTCACATGATGCCGCAGTTTATATGAAAAGCAGTAAGCAGTTATATATATATAAAGTTGTAAATATATATATACAGATATGATCAACCACCACGAAGAGCCTCCATGGGGGATCAGAAATGTAAATATATAAAAGTGGTAAATATATATATAGAGACATGATCAACCACAATGAAGCACCTCTATGAGGGATCAGAAATGTAAACAAAGCAGTAAATGTGATCAACCGCAACGAAGTAAACTCCAGGCAAGACTGAATATAAAGAAAGCAGTAAAGACGATCAACCGCCATGAAGTAAACTCCAGGAGTGACAATATATATATATATATATATATACAGACAGAAATGAAAATCATGAACCGAAGTTCGGGCATACACACACAACACGACTCTTAATGTGAAGAATAGTGTGTGCAAAGATGAAGAGAAAGACTTTATAGAGTTCAAGAAGTCTTACAATGGGCTACCAAAGTAGGCTTCTATGACTCTAGATGGATAAACACTCAGCTCATGCCAGTAAAATATAGCTATATATGAGCTAACAGGTGTTTAAAATGAGAAAACACTCAATATGGGTTTTGTACAGAGCAAATTGAATAGGTCTTCCTCGCCCCTTTTCTCTAACAAATGGCCACCCCCAGCTCTATGTGGCTGCAGGTGTACCTGCAGCAGCCGCAGATGCACCTGCGGCTTCCCGAGGTGCCCTAGGCTCTGCGGGTCCTGACGTCTCGAAGTACGTGCACTCGTGCACTATGATGTTCGCTAGAACTTGCAGAACTTCAATCTGAGCATCCGAACGAGATGTACAAGACCTTCTTTGGACTGATTTTGTTGAGAGTTACCCAATGACATGAGATTAGAGGTTGTACGAAGTTAGGAAGAGGGGACCATGCCCATGGTCTTCAAGCTTCAAATTATATCCGGTGTGCTACCACGCGTAATAGTCACTCAGGATTGGAACTCCTTGGCTCTTGTCGGAAATTGCTGTGTAGAAATGTATGTATGAAATATTGAGACGGTGTGCTTGGGGTTGAGGTGGCAAGATGACAATTTTTCCCCTCACCGGGGTTATCTCCGGTTTGGACTGATAGCAGATGTTGCTCAGGGTTACATCTGAGATTGGACTGCTGCAAATGTTTTAATTCCGCAGGACCATCTTTAAGTGTGCATGTCTTCCCGGTGCTAGCTTCAAGTCTTTGTAATAAGCACCTCGATAGAAGGTCTAAGATTGAAGCTGTTTGCATGCATTTAAAACAAGCATTTTCAGAGTTATCGCTGGAATTGAAACAACATTCCTTGGGGTTATCTCCAAGGATGAAACTCGGGGTTATCTCTGAGGTTGGAATTAATACTCCCGGTGTGTGTTTTGGGGTTGAGACTGAACATCCGGTAGTATTTGGAATGGATGTGAGTTGTCTTCCAGGGTTATCTCCAAAAGACAAATTTACCCTCCTGCAATGTTAGTAATAGGTGTGCAAAAAATTTTGAGTGTCTACAAATTTTATATCATGCATAATTAAACTTCGTTTACATGCTATTAAGGTCAGAACTTAAATGACTCAAAGTTTATCAAGATTTGTTTTCAAAATCTTCAAGTTTCTTTCCAAAACATGTGTTAAATCATTCTAAGAAAATCCATTATAAGTAAGGTACCCTTAATTATATGTCATGCCTATTATCATGAATATTTAAGTCAAACTAACATGCTAGAGATATCACATTTCAACAAAAATCAGTGTCAAGTTTTGGTGCACAGTACAACTGCGATGTACTCAACTGTGGGAGCGACGAATCTTCGCTGCTCCAGGACATTACCAGAAGTAGCATCCGGTGCTGCTGCGCTGGAATGAACTACAGAATGGGCGCAGCTGCGCCCTTCCTGGACAATTCTGGGAATGGCTCTGCTTCTGCAGAATCTAAGCCCATACATGAAATTCTTCAATTGTCACACTTAAAATCAACCAAATTGCTTTCGTACATGTATATAATACTCAATTAACATGATAAAAATTCTCAAATCACATAAACAACCAATTCGATTACTCAAATTCAATAGTTTTACTATTTTTCCATAATTTCACATGTTTAACAAATTTCATCACCACGAATTTGTTTCTAAACCAATTTGGTCCGTTTAACTTCTATTTTTTCTCTGTTTAACTGTTTTATCAATATCTAACAAAAATGTATGGATTACAAAAATCCTTAGCCATTAATTTTTAACTCAAAAGTAAGTGTTTCTTGTCATTACTAAGAAATTACAAAACTTATGATTCAAGAGAATATATGTTAGTATTATTACCTCTTGATTGCTTGAATTTACTAACTATATCTCTTTAATCCTCCAATTGCTCTTATTTCTACTAACCTTCTATAACCAAATTCTCAAACAACTTCAACAAACGGGAAAGAGAAGAAGGAGGCTCTATTTATAGAGATTTCAATATCCAAATAATAGCTTTGCCCAAATTTTAAACTAAGAGGAAGAAAAAGAAGCCATTGGGTACTGAAGAGTTGGTCACCAACTCTCTCTTCCTCCATTCCTCTCTTCATAATCAGCTCTACCAATAGTGAAAATGAATAGGATAGGCCAATGGCCAATACACGGCTATTATAATTAGTTGAAACACAGATTTTGGGACAAGCCACATTACTCTCTTATGTATCAGTCGAATGGTCCTCATATACTAAGGTTAATTCCTTTTGGGCTTATTAAATCAATTATAATGACTTAACATTACTACGTTAAGTTAAGTTATATGCACATATATACACATATATGTGTACATACCCACGTATAGGAAGTATACTTATATTTTAAATATCAACCAATATATAATCTTATATCCCATGTACATTAGGCTAGTCCAAATAATATTTTAATTGGGATAAATATAATTCAGTTGGGTACTCTCAACTCATTGTTTCCTATCTCACATAAATATCACAATGATTAATTAATATCAATCATTTATTCTTTTACCATTAATTCTCTTTTAATAATTTCAGTTAAACCTTTAGTCTAGTTTAACTTTAATACACATGCCACACAAGGCTCATTTATCCAACTTACTAGAGTTATATAACTTAAGCTCATAATTTCAACAATAAAATATTAGGGGTCTAGGCTACGTTTGGCTTTTCCCCAATTCCATGTTATTTTAATATTCATTTAATATAAAGTTTGTGTGACACACTTTACCTTAATGCTAAATTATTTAGCTTACTTTAAATAATTGCACACTTGTAATATGTAGAACTACTATACTAGGCTTTATGAAGTTTATACTCGTATCACCTTTATTTAAGATAACCATGTTCACACTTTCTGTCCTTATCACAACCATAAACTAATAGGATGTTCCCACCTAACATCAATTTTAACTACATCCAACTGTAAGTGTGACTTTTTTTCTGAACTTGTTGTTGAATAAACTCAAATATGTACAAGGTACGTTAGCCCCTTCCTTCTCTCTATCTCTAAGCCTACGAATGTAAAGATGATTCACGACAATTCTTCACGGCAATAAAATGATTAAAGTTCATACTTTTACAATGTTTCTTCACGAAAATTCTGTGATGCCCCCAAATTCGAGTTACCTGATTCCTGAGTTTGGTGCTCACGATCCACAATATAAATAACCTCTCTCTCTCTCTCTTTCTAGTTTTGTTTTTTGTTAGCTAAGATAAAGTAATGAGATGAGATGAAAGAGAATTATGTTTTAAGTGTTGGAAAAAAAATCTATAGATATATGTGATATATCTATACATAATCTAGTATCATATCTCTTCCCTTCTCTCTCCATATAGCTTGCATTCTTAGTCATAGTGATGGTTACATAAAAATTTGACACCTAAGGAGGGTAGGTAATAACTTAGAAAATAAGGAATGTGGAAATGATTAAATCAAATATCCCTCCTTTTTCCTCCTCCATAAACCCACCTGCCATGTGGCCTTAGATTGTCCAAATTTGATTTTTGTATTATGATAAATTTAATATATCAAATGACTAAAATGCCCCTCTTTAAATGGGCTAAATGTTGGTCCATTCCTTTAATATTTTGGGCTTACTAATTTAGTTTCTTTGGGCCATGACAAATAACATATTCCAACACTCTTAATATTACCATTCCCTAATTATATAATTAGAGTTTTTATTTCCTCAATTATAACATAAATCCTTACTCATGCACATTTATTTCCTTAACCCAATTAGATTTGCTATAATTAGGTTATAAAATTAATTAACTGAGATATATAAAATAAATCTCTTAGAATTAGTATATATATTTTATATACTAATATTCTCCTGTATCATAACCCTTAAGTTATTCAATTTTTCAATTCTAATTTATAATTAGGTTACCTTAGCTTCTTTTATTTATTTATAATAAACAAATAAAAACAAATACATATTATTCATATGCATTTACCCACATATAACAATACACAAAACCACATAAGTCTTTCACACAAATTTTTTAAAATCCATTCCTTATTTCCAGTCTAGGTCTTATTATTTAACCTTTAATTAATCAATTAAGATTTTATTAATTGTATAAATTCTCGGGTTATCAAAAATTCAATTATTTTTAAGTAAAATAATTAAAGCTCATACTTCTGCAATGTTTCTTCACGACAATTCAATAAATAATGTATGTAGTTAGACAATATTTATCTAACCATTTCTAGTACACTTAAAAATGCATTGACTGGTATGACCCGTTTTATCTCTTATCCTCTGACAAGTCTTTCTCTTTTTCCTTTTAACGTGTCTCTATCCCTTAGATTTTATTCTTTGCCTGCCCTATTTTCCTACTATCATGGAGTCCGATCTGATTGAAGCTTGTCGTAACCTCACGCTCGAAGGGGAGGATGACGAGGGTTTAGTGCTGGAGCGTGAGAATGAACTGATGGAAGATTCTGACTACACTTTTTGCTTGGTGGACAGATTTCTTACAAAAAAGACTATGAACTTTGGGGCTATGAAGGATACTCTCATTCTGATATGGCAACCGGTGAAGGGTATTGATGTGAAGGAGTTTGATGATGACCATTATTTGTCTTAGTTTTTTCATGAGCTAGATCTAAATCGTGTTATTTCTGTTGGTCCGTGGTCTTTTACTAACTATATTTTGTTGCTGAAACATTGGCTTCCAGGTGAGCAACCTTCTCAAGTTCCCCTGAATATGGTCAAACTTGGGACTCAAGTTTATGATCTTCCTATTGGCTTTATGTCGGAGAAGATTGTGATTGTTATTGGTAATTATATAGGAAAGTTTGTTGCCTCAGATGCTCACAACTTCGATGGCTAGATTAAAACATTCATCCGAGTGAGGGTGGCCATGGATATTAACAAGCCTGTTACCCAGAAGATGAATCTGAAAAGGAGTGGTGGAGACTGGATTTGGGTTACTTTTAAATATAAAAGGCTTCCTATGTTTTTCTTCTATTATGGAGTTATGGGACACTCTGATAAGTTTTGTGCGTTGTGGTTCGATAATCATGTTCCTCCATCTTAATTTGTGTATGGTAAATGGCTCCGGGATTAACCGCCTCGTCAAGGTAGTCGATCGGCCGATCAGTGGATCAAGACGTTTGCTCAGGTGATCCCTCCATTGGTATCTGGTGCGGTGAACGATTAATCGGCGATGGACGTGGGAACTCCGCATTTTTAGGAACTACATTTGGTAATTTTCGTGCATGGCAATGAAATATCCACTTCATTGAATTAAGCAGACATGATTCCTCCCATTTTGAAACTTCCCTTGGTATCTACAGGATTATATTTTGACGTTCTTTCCATGAATGGAATTGATTCTCCAATTATTGAGGGGAGCGATTCAGGGGGTATTATACTAGCGAAACAAAAATGGCGTCAATCATTGTATAGTAATAATCATGCAGATGGCTTTGATGGGCCTACTAGTCTGGAAAATTTGGTGAATACTATTTTGATTAATCCGACACTAAAAAACGAATTGAAGGTGGGCGCTGTCATCCAAGCCCAGCGAGACCAATGACGACCCTTAGTTGGAATTATCGCGAGTTGGGAAACTCGAGTACAATTGAGGTCCTTACAGAGTTAGTCTGCTATTTAAAGCCCACTTTTGTCTTTTTTTATAGAAATAATGTTGTCTCAAGATCGTTTGGATGAAATCAAATTAAAATTAGGTTACAAAGGTGTTTTTGTTGTGAGTAGTGTTGGCCGTGGAGGGGTTATTGTCTTCTTGTGGAAAGATAAAAATGTTTTCAGTTTATTTTCTTACTCAGATCATCATATTGACATTGTTGTTAGCATCCCTAACATGTTGCAATGGTGCCTCACTGAGTTCTATGGCCATGCCGCTATAAATAATCAAATTTTATCTTGGAATCTCCTCTGGAAGCTTAGTAGTTTCTCTACTCTCCCGTGGCATTGTATCGAAGACTTCAATGATCTTTTAGCTTTACGTGAGAAGCATTGGAGTATCGACCACCCTCAAGGGCTTTTTGACAGGTTTCAGAGGGTTGTTGATGATAGTGGGCTGCTAGATATTGGTATGGAAGGACACCCTTTCACTTAGGAGCATCGTAGGGGTTTTCTGGATTGGATTGAGGAATGTCTTGATAGCACGCTTGTTTCTTCTACTTGGCTTTCTGCTTTTCCCCTGCAAAGCTGCGGAATATAGAGGCTTCTATATCGGATCACTCAAATATTATGCTTGATTTTTCGTTGTCTAGCCATGTATACAAAACTCACAAATTTAGGTTCAAAAACTTTTAGCTTAGGAAGTCCCAATGCTGGACTATTATTTTGGACAGTTGGTCTAGGAGCTCGGGGAGTTCTATTCAAAATGTAGGGTTGATTTAATGAAGTTGGGGTCTAGTCTTGCCTCTCATTTTCGTAAGGATATTGCTGATTGTAAAAGGTAGATGAAAGGCCTTAGGTCTCTTACTGACCAAGATTTTATTGCCCAGTACTCTAATTATCGCTTAAGGTTCAATCTGTTATTGGCTCGATAAGAGGATATTTGGAAACAACGTTCTAAGCAGTTGTGGCTTAATTCTAAGGACTTAAACTCTCGATTTTTTCAAACTTCTGCTTCTGCCAGTCGAAAAAACAATACGGTTTTAGAGCTCAAGGATGATAGTGGTCACTGGTTACGTTAGGATAATGTGTTGCCGAACCTGCTCCTCTCTTATTTTCAGGGGATTTTCATATCTCAAGGAGGGAAAACTCAAGCTCTAACGGAGTGCATTACTTCTTATATTTCTAATCAGCAGAGCAGTTTTCTTATTGCTCCCTTTTTGAAGGACGATGTCAAGGAAGCTCTGTTCTTTATACATCCTAATAAAGCTCATGGCCGGATGGTATGGACCCCACATTCTATCAGCGTTATTGGGATATTGTGGGCGATTCTGTGACTACCGCTTGTCTCTCCTTCCTTCAGAAAGGGTTATTTCTAGAGGGCTTCAATAAGACTAATATTATACTAATTCCTAAGAATTCAAAGCATGTGTTAGTTATTGATCTTAGGCCGATTTCTCTGTGAAAAATTATTTTTAAGATAGTTGCTAAAATGCTTGCAAATCGCCTAAAACATGTGATTAATTCTATTATCTCTGAGCAACAAAGTGCGTTCATTCCGGGAAGACTGATTACTGACAACATTATGATTGTTTATGAGGTAATTCATTATCTAAAGTGGAAAAGGAAAGGGAAGTTAGGATTCTCTGCGCTCAAGATTAGTATGACCAAAGCCTATGGTAGACTTGAATGGGATTACTTACATCAAATCATGGTTCAAATGGGTTTTCATTCGGTTTGGATTCGGTGGATTATGTTGTGTGTTTCCACTGTGAAATATTCTATAGTTCATAATGGTTGTGAGTTGGATCCTATCATTCCTTTGAGAGGCTTACGGCAAGGCTGCCCTCTTTCGCCGTATTTATTTATCCTCTGTGTCGAGGGTTTTTCTTCCTTGCTTCATCATTATGAGCGTCGTGGGCTAATCCATAACTATAAAGTCTCTCAAGGTGCTCCAGTTGTGTCCCACCTATTTTTTGCGAACGATAGTTATTTATTTTTCAGGGCGACTACCTCGGAATGTCAGACTATAAAAGAATGCATCCAGTTATATGAATCTGCCTCGGGTCAGTAGATAAATTTTCAGAAATCTTCTATTCTTTTCAGTGTTAATACGCTTGTGACTGTTAAAGATGTGGTTAGTAGTATTCTTTAAGTTCAGATTACCTCTGATCATGGGAAGTACCTTGGCTTGCATCTTATATAGGGAAGAATAAGAAACAGGCGCTATCTTTTGTCAAGGATCGTATGTGGAGTCATATGTCTGACTGGAAGATAAAATTACTCTCCAAAGCTGGTAAGGAAGTTCTTATAAAAAGTGTGGCTCAAGCTCTTCCTACTTTTGTTTTGAGTGTGTTCTTATTACCGAAGGACCTTTGCTCGGAGTTGGAGAGCTCAATGGCTCACTTTTGGTGGGATTTGGGCTCTAATCAGTCCAAAGGGATTCATTAGGTTAGTTGGAAGAAAATATGCACTCGAAAAGAGCATGGGGGCTTAGGTTTCAAGAGCCTCTATGACTTCAACTTGGCCATGCTTGGTAAAAGTGGGTAGCATTTGGTGAGTCGTCCATCTTTGTTGGTTACAAGGATTTTTAAGGCCAGATATTACCCTTCTTATGGTTCCTAGAGGCACACAATAGATCTAGAAGGGGGGGGTTTGAATAGATCCTTCTTCGTTTTCAAATACTTTTCCTTGTTATTTTGTATTGCTAATGAATTAGCATATGATATACATAAGAATCTTTTCAATCGTAGCGGAATAAGTAAAAGATCCCCTTCATTGATATATTTATAATCATATATACATTGTTCTTAGAGTTAGTTAAGTTGTAAGCAGTTAATACATACATAGTAGTTATAGCAATTAGGTACATAATGTAAATGACATAAAGTAAATGACACAAGGTATTTTAAGTGGTTTAGAGACTTAAGCTCTTAATCCACTCTTCTACTTTCAACTAGCAGGATTTCCACTAAGGAAGGGCAACACCTTGAATCACTAAGATTCCTTCAAGGCCAGCAGCCTTGGTACTTCAGTTCACTTAGAACTCTTTAAGGCCAGCATCCTTGGAACTCCTTTATTTCCCTAGAAAATCTTCAAGCCCAGCAGGCTTGGAACTTCATTTAGTCCTCTGGATAAGGACCCCTTTGGCCCTGGCTTCTTGTTGTTGTTGTTGGTTGTTGTTGTTGGTGCTGAGCTGCTAAGATGTCATTAAGCTTGACCATATTTTGTACTTAGCAGCTTGGTGTAGTTCTCTTTGCATTCTGCTTCGAGTCTGGACCACATCTTTTCTAGTACAACTGATCTTCACTCTGTTCTGATATCAACTGTGCACCGTCACCATCTGGATTTGCTAAGTCTCTGAGCTTTTGTTAGACTTAGTTAGGCACTTAGCAATCCTTGAACCCTCCTTGAATGTTTTGCAGATAAGATTTTGCATCTATTTTTTTTAGCTTTTGGTTCATGGTGATCTGTAGAGTGGCTCTCTTGATCTTCTTTGGATTCTGCCACTTTCCTGAATGCTATCTCCTTGGCCTTCTCGGCTCTCAGCTTAGCTTCCATCTTTAGTGGCATTCTCATATTTATTAAGTGAAGCTCTGATATGTTAAAGTCCTTCTTCAAAGCTGCTTCACTTTCACCTATGTAGTGTCATTGTCAATGAGACTTGTTCTCTTAATCTCTGGTGGAACTCATATAGTTAACACTAGCATTCCAATAACTCAACAACTCTTGATCTTTAAAGCACTGTTAATTTATACTGCTTCCTAATCTTCCCGTTGGAAAGTAGCCGTTAAAAGCTTTTTGAATTGCCTTGCAGATCTCGTGTTATTTGGTGTAGACTACAGATGTGACATGACATGACTTTCTGACACTGCAGTCTACTGTTTCACCTCCCCCATCAGAGATGTTACTTTTATATCTTGGGTAGGTAGTCGACTTTTTTACCTCCTTCTAATTTCTAGATCAGAGGTTGTCCTTTTGCATCAATGCTCTCAATAAGCTTTGTTCGAATATTAATCTTCGGGTTGAACCATTGCTAATGCTTCAATCCTCAGTTGTTAGAACTCTACGATTCTGATGCACATCTTCTTGGACCTGATCGTAGTGTCTAGTTGACAGTTTCTTATTGACGTGTAGAGTTAACATTATGATCTTTGAAGAGTTTTCATTAGCTCTTCAACGTAGAGCACCTATTCCTTCTCTCGTGTAGTGCCACAACACTTCTATTTTCCCCGACTGCTCTCAGATACTGATGGCTTAATTCTTTATTTTAGTCCCTTCTGAATAACAAGACATTTTAGATTTGTGACGTGTCTAGCTCGCTTTTTCCTTGTGATCTCCCTTTCACTTTTCATCAATGGACTGACCCAATGCTTAATCACTTTAGTCTTATTCTCCAGAAGTTGACCAGTATCTTTGTTTACACTCTATCGGTTCTTTCTTTGTTTGGCAAACACTACGATCTTGGTTACTTCGAAGAACATTGTCATCTTTCCACTTGACATCTACTGCACCTGCTGACTTTCCTTAGTCAGCTACCAAAGTCTTCTTATGATCATTTTGTGGAAGACTTCATCTCGAATGGCTTCACAACTCAATCGGGATGCTGATTGGGTTGATGCTTAGATTTTCGGTTATCTTGCATGCCATTCGTTGAGTGCTCTCTAGTTTCCTTCAGGTGGAATGTATCTTTGCAGTATCAACCAGAGCCTTCATTCCTTTGGTTATCTTGCAACTGTATTTCTAAAACAGATAATTATGAATGTCATTTATAATGATATGGAATTTAATACACTAAAATTTTACATCCTGGATCTAGAACATACCTAACTAGTTAGAGATGTACCTTTTTGGCTCCATGTATGCTTCCAAGATGTCTGTTGATCAGATATTCATCTATTTGATCTTCTTGTACCTGCTCACCCTGGGATGTTGACTTCATTTCTTTTATTTGATCCTCTGCAGATGTATGCTCCTCTTCTTCTTCTGGCTACCCCTCAACCTCATCATCCTTTGGCTCCCCCTTAGATGATGACTTAGCTATTTCTTGTGTTGTCTTCTCCTTTTCTTTCCTTCTGCTCTCCTTGCCCTTTCTTGAGTGCCTCTTACTCTGCCTCTTTCTATGCCTCTTTTTCTCCCCCTTTTTGTCATTAATCACTTGGGATAGCTGCTCCATGTTCGACATAAGTTGCTCCATCAGGTAGGAGGAATTTCCAACTTCAATCTTGAGCTCTTGTTCGGTCAGCTCAAGTTGCACAGAAAAAGACTAATTCAGGTTGTCAATCTTATCAAATAGGACTTGGAGTTTCTCTTCATTGGCCTTCTGTGCTCGTAGAGCTTTTACTTTCTGATCATATATGGATTTTAGATAAATGTGATCTCTCTATTTGATTTTGAGAGATACATCAGCAATAGTGGCTTGTATGCTGTCATAAACTAAGTTATCTTCTGTTGTTGTCAACCTTTATGACTCTTCAGTGATTTGAGATATCTTCTTGATCAAGTCATCAGAATTCTTTAATAGTTCCTACTCCATAGGAATTTGGTCATTTGGTTGGGCAGCCTCTTGTTGAACACCAGATTGGACTCTACGATTTTTATCATTTAACATATTTTCAAAAGCAGTGAGAATCTGAAAAATTGTTAAATACCAATCGTGATTGGAGGATGAAATAATGTCAAATACTTGTGCTTGGGCAGATGGAGGCTCCTCAATTTGTACTTGAACACCATCATTGGAAGAGTGAACAAACTCTACGATTATCTCCTTGGCCATAATCCTTCTGCCTTCAGAGTCCACTCTACGATCGTAGGGAATATATTGATTGCTAGCATATCGGTATACTTTGTAATGGGGCTGGACATTGATCATCATGGTTACAAACTTCTTTACCCTTGGGAAGTTTTGGGACACCAGCTCCAGATTTGGAAACTGAGAGTAGCACCAGCTGAAGTAGCTCTAATCTTTATCAGTATGTGCCTTTAAGCACGGCATCCACGGGAAGAACCATCTCATCAGAAGATCTTCAGAGTTATATAATATTGTTGTGCAATCTAACTCCATGTTTTTCCAATTATGAAGCACTTCATCTGTAGTCATTCTTACAACTCAAAGTTGTTCATTTCCATGACTTATCCATTTTACTGCTGGTTTAGCTGGTAGTTCATCAAAAACTTCCACCACTATTCAGCTGCTAATTCTGGCTGGAGAGAGAACATGGTAGTATTCTGGTTCCTCTGATTCTTGATGTGGAGAATTAGAATCTTTGTCCATTTCTTCTCTTTTGGAGCCTGAATCATTCTGATCAGATTCATCAATGAATCCTTCTTGTTGGTTTTCATTTTTAGAACCTTCTTCAACAATATCTTCCTTCGATTCATCCTCTTCATCATTAGTCCCACCTTCAGCACTTTCTTCCTTTGATTTAGATTCATCATCACTTACTTCAATGACTGCATTAGAGTAATCACTTTTCTTGTTGGAGGCAAATTTAGCTAGTAGTCTGTAGCTCTTACTTCTCTTTGGGGGTTCAGCTATAGAAGATTCAGACTCTTCTTCCTCTTCAGAATCTGAGGCCTTTGAATAATCAGGCAAGCTTCCTTGACTTTCAGCATTGGCAGGGTCATGTCCTCTTTTTTCATAATCAACATCATTTGACCCATCATCTGGGATTGTTGGAGTATTTCCATTTAGAGATGCTGCTGGGTTAGCTTGTATCTTTTCTTCATCATCAGAGTGAATGCTCTGAGAGTTAGCCACAGGGCTTATGCAATTTTCTTCATCAACAGATTTTGTATTTTCTTCCATGAATCCAGCTTTAGCTTCATTGCTGGATTTGTTCTTCGGGGACTCGGTCTTGAGACCATCCATTCCCTTTTCTTCCGCTAACCCTACGTTCTCCCTTTCGTCAGATGAACTTTCTTGGGAAATTGGGACTTGTCTTTTTACCACCTTAGCTTTCTTTTTGGATGGCCCTTGAGATAGTCTGTTACTTCTCCTCTTTGTGGTCTCTGCAGTTAAGACCTTTTCATCTTCATCCTTATCTTTGGTGGAGAGACTTCTTGGTGGGGCCTCAGTTTTCCTCTCAACTTTGGATTTCTTCCTGGCTGGTGTGATTGCTACTGGTATAGAGTCACCAAATTCCAAACTTTCCACTTCTTTTGCCTTTCTTTTCTTAGCAGAGTTCTTTCTTCTGCCCCCAGTTGTTGTTAGCCTCCTGTTTTCCTTTGGGTTCTTCTTCCAGTTTACAAACAGCTGAGGTTACATTACTTTCTGAACATTTAGAGGCTCTCATTCATCATCCTTGATTTTGCTTCCCAGCTTCCTTTTTAGAACTATACTCAACAGTCTTCCATGAAACATCTTTGTCTGGGGTTTTTCTGTAGACCTCTTTAACTCAGCCTTTTCTACCCATTTGGAGATCTGATCAAACAGGATAACTCCAAAGTTGATTTGATTCTTCAGAACTATTGCAGGCATAATCTTCAGTTGTTGATCAAGCACAGTGTCATGTGTCGTATCCTTGCATAATATATATTTGCCTACTATCTCAGCAAGGAACTCTAATTCCTCTGGAAACTCCTTCTTCTTCATGTCCTTCAGACTAGGGTTTCATTGGTACCGTATTAGCCTCTTGCCTTCTTCAATGTCGACTTCATCTAGGTTTATTAGACCTTGATTGGGAAACCCTAGACAATGATTGATGTCTGAAGCTCTTATCTTCAAATTTGATCCTTTCTCCTTAGTAGTTAGAAGCCCAGAATTCATTGAAGCATTTGAGTAGAACTGCTTCACTAGCTCTGTATAGACTGGACTGTCGGCTTCCAAGCACTCAGAGAACCAATCCTTCTTTACGAGCTTAAGTATGTCCTTGAATTTCTTTTTTGATTTTTCAAACTTTTTGAAGCCGAGTTGGATTCTTGTTATAACTTGCCATTCTGCCATTTGAAGAGTTCAAGGTATATGGGTATGTGATTCAGAGAGATTTATGAGAGATAGCTGGTTGTGATTTGGGTTCTGGAGTTTTAATTTATTTGAGCTTCGAAGAGGATTCCAGGGTTTGAAAATGGGAGGGAGAGAGGTTAGATAGTTTCTGGTAACATTTTCCAGATTTTGAATTTGTCTTTATGGCAGTTCCTTTTGACTCTGCATATGCTGTGATGTGTAAACTAGCCATTGGTTGAACGATGCCCAGTAATGAGTTGTAAATCCCCTATTAACTCTTTAGTTTAATGTCCCTTTTTAAAACAAATAGTCGTCAATGACATGGATTGACCGTTGACCATCTTGGTTCGTAGAGTAGCATGGTAAGGCAATTGTGGACTCTATGTTTTCCTTTGCTAACTCAACAATCAACTTTCCAGAGATACTGCAGTGGATGGTTTTGAAATTAATCCTTATCTTGAAACTGCATAGCTTGATCAGTGATATGCCCCAAGCCAGTTTGGGCACTTAATTTCTGAGATGTGTTTGCATGATATCTTTCCAAACTATATTCGAACTTATCTCTCTCATAATTTGAATGGCTGAGCAATTGTCCCGTTCTTTCAAGCTTCTCATGAGTTAGAGTAACCTCTTGTAAGACTGCGATCGTCGATTCTGCTTCTACGATCGCTGAGGTTTCACTACGATTATTGAGATTTCATTATGGTCGTTAAGTTTTCTTCAAACTTTACTCTACAATCGTTGACTGCCTTAATGAACTTGATCAAGCAATCCTTCTGGGTTAAGGTAGCTCAGGAAGGGCCAACCTCTTAGTGAGATAAGGGTCAGGTTTGTCCCTAAGATGCTTTCCAGTTGAAATACTTTGAAAGTGATTTGCACCAATATTTCATTTCACCTTTTCTTGTGGTGAGGTTCTCTACCAACTTTAGACAATTGCATTTGTTGTAATCATGGTGTCCTCGATCAGGTGTTTGGTCGTAGGCGCTCCACGATTTTGAGTTGGGTGGCTAAAAGGTTATCAGTAGTATGTTTTGACACGTTCCTACTGACTATGGATCTTCATTTGGTTCATCAGCCACAAGGTTTTGGGACTCTATAGCTGGTACACTGCTTTATAGTATATCTCAGTGTTATTGTTCCTTAATAGATCACTTCTCCCCCATGGTTGATGTTGTCTTTTTAGTGAGGTGTGATTTTCTATTCTTTATGTGCATTAGGAGGTATACTTGCATGTCTTTTTCTGACTGGAATCATAACTGACAATTAAATCTATTTACATCGTAGACATGGATATCTCCAGAACTGATCATTCCACGATCATTTGACAGTACTACGAACATAGTTTTCTTTTACAGTTTGTACTTGTGGAGTTCTGCTCCCGTAATGAGTTACTCATGTTTGATGTTCGATGATCTTCTAGTGCACTTCTTTGAGGACAAGCTTTGCATGCTTGAGCATCTAAGACCCTTTTTCATCTTTGGTTGAATGGCCTGCTTACATATAAAGATCAGCAGCCATGTGAGCTTCATTTAGATTAGCTCAGCAGGTCTTCAAGGACAGGCTTTGACATATAGAAGTTTTATCAGAATTATTTCTGAACAGTCCTAAGCCTTCTGCTGGTTGAATCTTCTTGACTGAAGTCGTTTGTTTCAGTATTCTTTAGTGTGGCTAGATGGACCAAGTACCTGCAGGTTATAAATTTCTATTTTTGGTACCCATGGTTAAATGGGTCCTTCTAGGTTAGTTTTCTAAACCCTTGTTCCTCATATATTTGGATAATCATCATATTGATCACCACCAGGCATATGCATGTAACTAATTTAGATAATACATTTTGAGATGCATGATGGTGAGTGTATGTAAGATTTTCTATTTTAATAAAACACTCTTTTTCTTTGATGGATTCATCATTTGCTAGGTTATGTTCTCAGGGTTTAAATGTTCACAGAGTGAGAATCAACTCTACGATTTATTAGTATCTGGTTGATTCATAGAGGTGATCAGTTTCTATGAATCATCAAGATACTCTTGTAGAAATGATCATACTCTGTGTTATTAAACACCTAGACCATATGTTATACATATATACTAACCCATAAGCAAAGATTACTTCATATAAAATTAATTTAACATGTGATGCTCTTATGACCCATTTCAGATTTCTTTCAAGATGTCATCTTCAACCTAAAACTTGGATGGAGAGAAAGTTTATAGGCATTTGAGTTTCGACCCTCAGTGTACTTTCTCTCTTCACCTTTTTAGGTAGATTATGATTCCTTGAAAGAATACTGTTATTGTAAAATCCCAAATTTTACGGATAAAGATTTAAATTTCTCAATATTTTTTTAATATTATGGTGTGGATTTAATATAATATTATAGTTGTGGATAATATTTATAAATTTTGCAAAGTATGCTAGTTGTTATATTATATTCGATTGGTCGGGGAATATTCTTTGTGTCGGGAAATATCAATACCACGGTACAATCATTGGTGAACCCCGCAACGGAATTATTGTCGGATTGAGAAAACGAAAAAAATATTTTTATGAAAATAACGACGGAAGTTTTACAGTTAATATTGTTGAACTACTCGGTAGTAAAAGTACAGTAATACATGTGGTTGCATAGTGGCACACGGTATTGGTTATTGATGCTTACGTGAGAAGTCACTCATTTATACTCAATTATTGCTATAGTAATTGGTGCATCATATCTCTCATATTATTGATTCGATTATTGTCACAGTATCATCTGCATAATATTTTATATATTATTAAATCAATAATTGAGACGACAAAGTTATTCATATTATTAAATTACAATATTTACAATGTCTAGAAGTTCTCTCACGGAGAGGTTTGGTCACCTAATTGCGCGCCAATAGAGAGAAATCCTTATTGGAAAACCCCCTCTTTTCTGGGAATGACCTGGTTGTTAAATATTGTGAGTTATGATATTAATGATGAATAAGTTCGTGTTGATTAAAGATGAATTTGATAGTTCCATTGTATTGGGATTATTGGTGTTAGTTGAAACCGACATCTATTCCGATGATAATTGATGCCTGGGGGTTATATTGATAAATCGGGTAATTTATCGGATAAATGAGCAATTAATTGCTACTTATTCACATGCTTATATAACTATTTGTTCACATGTGTGTACTATTGAGTCACATTCATTTACTATTAGGGGAGTTGGTGCAAGATTGATAATACTTGCATGACTAAGTTAAAGATGGAGGTATAGATGGAGGTACTATATTGTAATTATTTTTTTTCACATGTTTAGAACTATTGAGTCACATGATGTACTATTGAGTCACATGATTTTACTATTGATTCACATGATTTACTATTAAGGGAGTTGGGGCAAGATTGATAAAACTTGCAGGACTAAATTAAAAATAAAAGAAAAGTTGGAGGTATTGTACTGTAATTTTTTGAGCCCCAAAACATACAATTATCGAAACTATGTTTTCCTATAAATAGAAGCTCATTCTTCCTTCATTTCTCACCAATTCACTAAAGCTTTAGAGCCATTATTATAGAGAGAAATCAATAAAGAAAGAGAAGAAGAGAAGCCTGCTACCTCACTATTCCAGTATCCAGTCTTCTTTTGAGGTAAGGGGTATTATTTTTTTTATTCATGAAGAGAACTTCTGTTATTCCATTCTTTATTATTTTATTGAAATATCTTGTCTGTGCGTTTTACGCCGGACCTGGTTCCGTCTTTATTATTCTTTTGGAATATCATGTCTGTGCATTTTACGCCGGACCTGGTTCCGTCTTTATTATTCTGTTGGAATATCATGTCTGTCCTTTTTACGTCGGACCTGGTTCCGTTATTTATTATTCTGTTAGAAAAACCTGTCTATGTGAAGTACTGCATGCATGGTGATTTCTGTTGTTATTCCATTCTTTATTATTCTGTTGGAATATCTTATCGGTGCGTATTACGCCTGACCTGGTTCCGTTATTTATTATTCTGTTGGGATAACCTATCTGTGCGAAGTAATTGCATGCCTGGTGATTTCTTTTGTTATTCCATTCTTTATTATACTAAGTTGGTTAAAGTTTTGACTTCTATACTCGTCATGAAATATCATTTTTTTTGGTATTTTCTGTTACAAGTTACTATTTGCGAGTTACTATTCACCCGATTACTATTCACTCTAGTATTATTCACTCGGATATTTGGGACACTTTTCATGCCAGAATACTATTCACGAGTTACTATTCACCTAAATTACTATTCACCCAAATATTATTCACTCGGGTATTTGGAGTACTTTCCATGTCGGGTTACTATTCACGAGATACAATTCCCGAAGTACTATTCACGGGGTACTATTCACGACGAAAAATTGATTCTTTTCTGTCCAAATTATTTTTGGTGCATGAATATTATTCTTGAATTTTACTCTACAAAGAAGTATCATGTTGACAATTTGGATGTTATTAGTTCCTGGATAATTTAATTCTTGAACTTGTTTTATTGAATTCTTATATCATTGTCATCATCCTCATGTTTATATTATGTTGAAAGTCATCTGTGGCCTATATTGCATAGATGGACTTGGTATGATTATAACCAGGGATTATTCGGTATAATCATGACCGTAATGTTACAAATGATGTGGAAAAAGTCCTCATTGGCCCGTAGTGCATTGATGGACAGTTTTATGGCATGATCACGACCGTTGATGAAAACACGATTATCTTTGGCCTGTAGTGCATGGATAATTTATGGTCGTGATACTAAATAATATCATTTGCCTGTAGTGCAGGGATGATTTTGATGATGTGGATTATTTATTAAGCTGAGTCTCAGCGATTAAGTTGATGAAAAACTTTTTAAATCATAAAAGATAGTAGATTTTATTCTCTACTTGACTCTTTTAATGAATTATTTGTTCCGCTGCAGTTAAACTTGATGTCTATTGTATTTTATCAGTTTAAAATCGTTGAAGACTAATGATAATTTATTCTGCATTATCTTAGTCATATTATTTCTTATTGGGCTAGTTGAGTTCACCTTTTTCTTCACTGTTCTCTTCAGGAAATGAGAATATAGCTGGGACAAGTTGGGGAACAGAGTGACAGTCCAGATGATAGCATTAGTAGTCATCACTATTCTGTTAAATAGTGTGACAATAAATGTAATGAGGACTGAATTTGAGTTTGTATACTGTCTATGAGGACTCCATTGAGAGTGGATATTGTCTAGAAGGTAATATTCTTGTTTAAACTCCCAGCTTAAGTTTTGTCGTATGTTACACGATAGTTGTATATTTAAGTTTGTATTTGATTTATGTACCATGTATCTGGTGACCCAAGAAGGGTGATGTATACCTATTTTGGGTGCGTCAAAGTTATATTTCATAAGGGGGTGCAATCATGATGTACAAATTTATATTAGTGAGGAACCGTATCTTTTTTCTGTCAATTTCTTAACAGTCATTTATCTTAGATATATTGAGTTTAGGCATTGATGTGCATAGTTTCTCATTTGCTCCTGACAGCTAGTTGCTCCAGTTGACCTTCAATCAATCAGTCGTAATCTTGAATATGCAAGCTAAGAGAATATCAGCATCTTTAGTTCTTTGGCATCCTTGAGTTCACAAGGTTTACATCCAGCTGCTGGTTGGCCAGACACTTGTTTGAGAAGTTCTTCTTTCTAATCTGAATAAGCATTTCTTAGCATGTATGGCCTTTTCATCTTTCTGGCTGGTGGATGTTTGACTCTTGAACTTTATCGCCCGATCTTCAGACTACAAGATTGACTATAGATAAGGATTGGTCTTGTTGATATAGCAATCAAGAACATGGACCAATCTGAGCAGCTTCAGGGGTATATACACATTTACATGTACACAATATTTTTAAAGTGTGAGCTCATCTGCATATAACAAGTGACTTACTACTAAACCAAGTTTAGAACAATGTTTGTGCCTAGGATCAGACTCAAAGCGATTAGATTTTGAATATAGCATGAGAACCTGCTCTGATACCAATTGTTAGTTCCCAGAGGCACACAATAGATCTAGAAGGGGGGGGGGTAAATAGATCCTTCTTCGTTTTCAAATCCTTTTCCTTATTATTTTGTATTGCTAATGAATTAGCATATGACAAACATAAGAATCTTTTCAAGCACATCGGAATAAATAAAAGATCCCTTTTATTGATATATTCATAATCATATATACATTGTTCTTAAAGTTAGTTAAGTTGTAAATAGTTAATACATTCATAGCAGTTATAGCAATTAGGTACATAATGTACATGACATAAAGTAAATGACACAAGGGATTTGAAGTGGTTCAGAGAATCAAGCTCCCAAACCACTCTTCTACTTTCAACTAGCAGGATTTCCACTAAGGAAGGGCAGCACCCTGAATCACTAAGATTCCTTCAAGGCCAGCAGCCTTGGTACTTCAATTCACTAAGAACTCTTCAAGGTCAGTAGCCTTGGAACTCCTCTAGTTTCCTAAGAACTCTTCAAGCCCAGCAGACTTGGAACTTCGTTTAGTCCCTCTGGACAAGGACCCTTCAGGCCCTGGATTCTTGTTTTTGTTGTTGGTTATTGTTGGTGTTGTTGGTGCTTAGCTACTAAGATGTCATTAAGCTTGAACATCTTTTGTACTTAGCAGCATGGTGTATTCCTCTTTGCATTTTTCTTCGAGTCTGGACCACATCTTTTCTGGTGCAGCTGATATTCACTTTGTTCTGGTCATCTTCATCTGATATCAACTGTACACCATCACCATCTGGATTTGCTAAGTCTTTGAGCTATTATAAGATTTAGTCAAACACTTAGCAATCCTTGAACCCTTCTTGAATATTTTACAGACATGATTTTGCATCTTTTCTTTTCAGCTTTTGGTTCATGGTGATCTGTAGTGTGGTTCTCTTGATCTTCTTTGTACTCTGCCACTTTCCTAAATGCTATCTCCTTGGCCTTCTCAGTTCTCATCTTAGCTGCCATCTTTAGTGGCATTCTCATCTGTGTTGATTAAAGCTCTAATCTGTTTAAGTCCTTCTTCATAGCTCTTCACTTCCACCTATATAGTCTCACTGTCACTAAGACGTGTTCTCTTAATCTCTAGTGGAACTCGTAGAGTCAACACTAGCATTCCAACAACTTAACGATTCTGCAACTTGGCAAAAATCAACAACTCTTAATCTTTGAAGCTCTATTGATTTATACTGCTTCTCAATCTTCCCGTTGGAAAGTAGCCGTTAAAAGCTTTTTGAATTGCCTCGCAGATCTCGAGTTATTTGGTGTATACTATAGATGTGACATGAAATGACTTTCTAACACTGCAGTCTACTGTTTCACCTACCCCATCAGAGATGTTACTTTTATATCTTGGATAGGTAGTCGACTTTATTACCTCCTTCTGATTTCTAGATCAGAGGTTGTCGTTTTGCATCGATGCTCTCAATAAGCTTTGTTCGAATATTAATCTTCGGGTTAAACCGTCGCCAATGCTTCAATCCTCTGTTGTTATAACTCTGCAATTCTGATGTACAACTTCTTGGACTTGATCGTAATGTCTAGTTAACAGTTGCTTATTGACGTGTAGAGTTAACACTGCGATCTTTAAAGAGTGTTCATTAGCTCTTCAACATGGAGCGCCTCTTCCTTCTCTCGTGCAGTACCTTAACACTTCTATTTGCCTCGACTGCTCTCAGATACTAACGGCTTGACTTTTTGTTTTGGTCCCTTTTGAACAACAAGACATTTCAGATTTGTGACATGTCCAGCTCGCTTTCTCCTTGTGATCTCCCACTCACTTATCATCAATGGATTAGCCCAATGCTTAATCACTTTAGTCTTGTTATTCAGAAGCTGACCAGTATCTCTGTATACACTCCATCAGTTCTTTCTTTGTTTGGCAAACACTACAATCCTGGTTACTTCCAAGATCGTTGTCATCTTTCCACTTGACAGCTACTAAATCCTGCTTACTTTCCTTAGTCAGCTACTGAAGTCTTCTTATGATCATTTCGTGGAAGACTTCATCTCGAATGGCTTCACAACTCTATCTGGATGCTGATTGGGTTGATGCTTAGATCTTCTGTTATCTTGCATGCTATTCGTTTGATGCTCTTTAGTTTCCTTCAGGTGGGATGTATCTTTGCAGTATCAACCAGAGGCTCCATTCCTTTGGATATTCTGGGAGTGCTCATTTGTTGAGAATCGTATTTACTCTATGATTCTGCCTTCGCATTTTGAGCACATCTATTGAAGTCTCAGTTCTACACTCTACGATTTAACTACAGCTGTGGAGACACTACGACTCCGAGATCAGATCTTGACACTCTACGATTTCTGTCATTGTGCTTGTTGTCTTCATCTGATCTTGCTCGACTACGATCTCTTCCTCTAATATGATCAGTAGACTCTACGACTTTGAGTATAGTCTACGATTCTTGACTTAGCTTCAACAGATGCTCGGTCGGCTCGTATGTAGGCTGTCTCTACGATTCTGAACATAACTTCCTCTCCAAACTATGACTCTGACTAAGTTCTCCTCGACACACTTCGATCCTTCTTCGTCTCTCCTGGCAGTCTACGAACTCCGAGATCTACTATCTTGCAGACTACGATTCTGCCTCGATAGCTCTCGAGTTTTCCTTGACTCTCCTGGCAGACTACGATTTCTGGTGCAGTGCTCGACGATCAGACAATCCTATCTATTACATCATAAGATCAACCTAACATGCTTGATCTTTCTATATT
Source organism: Panax japonicus (assembly GCA_020205505.1). NCBI lineage: Eukaryota > Viridiplantae > Streptophyta > Magnoliopsida > Apiales > Araliaceae > Panax > Panax japonicus. Next base: position 30,044,265 of record CM035108.1, read on the forward strand.
TATAGTCCTTGTACATCATTTCTTTTTAAGGACTTTACAAAGCTATTTTGCTTCTGTAGGATCAACCTAACATATTTGATCAATTCATTCTAAGTCATTGTACATATGTTTCTATTATCTATCAAAGGACTTTACAGCTTTTCTTAATGCAAGCATACTTACATATTCATTCATATATATATATATATATATATATATATATATATATATATATCATAATCAAATCATATATAAATAGGAATATCATTCATATGCTTATTCCTAACACTTCTTCTTCATTCTTTTGTGCTCAGAAAGGAAATAATCCCAACTTCATCTGGTCTAGTATCACGGCTACCAAACTTCTTGTAAGACCCCAACTTTTATGAATAAAGATAAATTTTCTATAATTATCATTTATGAATATTATGGAATGAATTTAATATAATGTTATAGTTGTGGATAATATTTATAAATTTTGCAAAGTACGCAAGTTGTTATATAATATTCGATTGGTCAGGGAATATTCGTTTTAACAGGGAATATTCATACGACGACCCAATCATTGGTGGAACCTACAACGAAATTATTGTCGGATTGAGAAAACGACAAAAATATTTTTATGAAAATAACGGTAGAAGTTTTACCATTATCTGTTGAAACATCTGGTGTTAAAAGTAAAGTAATACGCGTGGTTTCATAGTAGCACATGGTATTGATTATTGATGCTTACGTGAGAAGTCACTCAGTTTTGTTCAATTATTGCTTCAGTAGTTGATGCATAGTATCTCACGTTATTTGATTTAATTATTGTCGATATTTTATATATTATTAAATCAATAATTGAGACGACGAAGTTATTAATATGTTTATTTGCAATATTAACGATGTATAGAAGTTCTGTCAAGGAGAGGTTTGGTCACCTAATTGCACGCCAATAAGGAGAAATCTTTATTGAAAAGCCCCATCTTTCCTGGGAACGACCTGGTCGATTAATATTATGAATTATAATAACGATGATAAATGTTGTTAAAAATATTGAGGAGATTTTTATGAAGCATTTGTTGTATTTATGGACCCCCATTTACCTATTTTTCAAAATAATCGATGTGACAACCCAAGAATTCGGAGAATTTATGAAAATCTTAAATGATTGATTTAAGGTCAAATAATAGACCTAGACAGGAAAGAAGTGTATGGAATTGGCAGTTATGTAATGAAATTTTAAGAATTTCAAAAGTTTTGAACAAAACTTGAATTATGTGATAGACTGTAAGTGATAGTCTAGTAATGAGGTATACGATTATGGTTGATTTAAAATTCTTTTGAAGAATTTTCAGGGATAAGTATCGAAGTGAATACTAGTCGGTATATTTGGTTACATATGTAAACCGTAATGATTTGAGATCAAGGATTGATCAGATAAGTTATAACTTTAGAAAACCCTAAAATTATGTTAGTCATACGTTTATTAAGTTAGAAAAATCTAACGAATTGTTAGAAACCCTAACGGTACGCTCAGAAACCCTAGTTTCAGTTTCGAGAATTTGAAACCCTAATTTGGGAAATCAAAGGTTAAATATAATGGCTTATGTATTTTGATAATATATTAGAGATAACCCTAATTGCTAAATTAGAAACTCTAATGCTATGTATAAAATCCAAAGGATTAATAGTTATGTGAGTAATGAATATAAACATTCTGTGATGGTGTATATTTGTTTATTATATAAACAAACAAAAGAAACTAGTGTAACCCTAATTATATATTAGGAATGAAGGATTTCATAACTTAAGGGTTATGGAAAAAGAGAATTTTGGTATTTAGAATACTTACTATTTCTAAGAGATTTATTTTATACATCTCAAATGATTAATTTTATAACCTAATTATTGCAAGTCTAATTGGGTTAAGGAAACAGATGTCCATGAGCAAGGATTGGTGTTATAATTGATGAAGTAAAAATCCTAAGTAAATGATTTGGGTTGGATAAGAATTTAAGGTATTGGACTATATATATTATAGCTCAAGAGTTGACCCAATTTATTTGGTGGAGGAGTCCAAGTTATTAGCTAATTAATTTCAAGCTCAAAAGATGGAAGTGGTAGCTTAATTTTTAGCCCAATTATGGAGGAACACTTTAGACTTTTGGCACACTAGATATTACATTAAAAAATGAAGCAAATTGAGAGCAAGGAAATGAGGGGAGATGATTGTGATGATGACTTGCTTTAGTTGGTGACCAACTCTCACCAACTCCTCACATGTGTCATTGTTTTATTTATCCAACATCTTTATTCATGATTGTAAGTAAAGCTTTGGTAGTTTAGTGGGAGAAAAGGAGAAGAAATAATGCAAACACATCTCCCACTTTAAGCACTACACATGTGGCAAAAGGGATATTTCATTAATACAAGCTAGGTGTCCAATGGTTTAAGGAGCCACATGATATACAAATCTCCCACATGTTTATGATTAAGAAGGAGAAAGATAGAGTGAGTGGGGAGAGGATTTTTTTGGACATTTGTTAAATCAAATAAGAGATAAAATAGAAAGAAAATTGGGAGAATTATTAAGGCACATGGCCGGCCAAGAGGGAAGGAATAAATGGGGGGATGAATATTGTAATAAGTGTTCACTTTAGTTGTTGAGCAACTCTCACCAACTCCCCCTATGTGGCATTTTTTTTATTGTCCAACACTTATGTTTTTTTTATGCAAAGCAACAACTTGGCAATTAAAGGGAGAAGGAGAGTATTAGTGGGAACTAGTAAGGCTTGGCCGGATCATGCACAAGAAGATAAGGAGAGTGAGTGTGGTCAAATGATAAAAAAAAACTACACAAAAGTCTAGCTTATATATTTTTTTTTTCTTTCATCTCTTTTGTCTTTCCAAGTTGCTAAGAACTAGAGAGAGAGAGAGAGAGAGTGAGGAGTTCGGCCATCCTAAGAGAAGGAGGGGAGATTTGGACTTTCATAAAATCAAGATCCATCTACATCTTTGAAGGAGAGAAAGGAAATCAAGCTAAGGTATAACAAAAATTTATATTTGTGCAGGCTAAAGTTCATTGGTAGTTTGATTTGATTTTTGACAACTTGAAGTTGTGATCTTGAGGTTATAACCCTAGATCTTGGTGTTTTAAGGTGTTCTATGGTTAGATCCAACTCTTTTATGGATCAAAAGTTAGATCAAAAGCAAGAAAAGTGAAGCTAGGTTTTTCAAAAGATAGAAAACATGATTTTTCTCTTAGCTTTGATCTTGTATTTGAAGCTTGTTTGATGAATCAATAAACTTTGTTTCTAAACTCAAAAGCCATGTATATACATGTTAATAAGTGTTTATTGTTTGGATCTACCCATAATGGGGGTTGATTTGGTGGAAATCAAAAGTAATTGAAAAATGGAAATTTTCCGGAAAAGTTAAACTTTTAAAAAGTGTTTAGTTATGGTTGAACATATGATTTTTGTTAAAATATGATCTTTAAAACCTAAGATTCTTATGTTCATAAAGTGTTTTTCCCTTTTGTGGATCAAAAGTTGGTTTTAAATTAAGAAATATAAGTTGTGTTTTTCAAATGTAAGAAAAATCTAATTTTTCTAGCCTTGGTTGTGTTTATTTTGTGTTTGGTGGTTATTTGAGGTATTGGATCATGGATCATGATATATCCATGAATATATTTGATATTAGTTTGTGTCATGATGAGTGATGATGATTTAAGTTGAGTATATCATAAGGATATAAAAGTTTTCATACAAAACATAAATTAAAAGTTGAAAATTAGATTTTTGAGAAAACCAAGTGTGATATGGAAATGACCTTATCTCTCATTCTACTTTAAATTTTCGAGGGTGGTTAGTTTGTGGAGCTAGATATATGTGTTAAGGGTAAAATACCTTTGGAATTACTCAAATAGGTTGAAAAATGACCAAGTTATGGGATTTCTCCCAAACTACTCAAAGTTAAGAAAACTGTTAAAAGGACAGTTTTGTAACAGCCACTTTCGTGCTAAATTCCGGGAGCTTAACATGTCCAAATATGGATTGTGATAGATGAAAACTGTAGCTCGGAAAGATACAAATCCAAAAAAATTGACGGATCATTAATCGGAGTTTTAGATTTCATTTTATTTAAGTTTTGACGAAGGACTCCAAAACTGCAAAAGTGCAAAAAGTTTCTGCCCAAAATTTTCCGGGGGCTGTTTCAGACATTTATTTAATGAGAAAAATTCCAGTCCTTTGGAAAATGAAAATATATGGTATTATGTAGCTCGTGTCCAAAAATGAGCTAATTCCGAGTTAAAACGACCAAGTTATGACCATTACAATTTTTGTAATTTTCTGACGGAAATCTCTATAAACGGAGTTCTACAACTCCGATTGCCACGAAATATAAAATGGAGTATCACGTTAACATATATAAGGTTATGCCAAAAGATGGGCATTACTGGAGTTAAGTACGAGGTAGCTAATTTCTTAAGCTACGCACTAGAAATTAATTTTTGAAAAATACCAAAGGATGTTGGAAACTTATGGAAAAATACTTTTTATGCATGAAATACATGTATATATGTTTGACCAAAGGATAGGAGAATAATTCACTGATTTGGTATTTTCGTGATACGGATATAGAATACAGTTTGCTGGATTGGAAAACAGTTTGCTGAATTGAAAATGTGTTGAATCCGGTTTGCTGGACTGAGGTTTAAATTGATGGATTTGGAATTCAAGTTGTTGAATTATAAATTTGGGTGTTAGATATAGAATCCAAGGTGCTGGATTAATGTTTGCCTTATTACATGTTAATGAATAATTTATGAAATGAAAAGCGAGTGTTAAATCATAAGGGATATGATATAGTGATTGAATAATTATCAAAGGATGATAATAATACTGACGTGTTAAGTTGTTATCTAATATTTGATTAAGTATTAGATAGTATTATGGAATAAAATATGTTATACTGATTAAAAGATCAATCTTATAACTGATAGGTCTTTTGCGAGAGTTTAAATTAAATTGCGTTGCGGTAATGAACGGTTCAGGCAAGTTTTCTTTTACTTAACTCTAATAAGAGTAGTTTCTTCAAGTTTATGGTTAATCATTGCTGATTGCCACAAAAATTGTATTATGTACATCTTGCATGTATAAGTCAGGTATAAAAGGCTGATCACCTTCATTACCAGTTGGTTCAGAAATGTTTGTTCATGTATAATACTTGTTCAGTCAAAAATTTGTTCGTGCTAGTTCTCAATTATATTGATGAATTATAGCAAGCCCATTATTCATAATCTTCAATTATGATATATCGTTATATTATTGTATATAAACTTGCTGGGCAACTTTCATGCTCACCCTTGTTATATCATGATAAAACATTGCAGGTAAAGCAAATGCGTTCATATACAGGAAAAGGTTAAGGCCAAGTTCATCTTGGGATAAAAAGTGCAGCTAGTTTGTAATAGTGTATTTGATAAATATTGTTGTATAATTGATATTTTATGAAATGTGTATTAAGTTAAGGTTACTCGACCTTGGGGAATAATGTGTAATGTAATGTATAAACAATTTATGTTTATATCTTCTCCAAATAGTGATAGAAATAGTATACCGGATTCGCGGCGATTCGACGCCTGGATTTGGGGCTACCACAGTTGGTATCAGAGTTGTTGGTTATGAAGCTTAGGTAGGAATACCTGAGACCAATAACCGCAGTGATTAGGATAAGATCTAACTCACATAGAGTTAGTTTGTCGGTAAGATTCAAAGATGAATCTCGGCGAGTATAAAACACAAAGTTCCCTAACTCTGATAATAAAGTTGAACAGTAACGGTGAATAGATCGAGTCTAAAAGACTGAAAGTGCAGTGATAGGAGATCGTAAAATAAAACGATCATATAGTGTATGGAATTGAATCGTAATATATACGATAAGATCACCCCGTGATCTGATAAAGGTTATGATATGGGAAATGAATCAATCTAATGATTGAAAAGTTAACAGCAAGATGCTGTGTGAAAGTTGTACTATGAAATGGTACTATAAAAAAAACTCACGAAAGAGTTATGGATTATGAATACGGATTAAATGAAATTCGTATTGAGAAGGGGGTTAAGTATTAGGTGGGGATTCAATTGAGGACTCTTGTCGGCAGCTGAGTTGTATGATTCTATGTATGGGCGGGGAATTTGTACTTGGTTTTAGAATCACTTAGCTTCCTGGTCGATGTAGTGGTTAGGTTGACCAATTCTTTGTATGGGCGGAGAATTTTTCACTTAGCTTCCTATATTGATTAGTGGCCGAGTTTGGTTTGACAACCACTTAGTTTCTAGCACTGATAATCATTGAAATGTTGTGTCGCGCTATTTTCTATATGCGTGTTAAGAGGGTGATTCCTTTCTCATGTGTATAACAGATAGATAGGTCATAGGTAAAGGATATAAGATTAAGTAAGAGTTCTTAGAACTCATACTTATGTGACATACTTGACGCATAGTTATATGAAATGTTTATGAACCCCTCAGCGAATGGACGCCAAAGGTCTGTCTAGGAAAGTTCGTGAACTCATATGATTGTTGCAATTTATGGACTCATAAGTGTGGTTTTATGAACTGGGTATAGTTATGTGTGAATGGAGTGTTGAGGATAATAGGAACAGATAGATTGTTAAGCATATGATCATTAGTGGAGAATTAGGTTTTTCTAAACCCCTATCTATGCTAAACCTCAAATTTTTGACATCAAGCTAAATACGCACTATGTGCCTTTTTTAAAAAAAAAATTTGTTTTTATTTATCACTTATGCACCATGTGACCTGGTGCAGAGATGATAAAAACGATGGAGTCATCAATGCAGTATTACTTAGTGTGAATTTGACTTAAAGTCACTATTCCACTATGGTATGATGTAGCATGATAAAATCACCAAATGACAGAATCCTCAACGGACTGTAAATACAGTGCGGCATCATGACGTCATTCTCAAAAATGTTTTCAAAAACTCCAAGTGTTTATTGAAAGAAATTTCCCGAACCAAATTATTTTGCTGCAGAATCAAATAAGACTGAGGTAGAATTTTTGTGCCTTTGGCAGTGATGGGAAAACAGATAAAATCAGTAATTGGCCAGTACAGGGCATATCGGGCTGATCACCCTTTTTGTCCGTAAGTTATGACGGTTTGCGGATGAATTTCCATAAAACCTTTGCGAAAATGAAAAACAAACAGTCTACGATTTCTAAGCACAATTTTAAAATTTTTACCATTGTGAGTGGTGTATTGGGTAACATGTGATATGTGTGAATGGTGTAAGGTACACGGTGTAAGGTGTAAGGTGAATTTCGGGGACGAAATTCTTAAAAGGAGGGGTGAATGTGACAACCCAAGAATTTGGAGAATTTATGAAAATCTTAAATGATTGATTTAAGGTCAAATAATAGACCTAGACATGAAAGAAGTGTATGGAATTGGCAGTTATGTAATGAAATTTTAAGAATTTCAAAAGTTTTGAACAAAACTTGAATTATGTGATAGACTGTAAGTGATAGTCTAGTAATGAGGTATACGATTATGGTAGATTTAAAATTCTTTTGAAGAATTTTCAGGGATAAGTATCGAAGTGAATACTAGTCGGTATATTTGGTTACATATGTGAACCGTAATGATTTGAGATCAAGGATTGATCAGATAAGTTATAACTTTAGAAAACCCTAAAATTATGTTAGTCATACGTTTATTAAGTTAGTAAAATCTAACGAATTGTTAGAAACCCTAACGGTACGCTCAGAAACCCTAGTTTCAATTTCGAGAATTTGAAACCCTAATTTGGGAAATCAAAGGTTAAATATAATGGCTTATGTATTTTGATAATATATTAGAGATAACCCTAATTGCTAAATTAGAAACTCTAATGCTATGTATAAAATCCTAAGGATTAATAGTTATGTGAGTAATGAATATGAACATTCTGTGATGGTGTATATTTGTTTATTATATAAACAAACAAAAGAAACTAGTGTAACCCAAATTATATATTAGGAATGAAGGATTTCATAACTTAAGGGTTATGGAAAAAGAGAATTTTAGTATTTAGAATACTTACTAATTCTAAGAGATTTATTTTATACATCTCAAATGATTAATTTTATAACCTAATTATAGCAAGTCTAATTGGGTTAAGGAAATAGATGTGCATGAGCAAGGATTGGTGTTATAATTGATGAAGTAAAAACCCTAAGTAAATGATTTGGGTTGGATAAGAATTTAAGGTATTGGTCTATATATATTATAGCTCAAGAGTTGACCCAATTTAGTTGGTGGAGGAGTCCAAGTTATTAACTAATTAATTTCAAGCTCAAAAGATGGAAGTGGTAGCTTAATTTTTAGCCCAATTGTGGAGGAACACTTTAGACTTTTGGCACACTAGATATTACATTAAAAAGTGAAGCAAATTGAGAGAAAGGAAATGAGGGGAGATGATTGTGATGATGACTTGCTTTAGTTGGTGACCAACTCTCACCAACTCCTCACATGTGTCATTGTTTTATTTATCCAACATCTTTATTCATGATTGTAAGTAAAGCTTTGGTAGTTTAGTGGGAGAAAAGGAGAAGAAATAATGCAAACACATCTCCCACTTTAAGCACTACACATGTGGCAAAAGGGATATTTCATTAATACAAGCTAGGTGTCCAATGGTTTAAGGAGCCACATGATATACAAATCTCCCACATGTTTATGATTAAGAAGGAGAAAGATAGAGTGAGTGGGGAGAGGATTTTTTTGGACATTTGTTAAATAAAATAAGAGATAAAATAGAAAGCAAATTGGGAGAATTATTAAGGCACATGGCCGGCCAAGAGGGAAGGAATAAATGGGGGGATGAATATTGTAATATGTGTTCACTTTAGTTGTTGAGCAACTCTCACCAACTCCCCCTATGTGGCATTTTTTTTATTGTCCAACACTTATGTTTTTTTTTATGCAAAGCAACAACTTGGAAATTAAAGGGAGAAGGAGAGTATTAGTGGGAACTAGTAAGGCTTGGCCGGATCATGCACAAGAAGATAAGGAGAGAGAGTGTGGTCAAATGATAAAAAAAAACTACACAAAAGTCTAGCTTATATATATATTTTTTCTTTCATCTCTTTTGTCTTTCCAAGTTGCTAAGAACTAGAGAGAGAGAGAGAGAGAGAGTGAGGAGTTCGGCCATCCTAAGAGAAGGAGGGGAGATTTGGACTTTCATAAAATCAAGATCCATCTACATCTTTGAAGGAGAGAAAGGAAATCAAGCTAAGGTATAACAAAAATTTATATTTGTGTAGGCTAAAATTCATTGGTAGTTTGATTTGATTTTTGACAACTTGAAGTTGTGATCTTGAGGTTATAACCCTAGATCTTGGTGTTTTAAGGTGTTCTATGTTTAGATCCAACTCTTTTATGGATCAAAAGTTAGATCAAAAGCAAGAAAAGTGAATCTAGGTTTTTCAAAAGATAGAAAACATGATTTTTCTCTTAGCTTTGATCTTGTATTTGAAGCTTGTTTGATGAATCAATAAACTTTGTTTCTAAACTCAAAAGCCATGTATATACATGTTAATAAGTGTTTATTGTTTGGATCTACCCATAATGGGGGTTGATTTGGTGGAAATCAAAAGGAATTGAAAAATGGAAATTTTCCGGAAAATTTAAACTTTTAAAAAGTGTTTTGTTATGGTTGAACTTATGATTTTTGTGAAAATATGATCTTTAAAACCTAATATTCTTATGTTCATAAAGTGTTTTTCCCTTTTGTGGATCAAAAGTTGGGTTTAAATTAAGAAATATAAGTTGTGTTTTTCAAAGGTAAGAAAAACCTAATTTTTCTAGCCTTGGTTGTGTTTATTTTGTGTTTGGTGGTTATTTGAGGTATTGGATCATGGATCATGATATATCCATGAATATATTTGATATTAGTTGGTGTCATGATGAGTGATGATGATTTAAGTTGAGTATATCATAAGGATATAAAAGTTTTCATACAAAACATAAAAAGTTGAAAATTAGATTTTTGAGAAAACCAAGTGTGATATGGAAATGACCTTATCTCTCTTTCTACTTCGAATTTTCGAGGGTGGTCAGTTTGTGGAGCTAGATATATGTGTTAAGGGTAAAATCCCTTTGGAATTACTCAAATAGGTTGAAAAATGACCAAGTTATGGGATTTCTCCCAAACAACTCAAAGTTAAGAAAACTGTTAAAAGGACAGTTTTGTAACAGCCACTTCCGGGCTAAATTCCGGGAGCCTAACATGTCCAAATATGGATTGTGATAGATGAAAACTGTAGTTCGGAAAGATACGAACCCAAAAAATTTGACGGATCATTAATCGGAGTTATAGATTTCATTCTATTTAAGTTTTGGCGAAGGACTCCAAAACTGCCAAAGTGCAAAAAGTTTCTGCCCAAAATTTTCCGGGGGCTGTTTCGGACATTTATTTAATGAGAAAAATTTCAATCTTTTGGAAAATGAAAATATATGGTATTATGTAGCTCGTGTCCAAAAATGAACTAATTCTGAGTTTAAACGACCAAGTTATGACCATTACAATGTTTGTGATTTTCTGACAGAAATCGCTATAAACGGAGTTCTACAACTCCGATTGCCACGAAATTTAAAATGAAGTATCACGTTAACATATATAAGGTTATGCCAAAATATGGGCATTACTGGAGTTAAGCACGAGGTAGCTAATTTCTTAAGCTACGCACTAGAAATTAATTTTTGAAAAATACCAACGGAAGTTGGAAACTTATGGAAAATTACTTTTTATGCATGAAATACATGTATATATGTTTGACCAAAGGATAGGAGAATAATTCACTGATTTGGTATTTTCGTGATACGGATATAGAATACAGTTTGCTGGATTGGAAAACAGTTTGCTGAATTGAAAATGTGTTGAATCCGTTTTACTGGATTGAGGTTTAAATTGATGGATTTAGAATTCAAGTTGCTGAATTATAAATTTGGTTGTTAGATATAGAATCCAAGGTGCTGGATTAATGTTTGCCTTATTATATGTTAATGAATAATTTATGAAATGAAAAGCGAGTGTTAAATCATAAGGGATATGATATAGTGATTGAATAATTATCAAAGGATGATAATAATATTGACGTGTTAAGTTGTTATCTAATATTTGATTAAGTATTAGATAGTATTATGGAATAAAGTATGTTATACTGATTAAAAGATCAATCTTATAACTGATAGGTCTTTCACGAGAGATTAAATTAAATTGCGTTGCGGTAATGAACGGTTCAGGCAAGTTTTCTTTTACTTAACTCTAATAAGAGTAGTTTCTTCAAGTTTATGGTTAATCATTGCTGATTGCCACAAAAATTGTATTCTGTACATTTTGCATGTATAAGTCAGGTATGAAAGGCTGATCACCTTCATTACCAGTTGGTTCAGAAATGTTTGTTCATGTATAATACTTGTTCAGTCAAAAATTTGTTCGTGCTAGTTCTCAATTATATTGATGAATTATAGCAAGCCCATTATTCATACTCTTCAATCATGATATATCGTTATATTATTGTATATAAACTTGCTGGGCAACTTTCATGCTCACCCTTGCTATATCATGATAAAACATTGCAGGTAAAGCAAATGCGTTCATATACAGCAAAAGGTTAAGGCCAAGTTCAACTTGAGATATAAAGTGCAGCTAGTTTGTAATAGTGTATTTGATAAATATTGTTGTATAATAGATATTTTATGAAATGTGTATTAAGTTAAGGTTACTCGACCTTGGGAAATAGTGTGTAATGTAATGTATAAACAATTTATGTTTATATCTTCCGCAAATAATGATAGAAATAGTATACCGGATCCGCGGCGATTCGGGGCCCGGATTTGGGGCTACCACAATCGATAGAAAGTTATTTATTATATATATTAAAAGATGGGGACACTTATAATGTTAATGTTTTTCCCATTGCCAACACGCCATCTGGCACCTTGCTTTAAGAGAGGAGTGACGCCTCCAAAATAGGCATACATCACCTATTCTAAGTCGCTACATGGTACATAATACAAATACAATCTTTAATATACAACAAGAGAGCTGTGAGTTTTAGTACAATTATTGTCTTCTAGACAATATCCACTCTCAGAATAAGTCATCATTACATTTATTGTCACACTATTTAACATAATAGTGAGGACTACTAATACTATCATCTGGACCGTCACTCCGTTCCCCGACTAGTCCCGACTACGTTTTCATTTCTGTAAAAAAAACTTGATATAGAAGTAGTGAAGTAGTAGAATACTTTTCTTTTTTCTCTCTATAGTTTCTCTCTTTAGAGTTTCAGTGAATTCGTAAGAAATAATGAAGAAATGAGCTTCTATTTTATAGAAGAATGAAATGATACTATTTAGAAAAAAAATAAAAATAAAATAAAAAAATAAATCACGGGTGAACAATATATTTATTTTTTCTTCCGTCTCACGGACGAACAACTGAAGGAGTCACGGATGTTTTGAATTTGCCATTTTATTCCCTTTTTCCCACACGTAAGTTATATATATATATATATATATATATATATATATATATATATATATATATATATAAAGCATATACACATCAATTATGTAACCACCCATCCATTTTACACCACTTCCCTCCTGACAATGCAAATTCCCCCCTCCCCGACACAAAACATCAACATTACAAGTTGTCCCATCTTTTAATATATATACTAAATAAATTTCTGCCGATTATTTTGAAAAATAGGTAAATGGGGGTCCATAAATATAACAAATACTTCATAAAAATCTCCTCAATATTTTTAACAACATTTATCGTCATTATTATAATTCACAATATTAATCGACCAGATCGTTCCCAGGAAAGAGGGGGCTTTCCAATAAGGATTTCTCCCTATTGGCGTGTAATTAGGTGACCAAACCTCTCCTTGACAGAACTTCTAGACATCGTTAATATTGCAAATAATAATATTAATAACTTCGTCGTCTCAATTATTGATTTAATAATATATAAAATATCGACAATAATTGAATCAAATAACGTGAGAAACTATGCAACAACTACTGAAGCAATAATTGAACAAAACTGAGTGACTTCTCACGTAAGCATCAATAATCAATACCGTGTGCTACTATGCAACCACGCGTATTCTTGTACTTTTAACACCGAATGTTTCAACAGTTAACGGTAAATCCTTGGTTGTCCGACGATGATAATCCTTGGTTGTCTTCTTCCCTTTTTCCAGAGATGAAGCATGTTTCTATGAACAATCTCATGCTCCCTGATGCGCTTTCTTGGGACACTGATTTAGTAAAGGATTTTTTAATTGCTCGTGACTCTTCGTTGATTTCTAATATTTCCTTAAGCAGTAGGTTCCAGCAGGATCGCCTGTCTTGGAGGTTCAAAAGAAGGGGGTTTTATTCAGTGAAGAGCATTTATGACTTCTTGACCTTTGACCTGGGTACTCTTCACCCTTGTTATGATGCTCTAACTTGGAAGAAGCTCTGGGTGGTTTATATCCCTCCGAAAGTAAAAAATACTCTCTGGAATTTGTGTAATGATAGTCTACCCACCAAAGATAACCTTCTGAAGAAAAGAGTCACTGTGGATAGTACTTGTCTCGTGTGTAACTCTGAGGCAGAATCCAGTCATCTTGTTTTTACCTCCTATCATTTTGCGAAAGAATGTTGGAGGCTGTCAAATGTACATTTTGTTCCCCTATGTAACCAAGACTTCTTTGAGTGGTTCTCTAGTTTGTTGGTTTGTGGTTCACAAGAGGAGATTAAGCTAGCTTGTATGATTATTTGGTGTATTTGGCAGAATCAAAATGAGGTGTTATGGAATAATCGGGTCCAGAAGCCAGCTAGCTTGCTAAATCTTGTGAGGTCTTATCTTTTCCAATGGACTATTGCTTAAGAAAAGCTTATAAATTGCAATACTTCTATATTTGAAAATGGCCATATTTGTTGGTCTAGGCAAGGAACAGGTTGGATCAAATGTAACGTTAACAATGCCATTTTTAATTTGGAGGCAAAGCTTTGTTATGGTTGGGTGATTAGAGATCGCGTTGGTTCTTTGGTTGCTGCTGGGTGTAGCTCTTTTGCAGGTCATTTAGATCCTGAAATGGCAGAAGTAATCAGCTGTCGAGAGGCCCTTAGCTGGTTAAAGACTCATCAAGCAGCGAAAGTGATCCTTTAATCAGATGCTTTCAATCTTGTTCAGGCTATTCGAGGATCTGATTCTTTTCCAAGTCCTTTAGGTTTGGTTATTGATGATTGTAAGCAACTCCTCCTTGATATTGAGGATTGTTATATTTGTTTTGTTAGGCAGTTAACGAACTGAGTCGCACATTCCTTAGCTCGTGCGTCGGATTCTATGTCTAGTAGCCATGTTTGGATAGGTTCTCCACCTCCTTTTGTTTGTAATGCTTTGATGTTGGATAATCAATAATAGTACTCCATACTTTTTCAAAAAAAGATAATCATTTTCTTAGAATAATTAGTATGTACAAAACCAATATAATAATTCCTTAATTTCTTTTCTTCCATAAATTGCCCAAACATATTTTCAGTTAGCCATAACTTAAATATTAACTTAATGCATAAATCTCTAACCAATATCTATTTATAATTATATTTGTTCTCTTCTTTTATTAATCACTTATCTATCAAATATTAACCCTTTTATATATTAAAATATTATGTAATATATTCCTTTCATCCCTTATGTAAAACACATATATTAATTCACCGTCTTATGTAAGTGAATTAACTCTTTTTCATTTACTATCACACCACTACCACACAAGGCTTTATAATATAATATTCCATAATATCACTTAATTAACCAATATTTATCCCGAGTTAACTAATTAACTTTTATTCAAAGCATGTTTTTGCTAACTTAATCCATTTGTGGACAACTTAATCACCAATTATGACTTTTGTTACACATATGAGTCCTTAATATACATGTCTTGAAATTCAAATTTCACAAACATACTCAGAACCCTCTACAGACCGGCGCAGCTGCGCTGGTCATAAGCTTGGAAGTGGCGTAGCTGCGCCACCTCAAGTTCAGACGCAGACAAGTTCTACTTTAACAGAAATAGAATCTAAATTCCTAAATACTTTGCACATCCTTCTTAAGTGTTAACCTATCTAACATCAATCTCCTCTTTGATTTCACATCATCGATTACTACTTTCTTTAACAATTTAAAGATCAAACTGCAAGTTTTAAAACTCTATTTTTCCTTAATAGTTTAACCAACTATGAAATCTCATCTATGAGTTTCTTTCCACCCATAACACAAAATTCAAAATATAAAACGCCTATATATATTCTTATTCAAACCCGACACATTTTATAATAAAAATTCGATTTACTAAATTCTTATTATAATAATTTCTAAAAATTTGGGTTATCACACATTCAACGCAAAATTCTAAACGCAAGCAATTGTACCAAGATTACTATCTACATATAGACGAGGGGTTAAGGTGTTGCAAGCAATCCATCCTACGACTTTGCTAGAAATGATCGGGGCTAAGACCACCTCACACAAGCATGTCATGGAGTCCATCAGTTAATATGTCATAAAATTATATGTGATAAGCATATATTTAGAAAAACTTACATTTCCCCTAAAATCTTTCTCTTTTCCCTTAGCAATGCCAACCACTATCTTTTTTTCCCTTTCCAATGTCATTAGCCTATAAAAAAAATTCTAAAACAATGAAAGGATGTTATAAAATTCTATGTGCTTGTTCATATATTTAGAAAAACTTACATTGGCCCTATCATCTTTCTTTATTCCCTTAGCAGTGTCAACCACTATCTCCTTTTCATTGACAGTGTCAGTTACCTTGTCTTTTCCCTTTCCAATGGAATTAGCTGATAAAAAACAATTTAGACACATAGTTAATAGGTTATAAAATTAACAGACATAATAGTTTATAAATAGAGTTAATAGTGTTAATGACCTTCTCTTTTTTATTTCTGTGTCCAGGCAGAGTCATGTGCTTTGGACATTTGACTCGGTTGTGACCCCCTTCCTTGCATATGCTGTGTCGACGTCGGGATTTTTTAGTGTCCCTTTTCGTTACTTGTTCTTTTGTGTTCTCATGTTAATTTGAGATTTGTTTGAAAAAATAAGTGAAAAAGGTCCGACATGTATAATGTTAACAATTTAACTTTAAGAGTCGCCAGTTTGTGTATTTAACGGGTTGCACAAATGCAACTGAAAAGGTTTACACATTGACCCAGTGATATGACACTACTAAATAGGTCTGTGAAACCGAGATTCATTTGAGTTCGGGGGCTTGATTATGCTGAGGGAAGGTGTTAGGCACCCCCCCCCCCCCCGACATCAGTGTTGCCATGGTGACCGCCACTTTTCAAGAAACTGTTGTATGAATGTGTGTGTCTGTGTGTGTGTGTGTGGATCAATGTGCAATTATTTAAAAGTAGTGTGAGGCCTCGTTCGCACCTATATACAAAGGATTTGAATTTATACCAAAATTTAGTTTTAAGGAAAATATAGCAATGAAGTTTTATAAAAAGAGGTTTTTCAAACCTTGTTCTCAATAGGAATTGAGACCTTTTCATACTTCCATTTTATTATTAAATATTCGCCTTGTTTGCTTTTATTTTTGAGATGCGAAGCATCTTCGATAAAACAATATACAGCAGTGCCGAACTCCTCATGGGCATGATAGCCATCCAAGGAAATTTATACACTGTAAAATAATGTACAAGCTGCTCACAGCTGAAAAGGGTCCATCACGGGAACTGAATGTTAGTCTAGGCTCAATCGAGGCATAACTCGATAATGTTAGTCCATATATGAAAGATATACATATATAAATATATATATAAAGAAAGAAATGAAAACCACGGACCGAAGTCCGGGCAAACGCACATAACACGACTCTCAATGTGTATAACAGTGTGTACTAATATGAAAAGAAAGGCTTTATAGAATGTGAGAAGGCTTAGAGTGGGCTACCAATGTAGACTTCTATGACTCTATATCGATAAACACTCAGCTCCCACCGGATAAAAATATAGCTATATGTGAGCTAACAGATGAGGAACCACTCAATATGGGTGTGTATAGAGTAAATTGGACAGGGCTTCCTCGCCTTTCTCCCTCCTTCTCTCTCTCAAAATGGCTGACCCAAGGTCTATATTTATAGACTGATGGCCGCAGGTGCACCTGCGGCTGGTCAAGCTGTCCTCGAGCTTCACGGGTCCTGTCGTCTCGAAGTACGTGTACTCGTGCACTGTAATGTCCGGTCGAACTTGCAGAACTTCAATCCGAGCATTCGAATGAGGTATATGTGACCTTATTTAGACCGCTTGTGTTGAGAGTTACGTAATGACATGGATTAGAGGTTGTACGAAGTCAGGAAGACGGGACCATGCCTATAGTCTTCAAGCTTCAAATTTTATCTGGTGTACTGCCACACGTAATAGTCACTCGGGATTGTAACTCCTTAGTTCTTATGGGACATTGTTGGATGTATGTATGTATGAATTGTTGAGACGACGTGCAGGTGTTGAAGTGGCAAGATGACGTTTAACTCTTCGCCGGGGTTATCGCTGGTTTGAGTTGAAAGCAGACGTTGCTCAGGGTTACATCTGAGACTGGACTACTTCTTTGTATGCTGCAATGTCATCTTATGAGAGTGTTTGTATGCCCAGTGTTAGCTCTGGGTCTGAGGTATGAGTGCCTCGACAGGAGGTCTGAGCTTGAAGCTGATAGCATGCATTTGAAACAAACATTTCTGGAGTTATCGCCGAAACTGCAACAGTATTCCTTGGGGTTATCGCCAAGGACGAAACTCGGGGTTATCTCCGAGGTTGGAAATAATCCTTTCGGTGTGTGTTCCAGGGTTGGAAATGATGTTCCCGGTGTGTCCCGGGTTTTGAGCTTGAACTTCCGGTAGTATCCGAAATGGATGTAAGCAGTCTTCCAGGGTTATCTCCGAAAGTTGAATCCGCCCTCCTGAAATGTCAGTAACAGGCGTGCATAAAATTTTGAGTGTCTATAGATGCCCCAGTTTATCATATTCATGCAATGCAAGGCATGGATATGATAAATAATTCTAGACACTTGAAATGCAAGTAAGGTAAACATGATGCTATGTGCAACAACCTGATGCAAATGTTTGATGCATGATGGGTATAACTATCGGTTCCCTGGTAATCCTGCCAGGATAACAATCAGTGATGGTGTAGTAGCCCCGAATCCAGGTCCCAAATCACCTCGGATCCGGTATACTATTTCTATAACTATTTGCGGAAGATATAAACATAAATTGTTTATACAATACATTACACACTATTCCCCAAGGTCGAGTAACCTTAACTTAATACACATTTCATAAAATATCTATTACACAACAATATTTATCAAATACGTTATTACAAACTAGCTACACTTTATATCCCAAGCTAAACTTGGTTTTAATCGTTTCATGTATCCGAACACATTCGCTTATCTGCAATGTTTTATCATGATATAGCAAGAGTGAGCATGAAAGTTGCCCAGCAAGTTTTAATACAATAATATAACGATATATCATGATTGAAGAGTATGAATAATGGGCTTGCTATAATTCATCAATATAATTGAGAACTAGGACGAACAAATTTTTGACTGAACAAGTATTATACATGAACAAACATTTCTGAACCAACTGGTAATGAAGGTGATCAGCCTTTCATACCTGACTTATACATGCAAGATATATAGAGTACAATTTTCATGGCAATCAGCAATGATTAACCATAAGCTTGAAGAAACTACTCTTATTAGAGTTAAGTAAAAGAAAACTTGTCTGAACCGTTGATTACCGCAACGTAATTTAATAATGTTTTACCCCGAAGACCTAATATTAGTAATATAGATCTCCAATAATTAGAATAATATCATCACAATATAATACTGTTATATTTATATCCGCAGAATAACCTAAACAGATAACACATAAGCCTATCAGTCTATAATTCACATAAGACTTAGTATCAGATCAAACTATTTCAGTCTGAGTTGAACCCGACACAATTCTAACATCCCGACAGTTTAGTCAGACAATACTCGAGTTTAATTTCAATTAAACTCTGCCTAAACACTTAACAATTACTTAGAATCACATTTATATGATTTAACATTCGCTTTTTCATTTCATAAGTTATTCACTAACACCTAGTAAGTCAAATACTAATCCAGCAACCTGGATTCCATTTCAGCAACATGAATTCACTATTCTTCGTCACGAAAATTCCAAATCAACTTATTATTTTTCTATCCTTTGGTCAAGCATATATACATGTATTTCATACACAAAAATTAATTTTCCATAATTTTCAAACTTCCTTTGATATTTTTCAAAAATTAATTTCTATTGCGTAGCTTAAGAAAATAGCTACCTCGTGCTTAACTCCAAACATTCCCATCTCTTGGGATAACCTTATATATGTTAACGTGATGCTCCATTTTAAATTTCATGGCAATCGGAGTTGTAGAACTCCGTTAATAGCGAATTCCGTCGGAAAATCACAAAAATTGTAATGGTCATAACTTGGTCGTTTTAACTCAGAATTAACTCATATTTGGACACGAGCTACATAATACCATATATTTTCATTTCCCAAAAGCCTAGAATTTTTCTCATTAAAAAAATATCAGAAACAGCCCCCGGAAAAGTTTAGGCAGCAACTTTTTGCACTTTGGCAGTTTTGGAGTCCTTTACCAAAACTTAAATAGAATGAAATCTATAACTCCGATTAATGATCTGTCAATTTTTTTGGGTTCGTATCTTCCCGAGCTACAGTTTTCATCTATCACAATCCATATTTAGACATGTTAAGCTCCCGGAATTTAGCCCGAAAATGGCTGTTAAAAACTGTCCTTCTAACAGTTTTTCTTATCTTTGAATAGTTTGGGAGAAATCCCATAACTTGTTCAATATTCAACCTAATTAAGTAATTCCGAAGGGATTTTATCCCTAACACATATATCTAGCTCCAAAAACTGACCATACTCGAAAATTCAAAGTAGAATGAGAGATAAGATCATTTCCATATTATGCTTGGTTTCTCCAAAAATTTTGTTTTTCGCAGTTTTGATCATGCTTCTTCCGAACGTCATAACTACTCCATCCGGAGTCGGAATTAGTCCGTTCCGGAGTCTATGGAAAGCTTATTTAGTTTACTACAACATATCACAAGTCCAGAATTTTTAGAGCACCCTAACAAATCCGGAATTTTCCTTTTAGAGACAGCAGTCCACTAGATTGTTTTTTCTTTAAGGTTTGAAAACTGCTTTGCTTTTCTTGTTTTGATTAAACTTTTAATACTCAAAATAGTTAGATCTAGGCATAACACACCATTTAACAAGTAGATCTATAGTTCTCATGTTCAATATCATAAACTTCATGGTTCAAAATAACCAAAAATCAAATACAAAAACTAGTTAGGATTTTATACCTTTTGTGATAATCCTCTTGATTTTGATTTCTGATCCGCATGCTCTGTTATTGATGTGTTTTTACACAATCCTAACTTGGTTTCTCACAATTTCACACTCCAAGATCCGAAATATAGAGAGAGATGGGACTTGGTTGTTTTGCAAAATAAAATGGAGCTTTTCTCTCTCTTTCTAGTCTTTTAAATTGATACAATGTATTTATACATTGCAAGGTGGCATGCTAGATATAAAAGTCATATGCCAAGGTAGGTTTAGGTTTAGGTTTAGGTTTAGGTTTAGGGTTGGTGAACAACCAAAGGTAATGCAAGATTTGCACTCCAACTTAATTAAATACAAGAGGGTCATTTTGGACTTTTCCTTTTATTTCTAGAATTTCTATTTGTTGCAAACCCTTAGGGTTTAGGTTTTGAGAAATCTAGGATTTAGGGTTTGAAAAACTCTTAGGGTTTAGGTTAGGGTTAGGGTTAGTTCACCCACCCAAGATCATGACAAGATCTACACTCAACTTATTAAAAAATGTGACAAAATGGTATAAATGATATTTCCTTTTATTTCTAGTCTTGCCACTTGACCCAATATCTTCCAATATCTCTTAGATTGTTTGAAATCTTGGTGAAATAAGGTGGCTTCTTTATTCATTTGACACCTAGCATTCTTGTACATATCTTTACAAATTGTGGCTCAATTTATTACATGTCACCCTCTCTTTTCTTCCCTTCCATAACCAGCCGTGTAGCATTACTAGATCCCACTAATTCTTGCTCTTTCTCTCCCACACTAACCACTAAACCTTTGCTTACAATAATGTCCATAAGTACTGCCAAAATAATAAGATGACACATAAGAGGAGTAGGTGGGAGTTGGTGGATAGTTGGTGGAGAGTTGGTGGATGAGTTGGTAACCAACTTTAGATAAATAAAATACCAAAATAAATCTTAGTCACATGCTCAATCTTTCCTCCTTTTTCCTTCTCTATCCACCGACCTTGTAAATCAATCATAATCCAACACTTTTACTAGTATCAGATGTCCATCATGCCCTTCCTTCAATTCGGCTTATCAATAACAATATTCGAGCTACTCAATTAATGTATTGCTTGGGCCTCTAACTAATTTCATTGGCCAACACTTGGGCTATAAAATATATATAATCCAATACCTTTAATTCTTATCCAACCCAAATAATTTAATTAGGGTTTTTACTTCCTCAATTATAACACAAATCCTTACTCATGCACACTTATTTCCTTTACCTAATTAGACTTGCTATAATTAGGTTATAAAATTAATCATTTGAGATATATAAAATAAATCTCCTAGAATTAGTAAGTATCCTAAATACCACAATTCTCTTTTTCCATAACCCTTAAGTTATTAAATCCTTTATTCCTAATATATAATTAGGGTTACACTAGTTTCTTTTGTTTGTTTATATAATAAACAAATATAAACCATCACATAATGTTCATATTCCTTACACACAACTTTTTAACCCTTAGGGTTTAATACTCCGTATTAGGATTCCCAAATTAGGGTTTAAATTCTCGATACTAAAATTAGGGTTTCTGAACATATCGCTAGAGTTTTTTAACTTAATCACCATATTCATATCATGAATTTAGGGTTTCGGATTCCCGGAACAGAAACTAGGGTTTCCAGAACCGATTTCTAGAGTTTCTTATTAGATGTTAGGGTTTTCGAACTGAACGTTGTCGTTCTTAATATACGATTAGGGTTTGACACATATATAATTAATCTGGTCAACCCTTGACCCTTAACCACATTCTGAACACATACACAACCATAAACACAAAACATATTCTCATGAATCTTTAATCCTGAATAATTCACCTATATCCTTCACCGAATTTTGAAATCCTCAAAATTCAATCCCAATAACATCAAACGCATACACTTATTTTCTGTCTAGGTCTATTATTTAACCTTAAATCAATCATTTAAGATTTTCATAAATTGTCAAATTTCTCGGGTTGTCACATTCACCCCTCCTTTTAAGAATTTCGTCCCCGAAATTCACCTTACACCTTACATCGTGCACCTTACACCATTCACACATATTTCACATGCTATCCAATACACCACTCACAAGGGTAAAAATTTTAAAACTGTGCTGAGGAATCGTATAGACTGTTTGTTTTTCATTTTCGCAAAAGTTTTATGGAAATTCATCTGCAAGCCGTCATTACTTACGGACACAAAGGGTGATTAGCCCGATATGCCTTGTACTGGCCAAGTACAGATTTTATCTGTTTTCCCAATCACTGCCAAAGGCACAAAAATTTTACCTCAGTCTTATTTGATTCCACAGTAAAACAATTTGGTTTGGAAAATTTCTTTCAATAAAACATTTTAGAGAATGACGTCACGATGCCGCACTGTATTTAACAGTCCGTTGAGGATTTCGTCATTTTGTGACTTTGTTATACTACATCATACTGTAGTGGGCTGACGATCCTTAGATCACATCCAACACCAAGTAATTCTGCATTGATAACTCAATTTTTTTATCATCTCTGCACCAGGTCACATGGTACATAAGTGATAAATAAAAATATTTTTTTTAAAAGGCACATAGTGCGTATTTAACTCGATGTCAAAAATTGAGGTTTAGCAAATCTAGGGGTTTAGGAAAATCTAAATCTCCACTAAAGATCATATGCTTAACAATCTATCTGTTCCTATAATCCTTAACACTCCATTCACACACAACTATACCCAGTTCATAAAACCACACTTATGAGTTCATAACCTGGCCACAATTATATGAGTTTACGAACTTACCCTAGTCTGTCCTTTGGCTTCCGTTCACTGAGGGGCTCATAAACATTTCATATAACTATGAGTCAAGAATGTCACATAAGTATGAGTTCTAAGAACTCGTACTTAATCCTATATTCTCTACCTATGACCTATTTATCTGTATATAACAACTAGCGTGACACAACATTTCAATTATTACCAATGCCACCAACTAAGTAGTTTTTACACCAAGTACAATTTTCCGCCCATACAAGAAATCATACAACTCAGTTGCTGACACGAGTCCTCATTGAAATCCCCACCTAATCTTAACCCCCTTTTTCAATACGAATTAAATTCGTATTCATAATCCATAACTCTTTCATGAGTTTTCATAGTACAATTTCATAGTACAACTTACACACAGCATCTTGCTGTAAACTTTTCAATCATAAGATTGATTCTTTTTGACTGTCATAACCTTATCAGATCACAGGGTGATCTTATCGTATATATTACGATTTATTTCTATGCCTATGATCGTTTTGTTTTACGATCTCCTATTCCTGTACTTTCAGTCGTTTAGACTCGATCTATTCACCATTACTATTCAACTTTATTATCAGAGTTAGGAAACTCTGTGTCTTTACACTCACCAATATTCATCTTTGAATCTTACCGACAAACTAACTCTATGTGAGTTAGATCTTATCCTAATCACTGCGATTATTGGTCTTAGGTATTCCTACCTAAGCTTCATAACCAACAACTTTGATACCAACTGTAATAGCCCCGAATCCAGGTCCCAAATCACCTCGGATCCGGTATACTATTTCTATAACTATTTGCGGAAGATATAAACATAAATTGTTTATACAATACATTACACACTATTCCCCAAGGTCGAGTAACCTTAACTTAATAAACATTTCATAAAATATCTATTACACAACAATATTTATCAAATACGTTATTACAAACTAGCTGTACTTTATATCCCAAACTGAACTTGGCTTTAATCGTTTTCTGTATCCGAACACGTTCGCTTTATCTGCAATGTTTTATCATGATATAGCAAGAGTGAGCATGAAAGTTTCCCATCAAGTTTTTATACAATAATATAA
The DNA here is from genome assembly GCA_020205505.1 of Panax japonicus. Taxonomy (NCBI): domain Eukaryota; kingdom Viridiplantae; phylum Streptophyta; class Magnoliopsida; order Apiales; family Araliaceae; genus Panax; species Panax japonicus. The sequence continues at coordinate 30,068,658 of CM035108.1, forward strand.
CGATATATCATGATTGAAGAGTATGGATAATGGGCTTGCTATAATTCATCAATATAATTGAGAACTAGCACGAACAAATTTTTGACTGAACAAATATTATACATGAACAAACATTTCTGAACCAACTTGTAATGAAGGTGATCAACCTTTCATACCTGACTTATACATGCAAGATGTATAGAGTACAATTTTCATGGCAATCAGCAATGATTAACCATAAGCTTGAAGAAACTACTCTTATTAGAGTTAAGTAAAAGAAAAGTTGCCTGAACCGTTGATTACCGCAACGCAATTTAATAACGCTTTACCCCGAAGACCTAATATTAGTAATATAGATCTCCAATAATTAGAATAATATCATCACAGTATAATACTGTTATATTTATATCCACAGAATAACCCAAACACATAACACATAAGCCTATCAGTCTATAGTTCACATAAGACTTAGTATCAGATCAAACTATTTCAGTCTGAGTTGAACCCGACACGATTCTAACATCCCGACAGTCTAGTCAGACAATAGTCGAGTTTAATTTCAATTAAACTCTGCCTAAACACTTAACAATTACTTAGAATCACATTTATATGATTTAACATTCGCTTTTTCATTTCATAAGTTATTCATTAACACCTAGTAAGTCAAATACTAATCCAGCAACCTGGATTCCATTTCAGCAACCTGAATTCACTATTCTTCTTCACGAAAATTCCAAATCAACTTATTATTTTTCTATCCTTTGGTCAAACATATATACATTTATTTCATACACAAAAATTATTTTTCCATAATTTTCCAACTTCCTTTGATATTTTTCAAAAATTAATTTCTAGTGCGTAGCTTAAGAAAATAGCTACCTCGTTCTTAACTCTAAACATTCCCATCTCTTGGGATAACCTTATATATGTTAACGTGATGCTCCATTTTAAATTTCGTGGCAATCGGAGTTGTAGAACTCCGTTAATAGCGATTTCTGTCGGAAAATTACAAAAATTGTAATGGTCATAACTTGGTCGTTTTAACTCGGAATTAACTCATTTTTGGACACGAGCTACATAATACGATATATTTTCATTTCCCAAATGCCTAGAATTTTTCTCATTAAATAAATGTCCGAAAAAGCCCCCAGAAAATTTTAGGCAGCAACTTTTTGCACTTTGGCAGTTTTGGAGTCCTTTACCAAAACTTAAATAGAATGAAATCTATAACTCCGATTAATGATCCGCCAATTTTGTTGGGTTCGTGTCTTTCCGAACTACAGTTTTCATCTATCAGAATCCATATTTGGACATGTTAAGCTCCCGGAATTTAGCCCGAAAATGGCTGTTAAAAACTGTCCTTCTAACAGTTTTTCTTATCTTTGAATAGTTTGGGAGAAATCCCATAACTTGTTCAATATTCAACCTAATTAAGTAATTCCAAAGGGATTTTATCCCTAACACATATATCTAGCTCCAAAAACTGACCATACTCGAAAATTCAAAGTAGAATGAGAGATAAGATCATTTCCATATTATGCTTGGTTTCTCCAAAAATTTTGTTTTTCGCAGTTTTGATCATGCATTTTCCGAACGTCATAACTACTCCATCCGGAGTCGGAATTAGTCCGTTCCGGAGTCTATGGAAATCTTATTTAGTTTACTACAACATATCACAAGTCCAGAATTTTTAGAGCACCCTAACAAATCCGGAATTTTCCTTTTAGAGACAGCAGTCCACTAGATTTTTTTTTTCTTTAAGGTTTGAAAACTGCTTTACTTTTCTTGTTTTGATTAAACTTTTAATACTCAAAATAATTAGATCTAAGCATAACACACCATTTAACAAGTAGATCTATAGTTCTCATGTTCAAGATCATAAACTTCATGGTTCAAAATAACCAAAAATCAAATACATAAACTAGTTAGGATTTTATACCTTTTGTGATAATCCTCTTGATTTTGATTTCTGATCCGCATGCTCTGTTATTGATGTGTTTTTACACAATCCTAACTTGGTTTCTCACAATTTCACACTCCAAGATCCGAAATATAGAGAGAGATGGGACTTGGTTGTTTTGCAAAATAAAATGGAGCTTTTCTCTCTCTTTCTAGTCTTTTAAATTGATACAATGTATCTATACATTGCAAGGTGGCATGCTAGATATAAAAAGTCATATGCCAAGCTAGGTTTAGGTTTAGGTTTAGGTTTAGGGTTGGTGAACAACCAAAGGTAATGCAAGATTTGCACTCCAACTTAATTAAATACAAGAGGGTCATTTTGGACTTTTCCTTTTATTTCTAGAATTTCCATTTGTTGCAAACCCTTAGGGTTTAGGTTTTGAGCAATCTAGGATTTAGGGTTTGAAAAACTCTTAGGGTTTAGGTTAGGGTTAGGGTTAGTTCGCCCACCCAAGATCATGACAAGATCTACACTCAACTTATTAAAAAATGTGACAAAATGGTATAAATGATATTTTCTTTTATTTCTAGTCTTGCCACTTGACCCAATATCTTCCAATATCTCTTAGATTGTTTGAAATCTTGGTGAAATAAGGTGGCTTCTTTATTCATTTGACACCTAGCATTCTTGTACATATCTTTACAAATTGTGGCTCAATTTATTACATGTCACCCTCTCTTTTCTTCCCTTCCATAACCATCCATGTAGCATTACTAGATCCCACTAATTCTTGCTCTTTCTCTCCCACACTAACCACTAAACCTTTGCTTACAATAATGTCCATAAGTACTGCCAAAATAATAAGATGACACATAAGAGGAGTAGGTGGGAGTTGGTGGATAGTTGGTGGAGAGTTGGTGGATGAGTTGGTAACCAACTTTAGATAAATAAAATACCAAAATAAATCTTAGTCACATGCTCAATCTTTCCTCCTTTTTCCTTCTCTATCCACCGACCTTGTAAATCAATCATAATCCAACACTTTTACTAGTATCAGATGTCCATCATGCCCTTCCTTCAATTCGGCTTATCAATAACAATATTCGAGCTACTCAATTAATGTATTGCTTGGGCCTCTAACTAATTTCATTGGCCAACACTTGGGCTATAAAATATATATAATCCAATACCTTTAATTCTTATCCAACCCAAATAATTTAATTAGGGTTTTTACTTCCTCAATTATAACACAAATCCTTACTCATGCACACTTATTTCCTTAACCCAATTAGACTTGCTATAATTAGGTTATAAAATTAATCATTTGAGATATATAAAATAAATCTCCTAGAATTAGTAAGTATCCTAAATACCACAATTCTCTTTTTCCATAACCCTTAAGTTATTAAATCCTTCATTCCTAATATATAATTAGGGTTACACTAGTTTCTTTTGTTTGTTTATATAATAAACAAATATAAATCATCACATAATGTTCATATTCCTTACACACAACTTTTTAACCCTTAGGGTTTAATACTCCGTATTAGGATTCCCAAATTAGGGTTTAAATTCTCGATACTAAAATTAGGGTTTCTGAACATATCGCTAGAGTTTTTTTAACTTAATCACCATATTCATATCATGAATTTAGGGTTTCGGATTCCCGGAACAGAAACTAGGGTTTTCAGAACCGATTTCTAGAGTTTCTTATTAGATGTTAGGGTTTTCGAACTGAACGTTGTCGTTCTTAATATACGATTAGGGTTTGACACATATATAATTAATCTGGTCAACCCTTGACCCTTAACCATATTCTGAACACATACACAACCATAAACACAAAACATATTCTCATGAATCTTTAATCCTGAATAATTTACCTATATCCTTCACCGAATTTTGAAATCCTCAAAATTCAATCCCAATAACATCAAACGCATACACTTATTTTCTGTCTAGGTCTATTATTTAACCTTAAATCAATCATTTAAGATTTTCATAAATTGTCAAATTTCTCGGGTTGTCACATTCACCCCTCCTTCTAAGAATTTCGTCCCTGAAATTCACCTTACACCTTACATCGTGCACCTTACACCATTCACACATATTTCACATGCTATCCAATACACCACTCACAAGGGTAAAAATTTTAAAACTGTGCTGAGGAATCGTATAGACTGTTTGTTTTTCATTTTCGCAAAGGTTTTATGGAAATTCATCTGCAAGCCGTCATTACTTACGGACACAAAGGGTGATTAGCCCGATATGCCTTGTACTGGCCAAGTACTGATTTTATCTGTTTTCCCAATCACTGCCAAAGGCACAAAAATTTTACCTCAGTCTTATTTGATTCCACAGTAAAACAATTTGATTTGGAAAATTTCTTTCAATAAAACATTTTAGAGAATGACGTCACGATGCCGCACTGTATTTAAGAGTCCGTTGAGGATTTCGTCATTTTGTGACTTTGTTATACTACATCATACTGTAGTGGGCTGACGATCCTTAGATCACATCCAACACCAAGTAATTCTGCATTGATAACTCCATTTTTTTATCATCTCTGCACCAGGTCACATGGTACATAAGTGATAAATAAAAACATTTTTTTTAAAAGGCACATAGTGCGTATTTAACTCAATGTCAAAAATTGAGGTTTAGCAAATCTAGGGGTTTAGGAAAATCTAAATCTCCACTAAAGATCATATGCTTAACAATCTATCTGTTCCTATAATCCTTAACACTCCATTCACACACAACTATACCCAGTTCATAAAACCACACTTATGAGTTCATAATCTGGCCACAATTATATGAGTTTACGAACTTACCCTAGTCTGTCCTTTGGCTTCCGTTCACTGAGGGCTCATAAACATTTCATATAACTATGAGTCAAGAATGTCACATAAGTATGAGTTCTAAGAACTCGTACTTAATCCTATATTCTCTACCTATGACCTATTTATCTGTATATAACAACTAGCGTGACACAACATTTCAATTATTACCAATGCCACCAACTAAGTAGTTTTTACACCAAGTACAATTTCCCGCCCATACAAGAAATCATACAACTCAGTTGCTGGCACGAGTCCTCATTGAAATTTCGACCTAATCTTAACCCCCTTTTTCAATACGAATTCAATTCGTATTCATAATCCATAACTCTTTCATGAGTTTTCATAGTACAATTTCATAGTACAACTTACACACAGCATCTTGATGTAAACTTTTCAATCATAAGATTGATTCTTTTTGACTGTCATAACCTTATCAGATCACGGGGTGATCTTATCGTATATATTACTATTTATTTCTATGCCTATGATCGTTTTGTTTTACGATTTCCTATTCCTGCACTTTCAGTCTTTTAGACTCGATCTATTCACCATTACTATTCAACTTTATTATCAGAGTTAGGGAACTCTGTGTCTTTACACTCACCAATATTCATCTTTGAATATTACCGACCAACTAACTCTATGTGAGTTAGATCTTATCCTAATCACTACGGTTATTGGTCTTAGGTATTCCTACCTAAGCTTCATAACCAACAACTTTGATACCAACTGTAGTAGCCCCGAATCCAGGTCCCAAATCACCTCGGATCCGGTATACTATTTCTATAACTATTTGCGGAAGATATAAACATAAATTGTTTATACAATACATTACACACTATTCCCCAAGGTCGAGTAACCTTAACTTAATAAACATTTCATAAAATATCTATTACACAACAATATTTATCAAATATGTTATTACAAACTAGCTGCACTTTATATCCCAAACTGAACTTGGCTTTAATCGTTTTCTGTATCCGAACACGTTCGCTTTATCTACAATGTTTTATCATGATATAGCAAGAGTGAGCATGAAAGTTACCCATCAAGTTTTTATACAATAATATAACGATATATCATGATTGAAGAGTATGAATAATGGGCTTGCTATAATTCATCAATATAATTGAGAACTGCACGAACAAATTTTTGACTGAACAAGTATTATACATGAACAAACATTTCTGAACCAACTGGTAATGAAGGTGATCAACCTTTCATACCTGACTTATACATGCAAGATGTATAGAGTACAATTTTCATGGCAATCAGCAATGATTAACCATAAGCTTGAAGAAACTACTCTTATTAGAGTTAAGTAAAAGAAAAGTTGCCTGAACCGTTGATTACCACAACGCAATTTAATAACGCTTTACCCCGAAGACCTAATATTAGTAATATAGATCTCCAATAATTAGAATAATATCATCACAGTATAATACTGTTATATTTATATCCACAGAATAACCCAAACACATAACACATAAGCCTATCAGTCTATAGTTCACATAAGACTTAGTATCAGATCAAACTATTTCAGTCTGAGTTGAACCCGACACAATTCTAACATCCCGACAGTCTAGTCAAATAATAGTCGAGTTTAATTTCAATTAAACTCTGCCTAAACACTTAACAATTACTTAGAACCACATTTATATGATTTAACATTCGCTTTTTCATTTCATAAGTTATTCATTAACACCTAGTAAGTCAAATACTAATCCAGCAACCTGGATTCCATTTCAGCAACCTGAATTCACTATTCTTCTTCACGAAAATTCCAAATCAACTTATTATTTTTCTATCCTTTGGTCAAACATATATACATGTATTTCATACACAAAAATTATTTTTCCATAATTTTCCAACTTCCTTTGATATTTTTCAAAAATTAATTTCTAGTGCGTAGCTTAAGAAAATAGCTACCTCGTTCTTAACTCCAAACATTCCCATCTCTGGGGATAACCTTATATATGTTAACGTGATGCTCCATTTTAAACTTCGTGGCAATCGGAGTTGTAGAACTCCGTTAATAGCGATTTCTGTCGGAAAATCACAAAAATTGTAATGGTCATAACTTGGTCGTTTTAACTCGGAATTAACTCATTTTTGGACACGAGCTACATAATACCATATATTTTCATTTCCCAAAAGCCTAGAATTTTTCTCATTAAATAAATTTCCGAAAAAGCCCCCAGAAAATTTTAAGCAGCAACTTTTTGCACTTTGGCAGTTTTGGAGTCCTTTACCAAAACTTAAATAGAATGAAATCTATAACTCCGATTAATGATCCGCCAATTTTGTTGGGTTCGTATCTTTCCGAAATACAGTTTTCATCTATCACAATTCATATTTGGACATGTTAAGCTCCCGGAATTTAGCCCGAAAATGGCTGTTAAAAACTGTCCTTCTAACAGTTTTTCTTATCTTTGAATAGTTTGGGAGAAATCCCATAACTTTTTCAATATTCAACCTAATTAAGTAATTCCAAAGGGATTTTATCCCTAACACATATATCTAGCTCCAAAAACTAACCATACTCGAAAATTCAAAGTAGAATGAGAGATAAGAGCATTTCCATATTATGCTTGGTTTCTCCAAAAATTTTGTTTTTCGCAGTTTTGATCATGCTTCTTCCGAACGTCATAACTACTCCATCCGGAGTCAGAATTAGTCCGTTCTGGAGTCTATGGAAAGCTTATTTAGTTTACTACAACATATCACAAGTCCAGAATTTTTAGAGCACCCTAACAAATCCGGAAGTTTCCTTTTAGAGACAGCAGTCCACTAGATTTTTTTTTCTTTAAGGTTTGAAAACTGCTTTGCTTTTCTTGTTTTGATTAAACTTTTAATACTCAAAATAGTTAGATCTAAGCATAACACACCATTTAACAAGTAGATCTATAGTTCTCATGTTCAAGATCATAAACTTCATGGTTCAAAATAACCAAAAATCAAATACATAAACTAGTTAGGATTTTATACCTTTTGTGATAATCCTCTTGATTTGATTTCTGATCCGCATGCTCTGTTATTGATGTGTTTTTACACAATCCTAACTTGGTTTCTCACAATTTCACACTCCAAGATCTGAAATATAGAGAGAGATGGGACTTGGTTGTTTTGCAAAATAAAATGGAGCTTTTCTCTCTCTTTCTAGTCTTTTAAATTGATACAATGTATCTATACATTGCAAGGTGGCATGCTAGATATAAAAGTCATATGCCAAGGTAGGTTTAGGTTTAGGTTTAGGTTTAGGGTTGGTGAACAACCAAAGGTAATGCAAGATTTGCACTCCAACTTAATTAAATACAAGAGGGTCATTTTGGACTTTTCCTTTTATTTCTAGAATTTCCATTTATTGCTAACCCTTAGGGTTTAGGTTTTGAGCAATCTAGGATTTAGGATTTGAAAAACTCTTAGGGTTTAGGTTAGGGTTAGGGTTAGTTCACCCACCCAAGATCATGACAAGATCTACACTCAACTTATTAAAAAATGTGACAAAATGGTATAAATGATATTTCCTTTTATTTCTAGTCTTGCCACTTGACCCAATATCTTCCAATATCTCTTAGATTGTTTGAAATCTTGGTGAAATAAGGTGGCTTCTTTATTCATTTGACACCTAGCATTCTTGTACATATCTTTACAAATTGTGGCTCAATTTATTACATGTCACCCTCTCTTTTCTTCCCTTCCATAACCGACCGTGTAGCATTACTAGATCCCACTAATTCTTGCTCTTTCTCTCCCACACTAACCACTAAAGCTTTGCTTACAATAATGTCCATAAGTACTGCCAAAATAATAAGATGACACATAAGAGGAGTAGGTCGGAGTTGGTGGATAGTTGGTGGAGAGTTGGTGGATGAGTTGGTAACCAACTTTAGATAAATAAAATACCAAAATAAATCTTAGTCACATGCTCAATCTTTCCTCCTTTTTCCTTCTCTATCCACCGACCTTGTAAATCAATCATAATCCAACACTTTTACTAGTATCAGATGTCCATTATGCCCTTCCTTCAATTCGGCTTATCAATAACAATATTCGAGCTACTCAATTAATGTATTGCTTGGGCCTCTAACTAATTTCATTGGCCAACACTTGGGCTATAAAATATATATAATCCAATACCTTTAATTCTTATCCAACCCAAATAATTTAATTAGGGTTTTTACTTCCTCAATTATAACACAAATCCTTACTCATGCACACTTATTTCCTTAACCCAATTAGACTTGCTATAATTAGGTTATAAAATTAATCATTTGAGATATATAAAATAAATCTCCTAGAATTAGTAAGTATCCTAAATACCACAATTCTCTTTTTCCATAACCCTTAAGTTATTAAATCCTTCATTCCTAATATATAATCAGGGTTACACTAGTTTCTTTTGTTTGTTTATATAATAAACAAATATAAACCATCACATAATGTTCATATTCCTTACACACAACTTTTTAACCCTTAGGGTTTAATACTCCGTATTAGGATTCCCAAATTAGGGTTTAAATTCTCGATACTAAAATTAGGGTTTCTGAACATATCGCTGGAGTTTTTTAACTTAATCACCATATTCATATCATGAATTTAGGGTTTCGGATTCCCGGAACAGAAACTAGGGTTTCCAGAACCGATTTCTAGAGTTTCTTATTAGATGTTAGGGTTTTCGAACTGAACGTTGTCGTTCTTAATATACGATTAGGGTTTGACACATATATAATTAATCTGGTCAACCCTTGACCCTTAACCACATTCTGAACACATACACAACCATAAACACAAAACATATTCTCATAAATCCTTAATCCTGAATAATTCACCTATATCCTTCACCGAATTTTGAAATCCTCAAAATTCAAACCCAATAACATCAAACACATACACTTATTTTCTGTCTAGGTCTATTATTTAACCTTAAATCAATCATTTAAGATTTTCATAAATTGTCAAATTTCTCGGGTTGTCACAGATGGCTTAGATATGGGATCCAAGTCTTCAAGGCTGTTGACGTTGGGGCTATCACCAAAGTCTCGAATCCTAGACACTAGCTTATTTTCTATAGAGGTGCCTCTTGTTTACAAGAGATCTATAGGGATAAAGCTTTGTCTGTTTGAGGATGTGTATAACATATTCCCTCATCCTATCGGAGTTACTGCCTACAATCTATTGTCTTCAGGGTTGCTTGACCTTCGTTGATGTGTGTACCACCGGATAGATCCCTATTGGGTGCATTGTCAAGGTTGTTTGACCTTCATTGATGTATGTGTCAATGGTCGCATTGCATTATAACCCCCGTCGGGGTTACTTGTATAAGTTGCTTCGATGGGTTTACTTCCCATCGGCTGACATGACGTCAAGGTTGATTGACCTTCATTAATGTGTGTATCAATGGTTGAGAATGCGATGTAACCCCCGCCGGGGATACGTGGATGCTTGAAAGATGTGTGTTGTAACTCCCGTGGGGGATACGTGGATGTTTGAAAGACTTGCATTGTGACCCTCGTTAGGGATACTTCATCAGTTTGTTGTAACCCCCGCCGGGGAGGTTTAGCATTTCGTGGTTTTGTGTTATAACCCCCACCGGGGATGTTTAGGGTTGTGACCCTGCAATGACGGCATCTGACCTTTGTGGGGTATTGCCGAGCATGATTTGTGAAAGTTGAGCTCATTGGTATAGTATATCCTACATTCACGTGAATACCAATGAGATGACGGGAGTTTAATTTTGACCCGTACAAGAACAGGATTCCAGGGTATTCTGCTCAATCGCATAGCATTTTTATTCCTGATTTGGCCTTTTCAGCTTGTGCTTTGCAACTCTAACTGGATTGAGCCGGAGGTGTGGGACCCATGTAAGAGTATCGCAGGTACACCTGCAGCAGACACAGGTGGATCTGCGACCAACCGTGGCTATGTAAAGCCCAAAGGTTGCTTTTATAAGTCATTTTCAAGCTGCACTACGAAGGAAATCTGAGAGCTCTTCTTTAGATCTGCTGAGTTTGGGAAACTTTCTATATATTCTGCAACCGTAAAAGCGTTCTTCACTGTCCTGGTAATATATGCATGTATTTTATTGCTAGTTTCTATCCGTTGGAAAATGACTTATCACATGAAATGCATTTAGACACATGGTAGTGAATATGCATGCTGATATGACTTGATAAAAAATATTCAACATAGCAAATGTTAGTATTAAACCATGCTGAACATAATGATGTAAAAAAATTGACATTTGAAATAGTCAAATTGGCACCTTTTACTATCATTTTCTTATCCTATCTGAGGACAAATGAGTAAAGGTAGAAAAGCAAAATAATCCTGGTAATTAGATTACACTTACAGATTTTTTTAAAGTGATGTGATAATGCATGTAGGATGTATATAACTGTGTATAGGTGTGCTACTGAATGGCCACCTAGTCATGCCTATGTGCATGTGGATAGTCCCATTTATAAAGGGGCTATGGAAAATTTTTTCGAAAATGTAGGTATTGAGTAGTCATGCATTTTTAACTCTACTGTAGATGTATGTTAAAACAATGCATGCATGCATGTAATGCATTTGAAAAAGGCTAAAGGTAAGAAATTACCACACCTTTTCTAAGGTGATTTGGATATTTGTTGTCCAGATATTATGGATCCAGATTAGCCGAGAAGTTCCCGTAGGACCACTTCAGGTGTATGGAGGAGGGCTTCTGAAGAGCCTCAACGCCGGTCTGTAGAGGCGGTGATACGTCCTATCCGGGTTGAAGTGCCGGATGTCGAGGACGAGGAGGATGAGGTACCGATTGAGGTTTCTTCTCCTGCTATATGTGTTCCACGTAGGGATTTGCAAGGTATTCAAGTGGCAAACCTAGATCTTCTAGGTGACTTGAGTAGGCATCTTTCAGTATACCTGCACGCAAACGAGGTATGAAGTTAGATCTTTAATCTTCCTTATTTCTTATTGATGAGGAGTCAAGGATTCTGATGTTGATCTGCATTTGATGTAGATTACCGGCTTCACATAGCCTTGAGGGAACTAGTTTAACATCCACTCTATGTATCAGGCTTTGCATGATGACTACATAGCGATTGTACATGGCTGGGGATTTAGGGCGTTCTTCTCTATTCTTCCCCGTCACTGTCCCTGGGGTTACCTCAGGGCATTGTCTAAGCGGTGGTTTCACCAGACTCAGTCACTCCATTTGCTAGACTGTGAGGTGATGATGACGCCAATGGATTAGCGGTTTATCACAGGTATGGAGTTTGGAGGGGATCCAATGCCTTGTATAACGGATATTACCCCTACTGCCGTCAGATCCTTGTTGGGAGTTCCGGCGGAGGCACTCAAAGGTAGGACTATTCGTACAGGTTCTTTGAGCGTAGATGCTATGAGTGGGTTGTTGAGTAAGCCCATGCCCGATAATGTGAGAGTCAGGGATCGCATTCTTCAGCGATTTTTCCTGATGATCATTAAGGGCTGCTTCATAGCAAATAGTTCCTCTACGTTGTCCTTCGCTTTGATCAGTGCCACTCGACATGTGGACCTTATAGGAGAGTATGATTAGGGTTCCTATAACTTTGCCTACTTCCTCAGGGGAATGCGCATGCGATAGCATTGCTTAACCGAGGCATGTTTAGGATTCTACCCATTTCTGTTGGTGAGTGTTTCTCTTATCTTTTCCCATGTATAGGTTAAGAGTGTTGACTAACAGCAGATGTTGCCTTTGTGTTGGCAGTTTTGGGCCTATGAGAGGCTTTATGTTTGCGTCCTGTGAGTGTGCTAGGTTTAGACACCTATCTATGAGGATGGAGATGGCATCATTCCATACTGGCGGAGGTCCCTGTTGCTGAGGGTTTCACTCATTGTCGCCTACAGCTGGAGTTGTTGACAGTGGATGTCATCAAATGGGTTCCCTACTCTGGGGAGCATTTGGGAGTTAGATTTGAGGATTGGTACCCGACTGGAGTTGAGTACGTCATTTCCATCCGTAGGATTTCTCTCTTCACAGATGGAGGATGGGAGCTCTATTTAGGATAGCGTACTATCACGAGCACTACAGGAGAGATCCGTATGCCGATCTTGCCTCCTTCCATGAATTATTGGCCTATTTCGCAGTCACCCGTCATTGACATCCCATTATTGGGGATTGACGGTTTTACATTGTTAGAGGGCTACTACTGAAATAGATTATGTTATCAAGGGTGTCTCAAATACTACGTGGATATCACGCGGCTCCTCCTCTACTACTCGGCTAGGTCCTCCCATGTCAGTCATCCTACAATCACCAACATAAAACAACACAAACAATAACTCCATTAGAATTTTAAATAAACATAAGTTCATTGTATAGAATGAAGTTACATTTTATAACACACTAAGCCTCTCAAGGAAAACTCTACATGAGTTTTATCTCCTTCCTAACTTCTAAGTTCCCTTAAGTTATAATCTAAGGACACTCACTCCTATGGTTTATAACTAAGGCTTTGATACCAACCTGTGACACCCCAAAATTCGAACCTCCACTTGGTCACTCGAATTCGGTTCATCACGTTCTCATGGTAAGACCATAATAACTAAAATAACGCACATATAACGGAAAATCTACTTTAGAATAATATACAATGATTTATTATAATTATTCCCCCGAGTCTCGCACCCTACAGTACTTAATAGATTACATAATAGTATCGAATAAAGACCTATTACATAATCCTACTTAAGTTTAAACATAGTTGACAAACAGTCTTAGCATAACATAATATCTTTAAACATAAAAGGAATAAGTTAGTCGGTAGCCTTGCCTTTGCCCTTGCCCTTGTCTGCTCTAGAGACTCCTCCATGTTCTTCCTTAACTAAAAGGTTTTAAATAAGCAAGGATGAGCACAAATTTCCCAGCAAGTAATATACAACAAGGGTGTAGGATATAGTATCACAAGGTTTGAAATATTGAAGGGTTATTTCTCGGATAGTTCAAAGTGTCAGAATAACATCATGAATAAGGGATATAACAATTCAATATAAATTAACAGATATATATATATATATATATATATATATATATATATATGAATTCAACGGCTAACAATGTATCCAACTGGATAAGCAATTTATACTGAGCAGTCACTAAGGACTATGGAACTTCCACTAGAGTTACCAATATTAAACTGATAACTAAAAATATCAAGTACTATAGATGATCAGTCTACAATACTTTACGTTATGCATAACACCACAATAATATTTATTCATGTGTTGGGGTTTCTAACAACATACATTCCCCTTACCAAAAGGATTGTCCAACTTAGTTTTCAAAATTTTCGCACCAATCAATTGGTTTGGACAGTTTTTATAGACATGCATATAGTCTAGCTGAATCAGATGACATCGACTTTTTCACAATATTCAAAGGCAATGCCAATTTCAACATAAATAATAGCTTTCACAAGGGTTTAACAAAGTAATCAAACTTTTATTCAAAAGGATAAGCTTACGGTATTGGTCAAATAATTAATGCAATGATATTGCACCATAATAATAATAGCTTTCGGATACTTGCTCAATAAAATTTTCAAGGAAACTTGCTCAATAACAATTAGAGTAAGTTTAGGGAACTTGCCTTAAGCGTAGTTTATCCACGTTAATAAATCAACACTTTCGAATCCTATTTATAACGCATTATATGTTCAAGATGTTAATTAGCTAACACTGTCTTTAATCAAGCTTGACAAAATACAAATATGCACATATGGTAACAAAATCAGTTTATAAGTAATCATGAACCAAACACTTAGTCATTTTATAAACAAATCAAGAATGCTCAAGGTTAGGACCTCCTGTACTCATGGACTTTTTGTTTCAACGCAACACCGACTTATCAACTAAGCTTCACACATATATATATACATCGGTAGGTTTTAGATCACATTTAGCATCATAAGTATCATGTAAGTTACTATCCAAAAGATCAGAATACATTTTCTGGTATTCCAGACTGGCGCAGCTGCGTCATGGCTAGGCCTAGGACCGGCGCAGCTACGTTGTCCCTTGACCCTGCCAAGGCTTAGTTGCTGCCTTGTGGGTTCTGTCTGGTCTCGAACGCACACTCAAACTTAATGTATTTTTACATGTTAAATGCTTTCACATGCTTCTTAGATCAATCTAGGTCCTTTCTTGTACATCATGGTTCTAAGTTTGATCATTTCAACAAATTTAAAGTCATTCGTGGTCATGAACCCACAAAGTCTAGCATGCTTGCTTTCTAAACATACAAGATAGTTATAAAACTCATATTATACATGCTTGTATATATTCATAACGCATATGTGAAACCAACATTGCTTTAGTTGAAAATAGGCTTCGTTCATGTTTTTCTTGAAATATGCCACACATGCATGGTATGTATACATTTATACTACATGAGCAAGTCTAAGAGTGTTATCAACCATGTTTACAAATGTCAGATTTTAGTCCTCATGGTATCTTGACAATTTTCACATTCAAAGTTTGCTAATAGGTTCAACATGATCATAATTCTTTGCTAATCACATAAACACAAGTTAAAGGTTTATTCATGCATGTCTAAGTCACACTAACATGCTTTGCAAAGTCAAAATTAACAACATGTGGCAATCATGTAAGTTAACATACTAGGCTAAGTCTGTTCTTGAAAATATTTCTAACACAAGGCGTAATAAGTTCGACCATGCTCAAAGGACTCAAGCTTAGCCATCATCTCCTACACTAGCCTTTTGAAGAATACGTATATAGCATTGAGTTACTGTGCATAGTACTTGGTGACTTTCATTTTGGGACAAAAAGGAAAGAGAACTCAGCAATCTAGTTATCTAGACTTAGTTTTGTTATTTAAATCCCCATAATGTAATCTTAATGTGCAATTGTTACCATATTAGAAATTTTAGGGATAAATTATACCCTCACATCATATAGTCCAAGTACATTAAATATACGCAATAAAGTAATTTAGTCGGATATTATTGTCCGGGTAGTTCCATAATTATTCCTACCACTCATATAACCATATTTTAATGTCTACTCACATTAATATTGTTACATACACATTTCATGATATATTTGTATTATTACACATATGCACATAATTATCAATATAATAGTATTATATTACTAACTTACTCACTTATGTTAAATAAATTAGTCATACACTTCCTTAATTAGTTAATACTAATATTAATTAATCCAACCCTTTATGGGTTTTCTATAATCATTACTTATCTATAATCACCTATTATTAATAATTGCCAAGAAATCAATATTCCACCACAACCATTATCAATTAAATAACAATTAATAATCACATATTAATCGACCTTATTAATATCAATTAAAAATCCATAAATATACTACAACAACACTTAACAATTAATATTACTTAATTGCTCATCTTATAATTTATTCGTCAATTAACATTTCTATTAGTATTTCCCATCACCATGCCAAACAAGGCTTTCAACGAGTTTACCATAAACTCCACATATTCTCAATTATATATTTATTAATATAATTGAGTTGTCTCATTTCATAATACGAAATTGTTCATATTCAAATAAATATTTATTTTCATTAATATATTTATTTAATAATATGCGGAAATTCTCGGGTATTACATCCTCCCCCCTTATAAAAATTTTGTCCCAGAATTGCTACAATGTTAAACAAACAGATGGGGATAATCCCTCATCATTCTATCTTCTAACTCCCACGTTGCCTCCTCGACATCGTGGTTACGCCAAAGTACTTTTACAGAAGAAATAACTTTATTCCTTAAGGTTTGCTCTTTCCTATCTAGAATTTGGATAGGAATTTCTTCGTATGCTAAATTCTTCTCCACTTGAATGGGATCATAAGAAATTACGTGCTTATAGTCAAGCTTGTACGGACGCAACACGGATATATGAAACATGTTATGGATGTGCTCCAACTCAGGTGGTAGTGAAACTTTGTACGCAATATCGCCCACTCGTTGTAGTATCTCGAACGGTCCTATGAATCTTGGACCCAGTTTTCCTTTCTTGCCGAAAGGGATTTTTCCCTTCCATGGAGATACCTTTAAGAATACAAAACTACCGACTTCAAAGTCTTGGTCTTGCCGATGCAAGTCTGCGTACTTCTTCTGGCGATCTTGAGCTGCTACAAGTCTGGCCCTTATCACTTTCACCACATCTGCAGTCTGTTGTACTAACTCTGGCCCGAGTACTCGTCGTTCTGCGACTTCATCCCAGTATAAAGGCATTCTGAACTTCCTACCGTAAAGAGCTTCATACGGTGGCATGCTGATACTCGCATAGTTACTATTATTATACGCAAATTCGACTAAGGGTAAGTGGTCATCCCAATTTCCCTTAAAGTCCATCACGCAGGTCCTAAGCATGTCATCTAGCGTTTGTATTGTTCGCTCACTTTGTCCCTCCATCTGAGGATGATAAGCAGTACTCAATCTCTACTGTGTTCCCATCCTCTCTTGTAAGCTTTTCCAGAATTTTGACGTGAAACGCGAGTCTCGGTTAGAAACAATCAACACCGACACTCCATGTCGTGAAACAATTTTCTTTACGTATAGACTCGCTAATTGATTTAAACTGTAATGGATCTTGATAGGTAGAAAATGTCCAGTCTTCATAAGTCGTTTCACGATGACCTAAATGGCATCCAAACCTTTCTGTCTGACTGGAAGTCCTACCACGAAATCCATCGTAATATGCTCTCATTTCCACTCTTGTATTTCCAACGGTTGTAGTAAACCACTCGGTCGTTGATGCTCTACTTTTACACGTTGACACGTAAGACATCTGCTAACGTACTCCGCAATTTGCCATTTTAGATATTGCCACCAAAAATGTTTCTTCAAGTCCCGGTACATCTTCGTGCCACCGGGATGAATGGAATACGTCGTATTATGAGCCTCATATAAAATCTCCTCTCTTATCTCGGCCACTACTGGTACCCATACTCTCCCTTCGAATCTTAAGATACTATCTTTATCTATTCAAAATTTTTCTTCCTCTTTTTCCACGATCCTTCTTCTGATTTTCTCACACTATCCATCTTTTTCTTGGGCTTCCTTTACTCTATCCAACAATATCGGGCAAGCTTCTATTACAAATAACTTTTCTGTAGACCTCTCGGGTCCCCTCACATTTATTTCCAATTTCTCTATATCTCTTATTAAATCCTCCTGAGTTGTCAGTCGAAACAATTTCTCCCTTCCTTTCCTGCTCAGAGCGTCGGCAACTACGTTTCCCTTCCCCCGGGTGATAAAGAATTTCACAGTCATAATCTTTGATTAATTCTAACCACCTCCTCTGACGCATGTTCAACACTTTCTGTGTGAAGATATATTTTAGACTTTTGTGGTCCGTGTATATCTCACATTTTTCTCCGTACAAATAATCTATCCATATCTTTAACACCAAAAACTGTGGCCGCTAACTCTAGGTCATGAGTAGGGTATAGTTTTTTGTAATCCTTTAATTGTCGTGATGCATGCGCAATAACCTTGCTGTGTTGCATAAGCACACAACCAAGTCCTCTATGTGACACATCACTGTACACCACAAATCCTCTCGTATCATCTGGTAATGATAATACAGGCGCCTCGCTCAATCTCTTCTTTAACTTTTGAAAACTCTCTTCACATTTGTCGGTCCATACAAATTTCATCGTCTTCCTCCTCAAATTAGTCAACGGGGTTGCTATCTTAGAAAAATCTTGGATGAATCTTCGATAGTACCCAGCTAACCCTAAGAAACTTCTCACCTCCGTCAGAGTTCTTGGTTGTTCCCAATTACTCACTGCTTTGACCTTTTCGGGGTCTATTGAGATTCCATTCTTTTCCACCACATGGCCTAAGAATTGAACCTTCTTCATCCAAAATTCGCACTTAAAAAACTTTGTATACATCTTCTCCTTTCGTAGTGCCTCCAAAATAATCTTCAGGTGTTCGGCGTGTTCTTCCTCCGTCTTCGAGTAGATCAAAATATCATCAATAAAAACTACCATGAATTTATCCAAGTATGGCTTGAAAACTCGATTCATCAAGTCCATGAATGCTACCGGAGCATTAGTTAAACCAAATGACATTACCAAAAACTTGTAATGTCCATAACGGGTTCTAAATGCAGTCTTTGGTATGTCCTCATCTCGCACTTTCAGTTGGTTATATCCCTTCAGCAGGTCGATCTTCGAGAAACATTTCGTTCCTTTTAGTTGATCAAATAAGTCGTCTATCCTCGGTAGCGGATATCTGTTCTTGATCGTTACTCTGTTCAATTTACGATAATCGATATAGAGCCTCATTGATCCATCCTTTTTCTTCACGAATAACACTGGTGCTCCCCAAGGAGACACACTCAGTCTAATGTAACCTTTATCTAGTAACTCTTGAAGTTATATCATCAATTCCTTCATTTTTACTGGCGCCATCCGATATGGAGCTTTCGAAATTGGTGTCATTCCTGGTGCTAAATCTACTACGAATTCGATTTCTCTGTCTGGCGAAAGGCCAGGAAGATCGTCCGGAAACACATCCTAAAATTCACTCACTACAGGTAAATCATTAAGCTCTACTCCCTTTTTTGAGTATCCACAACGTAAGCTAAATAACCTAAACATCCTTTCTTTAATAATTTCTTGGCCTGCATCATCGTAACGCAACATGATTTCTTAAGCGATGAGCTACCATAAAACACTACCTTAGACTTACCCGGAGTCTAAAGGTTCACACATTTGTATTGACATTCAAATATTGCTACATGGTTATATAACCAATCCATCCCCAATATCACGTCAAATTCTCCTAGTCTAATAGGAATCAAGTCTACGCTCAGATCATGTCCTTTAATGTTTGCGCAAAAATTTCGATAAACGTATTCTACAAGGATTATTTTCTTATTCGCAACATCTATGTTCAAAGGATCTTCTAAACGTTCTCGGGGTGTACTAAGTTTATTAGCAAATTCTTCAGATACAAACGAATAGATGGCACCTGAATCAAATCATACATAAGCATTTATATTATTGATTGGGATTATACCTGACACCACGTCCTTTGCAACTACGGCATCTTGGACGGTCATGTTAAGGGTTCGAGCGGTCGATCAGTTGGGTTGCACAGGTCTACCAATCAACAACTTACTTCCTCCTCCTTAGCTTCCGCCAGCTCCACCGCTTCCTTTCTTCGGGCATTCCTTTATCTGGTGCTCTGTTGATCCACAAGCAAAACATCCTCTGATTTTTTTCAGCTTCAGGCAGTTTGGTGATATGTGCCCCTCTTGGCCGCAGTTATAGCAGGTGTTCTTCATCTCCTAGCATTCTCCCTGATGAATTCTTCCACATTTGTTACAAGCTTTGGTCCTCTTCTTGAAGTTTCCTTGGTGATTCCCACCTGGATTGTTACTTTTGTTGTTGTTGTTTTCCCATTTCCTCTTCCCGGAGTTACTCCCTCCGCTGCTGCTTCCTCCACGATGCTCACTACAGCGTTCTTATTCTTCTTCTCCTTATGATACAGACATAAGGCCTCACTGCCACCTTCCGCAATGATTGTCTTCTCCAATAATGTCGTAAAGGAATCAATCTGGAAGACCGATACCTTATTGTACAACCACGGCTTTAACCCTTGTTCAAAATGTCTCGCCTTCCTCTCTACATCCACAACTTGGTGTTCTGCAAATCGCGCTAGTTCAGTAAACTTAGTTACGTATTGCGCCATTGTCACATCACCTTGTTTTAACTCTAGGAATTTTACTTCGATCTTACTCTTCATACTTTTTGGAAAATAATTCTCGAAAAATAGCGTCGTAAACCTCTCCCATGTTATCGTTCCTTCCCCCGCTCTCTGCTGATTAGTTTCCCACCAATAGTTCGCTTCGCCCCTCATCATATATGTGGCAAATACTGTCTTCACCCACACGAGCTATAGTGAAGGCCTTCTCGATCTCCTTGATATAGGTTTGCGCAACTATCGGGTCAGTGGTTCCCACGAACTCTGGGGGTCCTACACTCTTAAAATCTTTAAAGGTCGTTATTGTGACAGCTTGGGGAACGGGTGGTACGGGTTCATTTCTTCCCCTCAAAGCTTCTCCCAATAAATCCATCAATCTCTGTATCGGATCTACAAGACCTCTCTCATCATTAACTGACTCTTCTGGGACAGTTATTCTACGTCCGGGCGGCATTTTCTGCATCACAAAATTTTCTTTTTATTATCTAGTTATAATACTTAGACATTTCTCAATAGAAAAGAATTACAAGTTTATAACACGTTTCTGAAATAGGATCATTTATATTCATATGCGAAAGGGCTACATTACATGTTATTTTCTAGCATACTGCTATAAATGATAACACATATCCCTTAATATCACAAAAGACAGGGACATACTATCTTACTACCGCTCTAATACTTTTCAGAAATTTGGGGGTTTACCACTATCTCACATCTTACACAAAAGACTGAGATTACACAACATATTAATAACACATAATTAAAACTACTACACTACTGGTCTTCATCCTCTTTACTCAATCTAACATCCCACACTGTCTCGACTTATGGTATGTCGGGTCTGTCCTTGCTCAGTTGGGTAATGATGTGCCCCATCTATCAATCTCTCCATGGCCGTGCGAAGAGCATAGCCCATCTTGTTCATCTTCCTCCTCTTGCACCGTACCTCATTCTCTAGGTCATCTTCCTTATCATTGGCTTCTTCCCACTTCTCCTCGAAGTGAATCCTATCCATCACCTCTATTTCTAACTGAGTTCAGAGAGCCTCCTTCTTCGCCCTCTCACTCAACACCTTCTATTCTAATTCCTCCAGCTTTCCTACCACCTCAACATTCCTTGCCACCGCTCGGTGAAATAAAGCTCCCATCTGGATCCCTGCTTCCTTACAGTGAGCAATCTCCACTTCCATCTCCTGCATCACCAGTTGCCTCCGATGATCCTCGTCCTTCAACTTCTGGAACGCAAACTTCCTTTCCTTAGCCTCAGCCTCTAGCTCCTCTACTCTATATCCCAAATCTAATATCTTCTCCTCATACTCTTCTAACATCTGATCCTCAGAAGTAGCCTCGTCGGAGTCCTCCACAGGCTCGGGCTCCTCCTCCAAAGGCTCCTCCTTAGGGTCAGACTCCACATCTTCCCCATCGTCATCATCAAAAGGGGCTACTACTGAAATAGGTTCTATTATCAAGGGTGTCTCAAATACTACGTGGATATCACGCGGCTCCTCCTCTACTACTCGGCTAGGTCCTCCCATGTCAGTCATCCTATAATCACCAACATAAAACAATACAAACAACAACTCCATTAGAATGTTAAATAAACATAAGTACATTGTATAGAATGAAGTTTCATTTCATAACACAATAAGACTCTCAAGGAAAACTCTACATGAGTTTTATCTCCTTCCTAACTTCTAAGTTCCCTTAAGTTATAATCTAAGGACACTCGCTTTTAAGGTTTATAACTAAGGCTTTGATACCAACCTGCGACGCCCCAAAATTCAGGCCTCCACTTGGTAACTCGAATTCGGTTCATCACGTTCTCATGGTAAGACCATAATAACTAAAATAACGTGCACAGGACAGAAAATCTAATTTAGAATAATATACAATGATTTATTATAATTATTCCCTCAAGTCTCGCAACCTACAGTACTTAATAGATTACATAATAGTATCAAATAAAGACCTATAACATAATCCTACTTAAGTTTAAACATAGTCCACAAACAGTCTTAGCATAACATAATAGCTTTAAGCATAAAAAGAACAAGCTAGTCGGTAGCCTTACCCTTGCCCTTGTCCGCTCCATAGACACCTCCATGTTCTTCCTTAACTGAAAGGTTTTAAATAAACAAGGATGAGCACAAATTACCCAGCAAGTAATATACAACAAGGGTGTAGGATATAATATCATAAGGTTTGAAATATCTAAGGGTTATTTCTCGGATAGTTCAAAGTGTCAGAATAACATTATGATTAAGGGATATAACAATTCAATATAAATCAACAGATATATATATATATATATATATATATATATATATATATGAATTCAACGGCTAACAATGTATCCAACTAGATAAACAATTTATACTGAGCAGTCACTAAGGACTATGAAACTTCCACAATAGTTACCAATATTAAACTGATAACCAAAAATATCAAGTACTATAGATGATCAGTCTACAATACTTTACGTTATGCATAACACCACAATAATATTTATTCATGTGTTGGGGTTTCCAACAATATACATTCCCCTTACCAAAAGAGTTGTCCAACTCAGTTTTCAAGATTTTCGCACCAATCAATTGGTTTGGATAGTTTTTATAAATATTCATATAGTCTAACCGAATCAGATGGCATCGACTCTTTCACAATATTCAAGGGCAATACCAATTTCAACATAAATAATCGCTTTCACAAGGGTTTAACAAAGTAATCAAACTTGTATTCAAAAGGATAAGATTACGGTATTGGTCGAATAATTAATGCAATGATATTGCACCATAATAATTGTAGCATCCCCGAATCCGAGCCCCAAATCACCTCAGATCCGGTTCACTATTTCTATAACTATTTGCGGAAGATATAAACATAAATTGTTTATACAATACATTACACACTATTCCCCAAGGTCGAGTAACCTTCACTTAATACAATTCATCAATTATCTATTACACAACAATATTTATCACAATATGCTAATACAACTAGCCGCACTTTATATCCCAAGCTGAACTTGGCATTATCTTTCCTATCGATAATTCCTTTGTTTATGAATCATATCTATTCTCATTTCAAAATAAACTTTCTTTATCTATACAACATTTCAAACTGTATATAGCTGTTAATTACACTTGAAAAAACTATCAATTATAGATTTATACAATTTCTAATTCAAGAAAATATATTCATTTTGTGCATCGTTCAATCTTCATCATCCGTATAGCAAATAATATTGTCTAACATCATTAACCTGCAAAAAGTTTATGTTTGCAAGATTGAGCTCGACAGCCCAGCAAATTTAACAATCTATCATGTTTCACATAGCACACAATTCTATATGCACTACATTTCCTTTAATATGCATATCTGCATGCAACATATATTCTTTATTAAACATATCTTACATGCATCAATAATTTTTTTTTTACAAAACATTAATTCATGCATTATACAATTCTAATTTATCGAGTTACATCATACAACATGTAATCACGTATAGATTGAGTTCCATAACCCAATTAACTTAGTCATATTTTGACTTTTAACAATTCATAGCGCATGATATGTAATTTAACACATAACCACATTCCATCCACAAACATAATAGAACTGAAAAACTTGTCTGAACCGTTGATTACCGCAACGCAATTTAATTTAATCTCTCACGAAAGACCTATCAGTTATAAGATTGATATTTTAATCAGTATAACATGCTTTATTCCATAATACTATCTAATACTTAATCAAATATTAGATAACAGCTTAACACATCAATATTATTATCATCCTTTGATAATTATTCAATCACTATATCATATCCCTTATGATTTATCACTTGCTCTTTATTTCATAAGTTATTCATTAATATGTAATAAGGCAAACACTAATCCTGCACCCTGGATTCTACATCTAACAACCAACTTTATAATTCAGCAACTTGGATTCCAAACCCATCAATCTAAACTGCAATCCAACAAACTGGATTCAACATATATTCAATTCAGTAAGATGTGTTCTATATCTGTGACACAAAAATACCAAATTAGTTTATTATTTTCTTTTCCTTTGGTCAAACATATATACACGTATTTTATGCATAAAAATTATTTTTCCATAATTTTCCAACATCCTTTGATATTTTTCAAAATTTAATTTCTAGTGTGTAGCTTAAGAAATTAGCTACCTCGTGCTTAACTCCACTAATGCCCATCTTTTGGCATAACCTTATATATGTTAACGTGATGCTCCATTTTAAATTTCGTGGCAATCGGAGTTGTAGAACTCCGTTTATAGCGATTTCCGTCGGAAAATCACAAAAATTGTAATGGTCATAACTTGGTCGTTTTAACTCAGAATCAGTTCATTTTTGGACACGAGCTACATAATACCATATATTTTCATTTCCCAAAAGCCTGGAATTTTTCTTATTAACTAAATTTCCAAAACAGCCCTTGGAAAATTTTGGCCAGAAACTTTTTGACATTAGGCAGTTTTGGAGTCCTTCACCAAAACTTAAATAAAACGAAATCTGTAACTCCGATTAATGATCCGTCAATTTTGTTGGGTTCGTATCTTTCCGAACTACAGTTTTCATTTATCAGAATCCATATTTGGACATGTTAAGCTCCCGGAAAGTATCCCTGAAGTGACTGTTCAAATCTGTCCTTTTAACAGTTTTTCTTAACTTTGTGTAGTTTGGGAGAAATCCCATAACTTGTTCATTTTTCAACCTATTCGAGTAATTCCAAAGGGATTTTACCCTTAACACATAGATCTAGCATCCCAAGAACATAAATCATATATATTCATCATAGATTTTAAAGATCCAAAAGCTTGATCACACTTTTTAAAAGTTAACTTTTCCAGAAAAATTCATTTTTCTCTTCCTTTAGATTTCCACCAAATCAACACCCAATATTGTTAGATCTAAACATGATACACTGATCAACATGTATATACATGGCTTTTGAGTTTATAAACCAAGTTTCTTAGTTCCTCAAACAAGCATCAAACAAAATCAAAGCTAAGAGAAAAAATCATGTTTTCTATCTTTTGAAAAATCTAGCTTCCATTCCACACTTTAGATCTAACTTTTGATCTACAAAAGAGATCTATATATTAAACACTTATATACACATAGATCTAAGGTTTTTGAGTTGAGAATTATGGATTCAAGTTTTGATTTACAACCATCAAAATTAACTAAACAAAAAGGTTTATACCGTTTCTTACTTGCTCTCCTTCTTCTTCTTCATAGCTTCTTCCATGTATGGATCTTTGGTGTATGAAGATCAAAAACTCCTCTTCTTCTCATCTTGGAGCTGCCAAAGCCTCCTCTTCTCTCTCTCTCATATTGTCGTTTCTCTCTCTCTCTTTTTCTTTCTCTCTCTCTTTAGTTCTTTGCTAGAAGAATAATAAGTGATGGAAGAAATAAGATATCACCTAATTATCTAAGCCTACTCTCTTTTTTCTCCTTATGCTCAACCGGCCATATGGCTTCTTTGTTCCACCAATTCTCTCTTTCTCCCTTATTAATTACCAAGTTTTCCTTGCAAGAAATGCTAATGTGTTGGACAATCAAAAAAATGACACATGGAGAGTTTGGTGAGAGTGGTTTGGTGTATGAAGATCAAAAACTCCTCTTCTTCTCATCTTGGAGCTGCCAAAGCCTCCTCTTCTCTCTCTCTCATATTGCCGTTTCTCTCTCTCTTTCTTTCTCTCTCTCTTTAGTTCTTTGCTAGAAGAATAATAAGTAATGGAAGAAATAAGATATCTCCTAATTATCTAAGCCTACTCTCTTTTTTCTCCTTATGCTCAACCGGCCATATGGCTTCTTTGTTCCACCAATTCTCTCTTTCTCCCTTATTAATTACCAAGCTTTCCTTGCAAGAAATGCTAATGTGTTGGACAATAAAAAAAATGACACATGGAGAGTTTGGTGAGAGTGGTTCAACCACTAAAGTGAATCATTTAATACAACATTCATTCCCCCTTCATTCCTTCTCTCTTGGCCGGCCATGTGGCCTTAATAATGCTCTCAATTTGCTTTCTATTTTATCTCTTATTTGATTTAACAATTGTCCAAAAATTCCTCTCCCACTTGGCTAAAAGTTGAACCATTCATTTAATGTTTTGCTTGATCCTCTAATCAATTTTCATTGGCCAACATTTGGGCTATACATATACATAGTCCAATTCCTTTAATTCTTATCCAACCCAATTCATTTAATTAGGGTTTTCACTTCTCCATTAAAACATCAATCCTTGCTCATGAACATTTATTTCCTTAACCCAATTAGACTTGTTATAATTAGGTTATAAAATTAATCATTTGAGATACATAAAATAAATCTCCTAGAATTAGTAAGTATTCTAAATACTACAATTCTCTTTTCCCATAACCCATAAGTTATTAAATCCTTCATTCCTAATATATAATTAGGGTTACACTAGTTTCTTTTGTTTGTTTATATAATAAACAAATATAAATCATCACCTAATGTTCATATTCCTTACACACAACTTTTTAACCCTTAGGGTTTAATACTCCGCATTAGGATTCCTAAATTAGGGTTTCAAATTCTCGAAACTGAAACTAGGGTTTTCAGAACCGATTTCTAGGGTTTCGCATCAGACGTTAGGGTTTTCTAACTTAATCACCATATTCATATCATGAATATAGGGTTTCGGATTCCCGAAACTAAAATTAAAGTTTCTGAGCATACCGTTAGGGTTTCTAACAATCCGTTAGATTTTTCTAACTTAATAAACGTATGATTAACATAACTTTAGGGTTTTGCTAAAGTTATAACTTATCTGATCAATCCTTGATCTTAAATCATTATGGTTCACATATGTAACCAAATATACCGACTAGTATTCACTTCGATACTTATCACAGATAATTCTTCAAAAGAATTTTAAATCTACCATAATCTTATACCTCATTACTAGACTATCACTTACAGTCTATCACATAATTCAAGTCTTGTCCAAAACTTTTGAAATTCTTAAAATTTCATTACATAACTGCCAATTCCATACACTTATTTCCTGTCTAGGTCTAATATTTGACCTTAAATCAATCATTTAAGATTTTCATAAAATGTCTAAATTCTGGGGTTGTCACAATAATAATAGCGTTCGGATATTTGCTCAATAAAAGTAAGGTTCAAGGAAACTTTCCCAATAATTATTAAAGTAAGTTTAGGGAACTTGCCTTAAGTGTAGTTTATCCACATTAATAAATCAACACTTTCGAATCCTATTTATAACGCATTATATGTTTAAGATGTTAATTAGCTAACACAGTCTTTAATCAAGCTGGACACGATACAAGTATGCAAATATGGTACGAAAATCAGTTTATAAGTAATCATGAACCAAACACTTAGTCATTTTATAAACAGATCAAGAATGCTCAAGGTTAGGACCTCCTCTACTCATGGACTTTTTGTTTCAACGCAACACCGAATTATCAACAAAGCATCACACATATATATGTACATTAGTAGGTTTTAGATCACATTTAGCATCATAAGTATCATGTAAGTTACTGTCCAACAGATCAGAATTCATTTTTTGGAATTCCAGACTGGCACAGCTGCGTCATGGCTAGGACTAGGACCGGCGCAGCTGCGCCATCCCCTGACCCTGCCAAGACTCAGCTGCTTCCTTGTGGGTTCTATTCAGTTTTGAATGCACACTCAAACTTAATGTATTTTGACATGTTAAATGCTTTCACATGCTTCTTAGATCAATCTAGGCCCTTTCTTGTACATCATGGTTCTACGTTCGATCATTTCAACAAATTTAAAGTCATTCAAGGTCATGAAACCACAAAGTCTAGCATGCTTGCTTTCTGAACATACAAGATAGTTATAAAACTCATATTAGGCATGCTTGTATATATTCATAACGCATATGTGAAACCAACACTGCTTTAGTTGAAAATAGGCTTCGTTCATGCTTTTCTTGAAATATGCCATACATGCATCGTATGTATACATTTATACTACATAAGAAAGTCTAAGAGTGTTATCAACCATGTTTACAAATGTCATATTTTAGTCCTCATGGTATCTTGACAATATTCACATTCAAAGTTTGCTAATAGGTTCAACATGATCATGTTTCTTTGCTAATCACATAAACATAAGTTAAAGGTTTATTCATGCATGTCTAAGTCACACTAACATGCTTTGCAAAGTCAGAATTTACAACATGTAGCAATCATGTATGTTAACATACTAGGCTAAGTCTCTTCTTGAAAATATTTCTAACACAAGGCGTAATAAGTTCGACCTTGCTCGAAGGACTAAATACACTACACCATGCTCATCTATATACAGAATCAGTCATGTATATCTTACACTACAAGAAAAATGCCTAACAGCGACCAACATTATCAGCGACCGCATTTTTAGTCGCTGTTATTACTAGTAGCGACCGATATCTGCGACCCAATATTTATTTAGTCGCTAATTAATTTCAGCGACCGCATGCGGTCGCTGAGAGGTCGCTAACACACATTTCCCTCGTAAAATTTGGCACGAAATGTTGGCGCCAAGAGTATCTGCGACCAATTAATATCAGCGACCGGATGCGGTCGCTGATAAATCCATGTCATTAAAAATTAGCGACTGCATGCGGTCGCAGATAACGGTCGCTGATCAAAATAAATTTACACGGTTTCAGTCATTCGCAGAAACAGAAACAAAAGAAAAAAAAAGAGGGAGATCGAATAGAGAGAAGAGGGAGAGAAGAAAAAGGAGAAGAAGGGGAAGACGCACGCACGCACGCCACCCACCGCCGCCGCCACTGCCATCGTTGCTGTCGCCGCCCATAGGTAAATTGCTACTGAATTTCTTGTACAATAGTTTGGGGCAAAGCTAGTTCATACAATAAATTATGTTATATTGCTACTGAATTTTTGTTTTAAGAGTTAATTTAGAGCTATGAATTTGGGTATGAATTCTAGTAGTTCGTTGTGGTATGAATTTGGGATTATTGCATTTGGGATTACTGAAATTTATAGCTTCTTATTGAAATTGGGAATATATACTGAAATTGTTGCAAAGAGTTTTATGAGATTATTGAAATTTTTAGGTTAAATTATTTTTAGGGTTAATATGTGTTTAATATACTGAATATGTGTTTTAATATGTGTTGAAATTGGGAATATACTGAATATGTGTTTTAATATGTGTTATTCAACCTTGTGTGTTATTCAAAATTGGGTTATTTCTTGACACTCACCTTGATTTTAGCAAAGATTTCTTATGCGTCTGTGTATCACATAATAAGGAGCTATATTTATGGGTTACTTAATTGTAGTCGATTAGAAATTCAGTATGTTTGGGAGAGTTCATTGGATAACCTCTTTTATCCAAGACAAGATGTGAGGATTAGCATATTTTCCTCCCTCTCCAAATACAGTAATAGGTCTTGAAACAGTCCTTGAGATGACGCATAACTAATTCTGTTGATTCTCACGTTCTGCGAGGTTTGTGATTAATAGTAATATTATCAATGTTAGCGTGAAGTTTAATACTAAAATACTATCATCCCGACAGAGGCTCAAATGTTAGGTATTATATTACCCCATAATTGGTGGAGTTTATAACATAAACAAGATTCCAACCTACAAACCACCATAACATAGGAGTGTGTGTTAAAACATATATTATTTTTTTAGCTTAGCTTGGAATCAGCATGCAGGAACCAACAATCTCAAAGTCCAGCAGCTGGTCTGGTATAATAAATGTTTGAATTTGACACTAACCTCAAGAACATTCTATATATATATATATATATATATATATATATATATATATATATAAAAGGAAGGAAGAAAGAGGATGAAGACTATGGGTAAATAAGCCCAAGTGATGGTACAATGAAGATGACTAGTGGATTGTTTAGACATAAAATGTACAATTATGAACTCTCGGGCTGTGTTAATGCAAATGGGGCCAATATAAAGTTGCTAGTTTTATAACTCCACTCCGTAGACTTCCAAAAAGAAATAAATTGTTGATGAAGACAGCTAAACTATCCTTGTTCATTTGACTTCCTAGCTAGGACTAGTCTCATTAACCCACATATTATACGACACTGTACTATCACTCCAAGCTTGATTGTTAGCATGGTAAGCTATTAGGGGGTTGTTAAGCCAAAATAGGCAGTGCTAAGGAACTGTTAGTGCAACAGAGAAGGTAACTAGACACACTTGGTCAATAAAGAGACTGTTAATCATTCGTTCGTTAATCATTTGTTAACATATTCAGATGTTAATCAGATGCTTACAAGTATACTCAAGTCATATAATTACAAGTATGCTCAACTCATATGCTTACAAGTATGCTTAAATGTTAATCATATGCATGCTTACAAGTATGCTCAAGTCATATGTTAACATTTATAATGTTGTCTGTAGTAGGTACCGTGGAATCATGGACCTCTATTCAGACCGTAGTTGGATGGCACGACGAAAGTCAAGTGCCCAGATAGGTGCTACAGCTGAATTTAGAGCTGGTTGCCAGGTGTTTTTGGAGTATGCGTATAGTCACCCGGAATGTATGAATGGTAAGTCGCAGATACGATGTCCATGTTTGAAGTGTAAGAATGTAAATTATATGGATAGAGACATGGTAAACTATCATTTACTTGTTTCTGGGTTCATGAGAAATTACGAAGAATGCTGGTGGGCACATGGGCAGAGAAGAGATGGTGGCATCACAGAAGTACACAATTCGGGCAGTAGTACTCATCGAATGAATGAAATGGTTCATGATATTGCAGGGCCAGATTTTGATTGGGAGCAAGGCAGAGAGCAACCTATGAATTCTGATGCCAAAGACTTCTTTAAGTTGTTAGACGAGGGTAGCGAGCCATTGTGGCATGGTTGCACCAAACACACTATATTGTCTGCAGTGGCGACATTACTTAACATCAAGGCTGATCACAACATGAGCCATGAGTGTTTTGAGTCGCTCTTGAATGCCATTAAAAGTATGTTGCCTGACGGTGAGAAATTACCTGGTAACTATTACTTTTGTAAGAAAATGGTGAAGAAGTTGGGTCTTGGATACCAAAAGATCGATGCATGTCCCAACGATTGCATGTTGTTTTATAAGGAAAATGAACAGTTGACAAGGTGCACGTTTTGTAGTCATGATCGGTTTAGGCCTAATAAAGAGGGTGTGACTACAAAAATATCAAGTATACCGTTTAAGATTCTAAGGTATTTTCCAATAACACATCGACTAAAAAGATTGTACATGTCTTCAAGAACAGCTGAACATATGAGTTGGCATGCGAAATCTCCAGCTAAAGATGGAGAACTAAATCATCCCGCAGATGGGAAGGCTTGGAAAGATTTCAACTTAACACATCCTGGATTTGCATTGGAACCTAGAAATGTGAGGCTTGGATTGTCCACCGATGGTTTCAATCCGTTTGGCCACTCAGCTGTTCCGTACTCATGTTGGCCTGTGATTGTTACTCCGTACAACTTGCCTCCTTGGATGTGTATGAAACAGCCATACTTGTTTCTTTCACTCGTGGTTCCTGGTCCTAAGAGCCCTGGAAAGAACTTAGATGTTTACTTGAGACCTCTTATAGACGAGTTGAAGGTATTGTGGGAGGATGGATGTACCCTTTCGAGAGGGTGATGGGAAACCTTAAGAGGAAGGTGAAGAATAGAGCTTATGTTGAGGGGTCGATATGTGAGGCATACAGTTTCGATGAGATATCTACGTTTGTCTCAGACTATTTTTCGGACGAAGTCTTGACAAAGGCCAATCGAGTATCGAGACATGATGATGGGGGAAATATTGAACTAAATGGTCGGCTCTCTGTATTTGGTCTATCGGGTCGCGCTTATGGAAAAGGGAAGCGCATATTCCTCTCTGAGCAAGAATTACATGCTGCACATACTTACATTCTTCTCAATTGCGAGGAAATTGACGAATTTGTGAGGTACACATGTAAACTTGATAATTTATCTTTTAAGTTGAAAATTTATTCCAATATGTTAATGTTTATAACATGGTATAGATTGTACGATGACGAGTTAAAAGTGAAGCATCCCGGCATAACTGATAAAGATATTCAAATCAATCGGGATAAAAACTTTGCATTTTGGCTAAAGGACAAAGTAAGTTCAATTTTTAAGCACGTAGTAAGTTCAATTTTCAACTATGACTTCATTTAATAAGATGGAGTTTTTGTAGGCTTTAACTGAGGGATCAACGATTCCAGCTAATGTACAAGTCCTAGCTATGGGACCAGACAGAGACCAAGTCACCCGCAATGGTTACAAAATAAATGGTTGTGAATTTCACACAAAGGCATATGGGCGCGGTAAAAGAACAACGAACTCTGGAGTGTGTGTCCAAGGAGATTGTTACAATGAGCTTGGTCGTGCCTTTTATGAGGTGTTGGAGGAAATCGTAGAGTTGTCGTACAAGGGCACGTATGGGGGTTATATTCACTTGTTCAAGTGTCGTTGGTTTGATTCAGAAAAAGGGATACGTGTTGACAGACATGGAATCGTCGATATTGACCTCCATAGGTCTGCGTACTCCAACGAATTATTTGTTTTACCAACTCAAGCAGTACAAGTTTACTATACTCCTAGTCCTGTTAGGAAAAGGGATAGACCACCTACAGATTGGCAAGTTGTAATTCATACTCCCGCGCGTAGTCATGTCCAAGTAATAGACGAGGATTTCTACCAAGAGGAAATGCTTCAGAGACCTCCTATAATAAATATAGAGGACAATAATGATGTAATCCAGTTAGAGGGTGGAGATGAACCTGATGAATTGGATCCCGAGACAGTTATTGTGCCAGATGACAGTGATATTGAGGAAGAGTTATTGACTGACACTGACACAGAATCTGAAGAAGATGGTTATGAATCTCCGATACTTGTACAAAATGATTCTGACTCATCAGACAACGAATGAAATGGTTCATGTATGTGTAGTTATAATTGTACAAAATGTATGTTTATGTTCATGTTCATGTTCATGTTTAGTTCATAATTATGTACCTTTCATTTATGTTCTCTATATAGGAATGTTCTCTATATCCTTAACTATATCATTTGTAGTTGTTGTAGTTAACTATTTTGCAGTCATGTTTATGTATCTTTCACTTATGATAATCGTAGTTAACTATTTCATACAATTAATTGTCATTCATAATTTCATACTAACATCCTAATTTTTTTATTTATAGATGTCTTCTGAACCTGCAGCACGAAAGCGCGGGTTGGGTCGGGGCCCTAATCATGTGCCGAAGGCCCCGGCTAATCCGGATGATCGCATTCTTATACAGATCCGTCCTCCTCCAGAAAGCACGTAAGTTAAACATCGTGTATATATAAGAGTTTAATATTTTCATTGTTATAAATATATTTTAATGTAAATTACTGTATATTGTAGTGATTTTCAAGATAGTAAAATTGTGAAGTGCATTTCACAATTATGCTTACAGAACTGGCCTACGCCAGTGATTACATGGGCGAGCACACCTCTCGCCCATAAGGATGCAGTTTGGACTGAATTTCAGGTATGTTTTTATTAATTATGACAGATTATATTAATATAATATTCAAATTAAGGATAATTTTTAGTAATGTTATTATTGTTGTTTTATTTGCAGAAAATGTATAGATGGGAGGACGCGCAGGCTTCGGTGATTCAGACATTATTCTGGCAGAAGTGCGCGGTCCGTACCAAGGATAACTTAAATAAAGAACGACAAAAAGCCATTCACAATGCCGAGATCAACCATCCAGGCCAGGGAGAAGATTATATGCACGAGCATAGCCCCTGGTGGTGCACCCAGTCCATATGGGCTGAGATGTGTACCCAATGGAGAGCTGAGAGCTGGGTGAAAAGACGAAAGACTGCCGCCACCAACAGAGCCTCGGGTGTATCCGAAGGCGAAAAGGCTAAAGGAACATACAAGGGCGGCAGTATTTCACAGTTGCAGCATATCACTGCCAGGGTACGTATTTACAAGTTTTAATATGTTTTCAATCATGAATTGTGGAAAATATATCCCATTTTTACTTAGTAATATTGTGTTATTTTTGTATAGGAGTCTCAGTCTCAAGGTCAGCCTATCCATTGGCTGGATGTGTACGTGGCCACCCGTGATGGTCTGCCTGAGGCTATCCAGATAGCGGTAATAAATTTTAACAACTTGATCTTTAATTAATGCTTACAAAATTAATTTATTTTTAACTATTTAATTGTTAACATGATGACATGCAGGACACTTATAAGCGTTTATTGAATGAGCGCTATCCTGAAGGCACTCCACGTCCGTCTATCGATCAAGAGTTGTGGGAGAGGGCGTCTGTTGTGAAGAAGAACTACGTTAAAGGTCAAGGACAACGACGACGCCCATCCTTCAGTGGCTCATGCTGCTCTTCTACCCAGTCTACACAGTCATCTAGCCATCCAGCTGTTCATACTCCGGCTGACTGTGTGAGAGCTATATGTCAAGATCGGGATCTTTTGAAGATACTGGGCGGACATCTGGGGGCTCTGAGTGCTGAGGAGTTAGCTGAAGCAGTAGCGGCAGCAGCAGCATCACAACACGGGGATGGCGACGAGGTATAAAATCAATTTGTTGTATATTATCGTAATATACCAATATTAACATAGTTAGTAAATATTTATAACTTGTTTTATTATTTTGTTAATATTACAGGGTGATCAAGGAGGCGGTGATGCTTGATTAGTACCTGCTTTAGATTAGTTTTATAGTTATAATATAAGTTTGTACTTGTTTCATTCTTAGGATGTTTGTATATTGTTACTTAAACAATTTTTAAAATGTTATTATTTTTATTCAAAATCATATTGGTTTTGAATGGTTTATATTCTAGTTTAGTGTATGTGTTATATGATGGACGATGGATGTTTATATTGTTGTATATGCTGTTATTGTGTATGTGTGTTGGGATAAAACAGGTACAAAACAGGTACAGGTTTTTGGGATTTATGCAAAAACAACAAGATTCTGTTATTTTTTTTTTAATATCAGCGACCGCATGCGGTCGCTGATATCGGTCGCTGACACGTCACGTGAAACACGTCAGCTTTGGACATGGCCCATGCTGACTCAGCTTAGCGACCGGATTTGATATTTCGGTCGCTGATATCGGTCGTAAATAATCGGTCGCTAAAAGTGGTCGCTGATGTGCATTTTAGCGACCAGATTTTGTGCGACGCCTTTTAGCGACCGCATTCGGTCGCAGATATGTAACAGCAACCGCATGTGGTCGCTGATAGGTGGTCGCTGATAGGCTTTTTTGTTGTAGTGTTACTAGGTTCTTAATTTGTAGAACATGATCTTTAACATAGTTGGTTTTCAAAACTTAGGGTTCAAATCTCCATTTAAACTATATGTCTCCATTAATCATGCAAGTCTATGAAAACATGATCCCATTAGGTCAACATATCCACCATACACATGTTCAGATGTTAGTTTAAGTCATAACTACTAGCTCATATGGATCAGACTTGAAAGCAGAGTCTAAAAACTAAACTCAGCAACCGGCGCAGCTGCGCTGCGCCTCAATACAAATGTGGCGCAGCTGCGCCGTGCCTGGTTCAGGCGCAGAAGCAGTCTGTTTCGGCAGACTCCAGCCCATACACAAAAATTACTCATGATTTCCTTCCCAAACACTCATATATCAATTTCAACATGCTTATATGATCATATAACAACTTTATAACCAGTACCTAACTTCATTAACATATAATTCCATAAAATCAAGAATTTGAATTTCCATACTCAAGACTCCATTTTTTTTACAAAGAATGAAAATGGCAACAAGGAAAGAGTTTATACCTCTGCAATGTGATGAAAACTTGCTCTAAATGAACTTCTAAGCTCTAGCACACTTGTATGCTCTCACCTTCATTACTTAGCAATTCACAGACAACTTCGAACAACATTTACTGATGAACATGGCTGCTATTTATAGAAGAAGTTTGGGGCTGGGCATTGGTGTTACACAAAATAAAAATCCAAGGTGCAATGGAGTAGAACAATGGTTGCTTAAGGGTTGGCCAACCACACTCAAGCTTAGCCATCATCTCCTACACTAGCCTTTTGAAGAATACGTATATAGCTTTGAGTTACTGTGCATAGTACTTGATGACTTTCATTTTGGGACAAAAAGGAAAGAGAACTCAGCAATCTAGTTATCTAGACTTAGTTTGGTTATCTAAATCCCCATAATGTAATCTTAATGTGCAATTTTTACCATATTAGAAATTTTAGGGATAAATTATATCGTCACATCATATAGTCCAAGTACATTAAATATACACAATAAAGTAATGCAGTCGGATATTATTATCCGGGTAGTTCCATAATTATTCCTACCACTCATATAACCATATTTTAATGTCCACTCAGATTAATGTTGTTACATACACATTTCATGATATATTTGTATTATTACACATATGCACATAACTATCAATATAATAGTATTATATTACTAACTTACTCACTTATGTTTAATAAATTAATCATGCACTTCCTTAATTAGTTAATCCTAATATTAATTAATCCAACCCTTTATAGGTTTTCTATAATCATTACTTATCTATAATCACCTATTATTAATAATTGCCAAGAAATCAATATTCCACCACAACCATTATCAATTAAATAACAATTAATAATCACATATTAATCGGCCTTATTAATATCAATTAAAAATCCATAAATATACTACAACAACACTTAACAATTAATATTACTTAATTGCTCATCTTATAATTTATTCGCCAATTAACATTACTATTAGTATTTCCCATCACCATGCCACACAAGGCTTTCAACGAGTTTACCACAAACTCCACATATTCTCAATTATTCATTTATTAATATAATTGAGTTGACTCATTTCATAATATGAAATTGTTCATATTCAAATAAATATTTATTTTCATTAATATATTTATTTAATAATATGCGGAAATTCTCGGGTATAACAGATAGGATCGATGATATAGACATCGACACCATTGACTTTTTCTGATGTATTTCTCGTTATCTCTTTTGATAGGCCTCTGCTAGCTGTTGGGTAGCTTCGCCCCATTCTTACTATATCTTTTGATAGGCCTCTGTTAGATGTTGGGTAGCTTTGCCCCATTTCCCTATATTTTAGATGTATAGAGAAGTATTAGACGATGATATACTTAGGAATGTATGTACAATTTTCCATTCCCTATATCATATTGTCATCTATTGTATCATGCATGTTATTATGTTATGCATATGTATGTATGTCCAGAGATATTTGGCATTGACCCCTGGATGGTCTTATGACACGGCCCGTACAGATGTCTTCTTCGACAGTTAGCCGTATTGATCATACCCCACCATTTTTGGTGGTATCTGGTATGCGCTCATGGTATGATAGTATATCACCATCAGACATGGTGATTGTAGATGATTTGCTATAGAATACTATGACTTTTTTTGATGTTTCAGGTCCCTACTGAAAGTAGTATGCACACAAGCCAATCATGTTTGATGATAAAGCATATACTTTGTAACAATCTTATTCATTTATTAATAAAAAGTATTAATTTATTAAAGGCTTTTAATTATCTACATGATGCTGTTTTATAATATGTGATAAACCCATAGTTTTAAGCAATGCTTTTAGAATAATGATGATGATCATTCTAATGAGATCTAAATTCTTAGAAAGCTTAAAACTAAAATAGTTCCCAATCATTGGATTACTAAATTGGGGATTAGTAAATCCGGATATATTGGTACATATGTTGCTTGCTCATTGGATGAGAATGATTGATCTCATGGTCATTTGTGTGGAGACACTAAAACAAGTATATAGGTGCTTATTAGAGAATAAGTTCACTGAACGTGGCTCGCTAAGGAATACCTAATGGAGTTTTACTTGCCTGTCAATAGGAATTCCTGTAGTGATAGTAGTACAAGTGATCCTTGGACTTGAGATCATCATATTATCTTGTGTATGATGAGTTATACTTTGACTTATTCCTTAAGACCCTTAGGGTATATCAAAGGGTATGCTTGGGTATAATAAGTTATACATGGAGATAATGTATGGTCAATAAAGAATCTATCACTTCTAGTAAAAGAAGAGAAATGTCCTATGTGATTCGATAAATGAAAAACCAATAGTCCTTGGCCAAGGCAAAATGAAATTAGAAAGGAGTTTCTAATTTGCATTATTTGGAGTTGTGCATTTAAGAGTCGAAATACATATAATTAAATAAAATAAGACTTGACAGAAATTCCATGTCTTATATTTAATTGGGACATTGTATGGTGGAAGGATTGAATTGTACGGCAACTATTTACTCAAAGGTTCTTTTATGATTAATGTTGAAATCTATATTATCTGGAAAGTCGTTGATCGCTAGGGAGGCTTATCCCTATTGTAGAATAAATATTATTTATTTAAATAAATTATTAGTTTAATTTATTTATTTAAATAAGATTAGAATTGTTCTAATTGATTTATTCACAACCGGTTTAATATGGAGAACCTAAAGGGTCACACCATAAAAGGAAGAATAATTATTTAAGAAGTAAATGGCATAATCGTAATAATAAGTTAAGTATATTTAATTTAATCTATGGTGATAGAATAAATTAAATAGCTTAATATTTATTATTTAATATTTGGAAAATATTAAATATAAATTAATAAGAGGAGTCTTATTATTATTATTACTATTACTATTATTATTATTTAATTCCTAAAGGAGTTTGGGAATTAATTAATAAAAGTACTCTCGTATATCCTAATAAGATTAGGAGGCCAATTAATTAAAAGAGTTTAATTAATTATTCCTAATAAGATTGGGAGCTAATTAATTAAAGGAATTTAATTAATTAAAATAAAACCCAATTTCTTAATTGTTAAGGAGGGTTGCCCATATCTATAAATAAGAGGAGTATTATTATGGGTGTAGGGGTTGTTGACTTTTACAACATACGTAATTCCAATAGTTGGGAGAGTACGTCTTTTCTATAGAGATAGAAAACTAGGGTTTTGCCAAATACCCATCTTCTTGAATCCTTATTCTTCCTTGGTGGATCACCTCTAGAGGCCAAACACTTGGGTGGCTAACGTTGATCAAAGGAAGGAACCAAACTCGGTGGATTCAAGTTGAACGCGAAAAGGATTGGAGATGAACTTGTACCTGAGGAAGCTCGGATCTTAAAGGGTATGATTCTTAATCTTATCTTTTCATTAAATTAATAATTGTACATAAAGGGTGATCCGGGTTTATGGTTTGTAAAATTTTTAAACTCTGATTTTACACGTTTCCGCTAATTTTTGCAATTTGATTGCGTTCTTGAATATTACAAATCTAACAGTTGTATCAGAGCCAAACCTTTATGCAAATTATTAATTGTTCAAATTTGATATGTATATATTTGTTGTATAAAATTTAAAAAAAAATACAATTCGCGAATTGTGGATTTTTAAAAACTGTCGATCCTGTACGATGCAATTATTCTTACGTTAATATATGATATTATACTTAATAGGCTGGTTGTCACGGAAATCAAGTGATAACTTGGCAAGTGATCACGTGGCCAAGTGGATTGTACGTACAGTCACTATTAAATAGTAATCCTATTAAATATATATTGCATGTTGTGTTTTAACATTATTGCAAGGGATTCTAATTAAGTGTCAGGATTTGGCATGTGAATGGAAACCAAAAGGAACGTGATATATATATATATATATATATATATATATATATATATATATATATATATATATATATATATATATATATAATATATATTACAGTTATATATATATAATCTTAATTATTTTATTATTAAAATAAATGTTTATTTTAATTTTAAAATAAAAGGTTTATTTTAATCTTAAAATAAAAGGTTTGTTTTAATCTTAAAATAAAAGGTTTATTTTAATTTTAAAATCAAAATTTTATGCTAACTAATTAGAGTTGGAATTGGATTCCATGAAAACTAATTATAGTTGAAATTGGATTCTATTTTTTCTTAAATAAAGGAGTTTATTTAGATATGAAATAAGATTTCATATTATTCAAAATAAAAGAATTTATTTGTGAATAGGAAAGAGATTCCTAATTTCCCTAAATAAAGGAGTTTATTTAGATATGAAATAAGATTTCATATTATTCAAAATAAAAGAGTTTATTTGTGAATAGGAAAGAAAATCTGTGTTTCCTTTAATAAAGTTTTTTTTACATGGAATTGGATTCCATAATTAATTAAAATAAAGGAGTTTATTTTGATTAATGATTTTGATTAAAATAAAATAGTTTATTTTATTCAAAATTGGATAAATTAAAATAAAATAGTTTTATTTTGATTTAAATTTGGATTAAAATAAAGAAGTTTATTTTGATTCAAAAATCGATTTTATACTAACTAAATTTGCCCATTAAATGATATCAATATATATATATATTAAATGTTAATTATTCATGAGATGAATGTTATTTATTGATACATATGGTGATGTGTATGATAATAAATGAGATTGATTATGGACTATTGACCAATGTGATTGGATTTTATTTTAGTTGGATGCTTGAATGTATGGGTTTTATTAAAATGGGGTCTGCGTACCTCGTCTTCTCTAAATTTTTCTTAATGTAAATTCTATCTCTCTCCTATGTATTTCTCCTTGACTGCTGATCAAGGTTTCTATTTTTTTAAATAGTTTTGTAATAGGAATAGTTAGAATTAATTTTGAAGAATTGGAGATCAAGGATCAAGGAGCGCTTGAAGACCCGTTTGTAATGGAGCTCGGGTTTAAATGTAATAGTTATATTTAAATTTAATTCTTGCACCCCTTAAGTTTGACCTTTTGGTTCACTTGATGGCTCTAGTGAACCAAACTAGAATAAAAGTCCATAATCAATCCGGGTAGAATATAGTATTCTATATATGCATGCTTATACTATATATATATTATATATTATGCAAACATGCTTCGCATGTTTATTAATATGACGCATATTTTATATATATATATATGTGCATGCGCTAAATAAGATGAGACAAATTAATAGCAAACCCTCAAATATTTTATATTAAGTTGTAACGTTCAAAGATATTTGGAATATCGAACGTCGCCTTCTAGCATGATAGAAATAATAGAGTATTGAATATTTAATATGAGTTTGTTGTGCACACACAAGGCGAGTATTAAATATTTAAGATGTTGTTTTTATTACATATGATGTTTATAAGGAATTGAACATTACTGCTTTGTTGTGCACACACAAGGGCTGTAGTTTTCTCTTCACTTATATGAAAATGTTGGGTCTGACTTAACTTAAATCATTTTAGTTCGGATGTGCACACACTTGGCCATTATGATTTAAGAGGCAAAATACAAGGAGTTACATAGTTGATGTAATTGACAAGAGTTGTCTACCTATTTATTTATATATAGTTTGTTGTGCACACACAAGTCTATATACATTTGAAATGGGATCCTTATTCTCACTAGCATATCTTTAATTAGATATTGTCGAACTATATATATTGAGGGTAATATAGTTTGAATAAAATAGTGGGAGATACCAATTTAAAACAAGACCTAATTTATTTTTGTAATTAATAAAAGAATGTATGTTAAAATATTGTTAATTATAAATTCATTTACAGATTTTTACAATGTCTAAATTACTATCACTGCATAGCATATTAGATACTTATTTAACCGGACCAAATTAAATGGACTGGTTAAGGAAATTGAGAATAGTTCTCATGGTTGAAAAGTTATCTTATGTCCTTAATACGCCTATCCCTGCAATGGTTGCAGACAATGCCTCTGAGGAAGAGATTGCTATTTTTAGAAAGTGGCAAGATGATGCACAGTTGGCTCAATGCATCATGCTCGCATCCATGAGTAATGAGCTTCAGCGTCAGCATGAAACTATGGATTCTCCTACTATATTCCTGCACATCAAGTAGTTGATGGTGAGGAAAGTAGGACTGATAGATATCAGATATCTAAGGAGCTCTTCCGATCTAGAATGACCGATGACACTACAGTACAGATAAAAGTCCTTAACATTATCAATTTGATTGATCAATTAGGACAATGGGTTTTGTCATGGATGGAGAGTTGAGCCAAGATTTGATCTTGCACTCACTCCCAGACTCATTTCACAATTGTTGTGAATTTTTCATATGAACAAGCTAGATATCAGCCTCGCTAATTTGCTTAACATGTTGAAAAATGTTGAGAGTCACTTTCCAACCAAGAAAGACCATGTCTTACTGATAGGGGCCAAAGGATCTTCTGAAAAGAAGAACGATTCAAAGAAGGTAAATAAAAAAAACAAAGGATAATAAGAACAAAACTAATATGGATAGCAAAGGAGTTTGCTTCTACTGTAATAAGCTTGGGCACTGGAAAGAAACTGCGAAAAGCATCTTGCAGAGGCTAACCAAAGAAGCTTAGTGAAGTTTCGGTTACAAATACAATTTTGTTCATGATTTAAAATAAATTTTTCTTTAAGTCAAGGTTCTACTTGGGTATTGGATACCGACTTTGGTTATCATAAATATAGTTTTATGAAGAGACCAAGTAGAAGTAGAAAGCTAAACAAATATAAGTAAACCTATGTGTGGGAAATGAAGCAAAGGTTGCTGCATTAGCCATATGAACTTATAGTTTAGCAATGCCTACGGGCAAGTCTATTAAGTCAATAAGTTGTTATTATATTCCAGTTCTCGTTGGAAACATTATTTCCATTTTATTGTTGGACAATGAAATCTTTGGTATTATATTTAAGAACAATTGTTGTTCTATTTATAATAATAATGTTTTGTATAGAACTGAAATATTACTTAATGGATTTTGTATACTTGACTTACGTGAAAAATATATTTTTTGCAAATTGAACAAACTAATATAAGAAAAGAAGATGATCATTCAAAGAGTTGAATGTATGTATTTGTTGAAATACAAGTGTAAATTATTTGAAAGGTTCAAAGAATTCAGAAGTGAAACAAATTGACAAAGTATTAAGATTCTTTGATTAGATCAAGGAATAAATAATTGTGCAATAAGTTTTTCGATCATCTCAAATGGTTTTCTCACAATGGACGCCTCCTGATACGCAATAATTGATTGATGTATCTGAAAGTTAAAATCGTACCTTGTTGAACATGGTACGGTCCATAATGATTTTACCGACATTTCAGTATCCTTCTAGGATCATGTCCTAGAAATGGCTGCATATCTACGGAAAAGGTAACCTCAAAATCCGGCCCCAAGACTCCATAAAAGTTATGGACAGGGAGGATTCCTAATCTTAAGTATGTTAAGATAAGGGGTTGTCCAACTTATGTAAAACGGTTTCAGAGGATAAGCTTGGGACAAAATTTGATAAGTACAGATTTGTGGGACATCCTAAAGTAAGTTTAGGGCATATGTTCTATAATCCTACTTAGCAAAAGGTGTTTGTTGCGAAACATGCTGCCTTCTAAGATAAAGGTGTTTATCATTGAAGGGGCTAGTGGGAGGATAATAAATCTTGAAAAGTTCAAGAACCACAAACATTATAAGTCAAATAAGAGGAACCTATAGATAGACCTATTGTACCACAACCGAATCATAAATCTGGAATAGTACCGAAGATACCTAGGAGATATGGATTCATCATGGATTATGATGATGAGGTACGCATCATAGAAATTGATGATCTAGTTACATACGATGAGGTAAGAGTTGTAGACACTTAGAGAAATGGATTGAAGCAGTCTTCTCAAATATGGAACATTCGTTTTGATGAGACAATCAAAAGAGTTTGATTTTATCAAAAACAAGAATGAACCTAGTGTGTACAAAAGGGTCAGTGGGAGCGTCGTGACATTTCTAGTATTATATGTTGATATACTATGGATAAGGAATAACATACCAATGCTACAATCAATAAAGATAAAGTTGTCTAAACATTCCTCCATGAATGATTTGGGAAGAGTATCTTAATTGGGGATGCAAATCTATATAGATAGATTTAAAAGGATGCTCGACTTAACCCAAGGAACGTATATTCATTTGATGCTAAAGTCGTTTAGCATGGCAAACTCTAAAGGATATCTCATGTTGATGAGCCATGGAGTGTATCTCTCTTAATAGTCCCCATAGACTCCTAAAAGAGAGATCGCCTGAGTGACAATCATGTATGCAATGAAATATACGCGACCTGATGTTGATCAGTCATATTCTGGAGAAGTTCACTGTGAGACAGTGAAAAACATCTTAAAGTACTTAACTGGCACTAAGGATGTGATCATACACGGTGGGTCTGAATTAAAACTAGAGGGCTTAACAGACAAAAGTTTTTTCAGACAGACCAAGACGACAGAAAATCCACTTTAAGGTAAAGTGTTACCTTGAACGGTGGTGCAGTGAATTGGAAAGGTTCCAAAC
Source organism: Panax japonicus (assembly GCA_020205505.1). Taxonomy (NCBI): domain Eukaryota; kingdom Viridiplantae; phylum Streptophyta; class Magnoliopsida; order Apiales; family Araliaceae; genus Panax; species Panax japonicus. The sequence goes on from CM035108.1 coordinate 30,113,656, forward strand.
AGCAAAGAGTTATTGATTTAGTGATAAAGACAAAGTATATAGCTGTAAATGAAGCTACAAGTTGATTGTTTGGATGATAAGTTCATTATAGAACTAGGAATAGTTCCTAAGTCTCATCATGGATCTAAACATGTGTTGTGGCACTTTCATTTGATTATAGGAATCATTGAAAGATGGGAAATCACTATAGAGATAGTGAACTCTCAAGAACAACATTACATATCCATTAACTAAAGTTTATCCAACAGTAGGATAATCGTCACTTAGAGAAGAAGGGTATGAGATACCATGACGATTGGCTTTAGTGCAAGTGGGAGATTGAAAGTAGTATGCACACAAGCCAATCATGTTTGATGATAAAGCATATACTTTGTAACAATCTTATTCATTTAATAATAAAGAGTATTAATTTAAAACAACATATGTTGTTTTATAATATGTGATAAACCCATAGTTTTAAGCAATGCTTTTAGAATAATGATGATGATCATTCTAATGAGATCTAAATTCTTAGAAAGCTTAAAACTAAAATAGTTCCCAATCATTGGATTACTAAATTGGGGATTAGTAAATCCGGATAGATTGGTACATACGTTGCTTGTTCATTGGATGAGGATGATTGATCTCATGGTCATTTGTGTGGAGACACTAAAACAAGTATATAGGTGCTTATTAGAGAATAAGTTCACTGAACGTGGCTCGCTAAGGAATACCTAATGGAGTTTTACTTGCCTGTCAATAGGAATTCCTGTAGTGATAGTAGTACAAGTGATCCTTGGACTTGAGATCATCATAGTATCTTGTGTATGATGAGTTAAAAATTGACTTATTCCTTAAGACCCTTAGGGTATATCAAAGGGTATGCTTGGGTATAATAAGTTATACATAGAGATAATGTATGGTCAATAAAGAATCTACCGCTTCTAGTAAAAGAAGAAAAATGTCCTATGTGATTCGATAAATGACAACCCAGTAGTCCTTGGCCAATGCAAAATGAAATTAGAAAGGAGTTTCTAATTTACATTATTTGGAGTTGTGCATTTAAGAGTCGAAATACATATAATTAAATAAAATAAGACTTGACAGAAATTCTATGTCTTATATTTAATTGGGACATTGTATGGTGGAAGGATTGAATTGTACGGCAACTATTTACTCAAAGGTTCTTTTATGATTAATGTTGAAATCTATATTATCTGGAAAGTCGTTGATCGCTAGGGAGGCTTATCCCTATTGTAGAATAAATATTATTTATTTAAATAAATTATTAGTTTAATTTATTTATTTAAATAAGATTAGAATTGTTCTAATTGATTTATTCACAACCGGTTTAATATGGAAAACCTAAAGGGTCACACCATAAAAGGAAGAATAATTATTTAAGAAATAAATGGCATAATCGTAATAATAAGTTAAGTATATTTAATTTAATCTATGGTGATAGAATAAATTAAATAGCTTAATATTTATTATTTAATATTTGGAAAATATTAAATATAAATTAATAAGAGGAGTCTTATTATTATTATTACTATTATTATTATTATTATTATTTAATTCCTAAAGGAGTTTGGGAATTAATTAATAAAAGTACTCTCGTATATCCTAATAAGATTAGGAGGCCAATTAATTAAAAGAGTTTAATTAATTATTTCTAATAAGATTGGGAGCCTAATTAATTAAAGGAATTTAATTAATTAAAATAAAACCCAATTTCTTAATTGTTAAGGAGGGTTGCCCATATCTATAAATAAGAGGAGTATTATTATAGGTGTAGGGGTTGTTAACTTTTACAACATACGTAATTCCAATAGTTGGGAGAGTACGTCTTTTCTATAGAGATAGAAAACTAGGGTTTTGCCAAATACACATCTTCTTGAATCCTTATTCTTCCTTGGTGGATCACCTCTAGAGGCCAAACACTTGGGTGGCTAACGTTGATCAAAGGAAGGAACCAAACCCGGTGGATTCAAGTTGAACGCGAAAAGGATTGGAGGTGAACTTGTACCTGAGGAAGCTCGGATCTTCAAGGGTATGATTCTTGTTCTTATCTTTTCATTAAATTAATAATTGCGCATAAAGGGTGATCCGGGTTTATGGTTTGTAAAATTTTTAAACTCTGATTTTACACGTTTCCGCTAATTTTTGCAATTTGATTGCGTTCTTGAATATTACAAATCTAACACCTACAGGGTTTGTAGAGGGTATGCTAGAGCACTAGGTATCGGATAGGAAAATTTTCTAATTTGGGACCTAGGAGTTGACTCCTACTTTGGAGGAGTATGCACGGTTGACGATGCTGTCGCTGGACAGACCTTGTGTGCATATGGCTATCGGAGACATCAGTAGACAGTTCATGACCCTCACCGGATTGAGACGTCGAGTGGTACAGGACGAGATTACATCCGACCACGTGATATCCCAGTGTTTTCTGTTTGACAGATTTGACTCTGAGGATAGTTATGCACGGCATTCTGGGGATTTCACCCCACCGGAGGACCATTGGCGTTCAGCCAGAGTGGATGTACTGCTCTTATGCGTATTGTCACACGTCTTCATGTCGCGGTATATGGATGAGTTGGATATCGGCGTCATTATGGCAGTGAAAGCTCTCAGGGAGGGTCATACCATTATACTGATGATCATTGCAGAGACTCTGAGGTCATCTACATACTACTGTACTTATCCAGCAGGAGTGTTTACAGGTAGCTCGGTCATAATGTATGTGTGGTTTATGTCACACTTGAGACCGATTGGCACACTTAGACAGCAGGGGTTTTGTTTCACCCATGATATAGCCATGTCATACTCCTTTCAGCCTACAGAGTGTATAGATGTTGCATCGTTGTCAGCTTTCCTGGCTGGGATTAGGGATCCATTTACTATATTTTCGTGTTCAGGGCTTAGCTAACCTTACAGCTTCATTACTCATGCTACGGGCATGGATTATCTCCCTCTGGCTGGATTGAGGGGCATGATTACTTACCATCCACTGGCCGTGATGTGTCAGTTTGACCAGTTTTAGGATTTTCACCCTTATGCGGGGCAGTGAGTCAGCGCTTCGCTTCACACCGTTTATCAGCGGAGGACAGATCTAGGTTGTATGCCTGTTAGGATCAGTAATAGCTGGCTGGGTTTTCTGTCTGTCATCCGAGTTGTTCTGTAGAGTATTCGGCATGGATGGAGACAGAGACTGCATTAGCTGTGGTAGTATCCACTGTAACACCCCGAAAATTTAGATTTTCCAGAATTTAAGTTTAAAGAATTAGTTATTAATAAAATGAATTTTTATTAATAATATTATGTGCTATGTGTTTAATAATTGTTCTAGAACCTAGGATGATTTTAAGTCGGGAGGATTTTGGCTACAAGCTAGACTAAGCGATTAAGAATTTTCAAGACAAAAATAAAAATTTCCCGGGAATAAAAATATTTCTCGGGAAAAAGACGAAATAGGAACTATTCACCCGACGAAAACTAAGGGTTAGGGTTTAAATAACCTAAGCCATTCTGAGAGTTCGGTATGTCGAAATGACATTCCGTCGAAAGATTTGACGATAATATATCTTGAAAAGTTAAGTAAGCCGATAAATGTTTTTCTAGAAAAACGTGCAGAAATCGGACAAAATAAAAATGATGAAAAGTTATGTTATGTACTTTTCATTCATTTAGCTACGTTAGGGTAAAACGTGAACGAAAATGCTTAACGCCAGAAAGTGTTTTTCAGTTTTTTGGAGATCCGAAGAATACGTAAAAGTTAATCGGTAAAGGAAAGACGAAATATTCAAAAATATTTGGATTCCGAGAATTTTAGTTTTTAAAACTATCGGATGAAAACCCGAAAGACGGAACCACGTAACTTAAAGGCTAAATAGACTTAAGGGCTAAGTTAACTTAACACTTAAGTCATGAATAGTAAGGTGGTGTGAATAGTAAGGAGGTTATGGAAGCGGGAAGTAAGCGTCTTAGAATGATTAAACACTTAGTAAAATTTTCTAGGGCTAGGGCTTGGCGTCGCGGCACCAGCCATGCCTTTAAAGGTGGCACTGCAGCACCAGACTAGAGAGTCGGGTACTGCAAACTTGTGCCACGGTACGAGAGATAAAGAAGAGAGTGGCGTCGCAGCGCCAGTGTAGGGAAAAAGCCAGAGAAGGGCTTTTAACTGCTCAACTCTTGGGGGAAACGTACGGGAAGATAAAGAACATAATGTTCAACTAATATAACACTTTAACAAGTGAATTAAACCTTTAGTACAGGTTGACCGAAATGGTCGAAATAGATTAAAAGATCAAGAGGAGAGTAAACATAAATGTAATATAGTTACAAGCAGTCTTAGCATACAACGAACAGTATGGCTTCGACATTAAGAAAGAGTAATGAACATGGGGTTCAGGTAATGGATAACGAAATTATTAAGTAAGTTAAAAATGGTAACAAGAAAGCTGTAATGAACGGTAAAAAGGTTAATGGAAGCAGAATATGAGTCAGATGAGAACGTTAGAATAAAATGTAAGCGTTGAATACTTTAACCGACGTGAAGGTTGAGGGTACGCAAATATTAAACGGATAGAACCTACACCCCATGTATGGTTTGACCGTAAGATGATGAAGATCAATGATTAAACCATGAATGGTAAAACATTGAATTATAGACACTGACATTAAAGTAACGAAGTTGAGTAATGATTAACTTGAATGATCGCTTTGAGTATACAAAAGACTGTATGACTTAGACGATAAAGAGAGAATCATGAGGTGTGGCATTTAGTTGCCAGGAAGCCATAAGGAATGAGAAATTAACTTAACGAAGATTATAGTTTTAATAGTTCGAATAAGTTAAGACAAGTTAGGTTGTAGAACAATCGTAACCTTTAATGGTTGACATATGGGAGCTGGGCTAAACAGTTCCTTCAGAGAGCGAAGGTATATAGAAAACTGGCAAGTAATCTAACTCACTGTTATGGGCAGTGTAGACGAGACGAGAACTTGTTTGTTTGTTGTTTGTGGGAAACCACTCAGAGTTCCATATGGACTACTAGCAGATAAGCGATGTGTGCTGAGTCCTAGAGAAGTTATAAGAAGAAGATAAGAATGTAAAACATCAAAGATGATGAACATATAAGTAAGACATCTCCGTATGTCATGAAGCCGTAGAACGGTAGTGAAAGTGGTTGCTCAAACTTAGGTTGCAAGAATGTGAACCCTAAGAAGTAAAGTTAAGTAAACTAATGCATAAGTCAAAGATGTATGACTAATTGGTGTATGTGGTGTTTTCTTATGTGTTATATAGGAAGTGAAATGATCAGTTCGGTGTAAGTTGTAGCTGGGCGTAAGGAAAGTTTCCTAACTTCATTCATATTTCAAATGAATGCTAGTTTCTTAAACTTCTAAGATGTTGAACTTGAGAAGTCCTATCTATGTGCTAATGTGCAATATTTGTGTAAAGTGGTAGAACATATGAGGCCTTGTGCCACAATGTGAACACTTTGTTGTTTCTATGAGATGAACTGTTCTGTGATTTAACTATTCAATAAAAGAATGCTCTGTTCATACATGATTCGTTATTGTTAAGTCTGTGCTAATGATTCTAGCCAGACATAATGTGTATGAAAAAGGTAGAAGAATGAAAGTATTTAAAAATTAAAGTGAATACTTTTTTAAAATGATAGGAATCGAAACTATTCCTATTATTCAAGCTGCTTCATAACCTTTGTTTGGTTATTGAAGTCTTAAAAGAATGTTTGAATTGTTGAAGATGTTTGTTTAACTGTTATGACTTGCGAGGCAATTGAATGCTCACACTTACTTTAAATGAAAAACATTTTCAGCGAACGATGTTAGAAGAACTTAAGGATCCCGTAAAGATCAAGCTGACGGTATGCAGATGAAGTGTTATTCATAATATGAATGAGCGAGAAGATCAAGTGAAGACTTGTAATATAGAAATATGAAATTAAACTATAGACTAGTTTAAGAAACTGTTATGTATCCTTGGTGGCGGATAAAAGTCACTCTTGTAAGATGAAATGAATAATCTATTTATCATTATCTGTAATGAAAAAAGGTATATGGTTTTTAGAACCTGGGATTTGAGAGTATATGTTGTTATATTTAGCTATATAATGATGCATGTTTGGAAGAAGATGGGATCGTGACATACTGAATCCGGGTGTGAAGATAGACCGTATTTCGGGGCGTTACAGATTGGTATTAGTGCTGATAGGTTATAAATCTTAGGTAAGAGTATCTAATACTATAATCGTAGAGAGAGGGATAAGAAGATCACCACGTGATCATAGTGAATCGTAGTAATAGATTGAGTTGTGAATGATAGTATATGAATTAAAGAAAATTCGTATTTAGTAGAGAGAGATTTAGAAGTTGTAAAATTTCAATTGAGGACTCATGTGATAGCTGAGTTGTATCAACCTTTGTTATGGGCAGAGGATTGTGCTGGGTGTAACAACTACTTAGCTTATTACAGTGATAATCATTGGAATTGGTCGTGCTGTCAAGATGTATGTGACGAGAAGGTGAATCTTTTTGCACGTATATACTTGATTGGTAGAGAACAATAAGGTAGGTGCGAGTTCTTGAAACTCATACTTATGGTACGTTCGTGACTCATAATAATATTGTAGGTTTTTGAACTTCTCAGCGAATGGACGCTTATGGTCTGTCTGGGATGGTTCTTAAACTCATATTATTGTGGAAAGTTCATGAACTCATAATGTGTGGTAAATTGATGGACTGTACTAAGGTATAATGATGTTTAGACTGAAAATAAGTTATTTTCAGTAGGCTTAGTATTGAAGGTGCTAGAGAAGATTAAGTATTGTTGCAGTAAGACAATGAAGAAAGATGGAGATAGGATATTCCAATTCATCTAGCTATGCTAGATTTCGAAGTTTGTTGAAATCTTGCTTATGTGTTCGTATTTTGAAAATGAAAGAATTGGTTCAAATTTTGGAACCAATAGATTTTTAAAAGAACTATTCTTGGTATGTCTATGCTAATTGTTTCAGCTAGACAGAAATTGATTTAAAATATCAAAATGAATTTTATATCATCAATGCATTTGATGCAAGGATGGTAAAGGGATGGAGTTATTAATGCAATTGAACCTGGTGTTGGATGTGATCTTAGGATCAACAACCCGCTATGGTATGATGTATAATGACGTAGTCACAAACTGGCGAAGTCCTCAACGTTCTGTGAAAAGTACGATATCATGACGTCATAAAACGTTTTGATGTATTGCAAAAAGAATTTAAAGAAGTAGTCGATGTCAATTGAGTTGACTAGACAAATGTTTCACGTTGATATCCAATTTATTGGTATGGTCTAAGCTACTTGATTCGGCTAGAAAAATGGTATGTCATCACGCTTTCTTTGAAGAAGTTGTGCCAAACCAAATTGTTTTGGTGTGGAATTTAATGATTTAGTCTGAGGTGAACATATCCCGAAATGGGGTATACGATGGGTAAGAGGTAGCTTGCTTTCTTTGTGATTGTAAACTGACCGTGGAAGAAAGGTTACGACATTATGATATTAAACCGAGTAAGAGTTAATGGTCGATTTGACCCCTCAACAAAAGTATGAAACTTTTTAAAAGGAAATTTTATATTCCTCATTATTCATGCTACTTCATGATTCTTGATAGGTTATGGAGGTTAGGAATGATGGAAAGATAAGAACTTCTTTGAAGAAAAGTTGAGAAGAAGGGTAGGCTAAAATTTTGAGGACGAAATTCTATGAAGAATGGGTGAATGTGATGACCCGGGTAAGGGTGTGGTTTTAAGAAATTCCGAGGACGGAATTTTTATAAGAGGGGAAAAATGTAACGCCCCAAAAATTTGGATTTTCCAGAATTTAATTTAAAGAATTAGTTATTAATAAAATGAATTTTTATTAATAATATTATGTGCTATGTGTTTAATAATTGTTCTAGAACCTAGGATGATTATAAGTCGGGAGGATTCCGGCTACGAGCTAGACTAAGCGATTAAGAATTTTCAAGACAAAAATAAAAATTTTCAGGGAACAAAAATATTTCTGGGGAAAATACGAAATAGGCACTATTCACCCGACGAAAACTAAGGGTTAGGGTTTAAATAACCTAAGCTATTTCGAGAGTTCGGTATGTCGAAATGACATTTCGTCGAAAGATTTGACGATAATATATCTTGAAAAGTTAAGTAAGCCGATAAATATTTTTCTCGAAAAATGTGTAAAAATCGGACGAAATTAAAATGACGAAAAGTTATGTTATGTACTTTTCATTCATTTATCTACGTTAGGGTAAAACGTGAAGGAAAACACATAACACCAGAAAGTGTTTTTTAGTTTTTTAGAGATCCAAAGAATATGTAAAAGTTAATCGGTAAAGGAAAGACAAAATATCAAAAAATATTTGGATTCTGAGATTTGTAGTTTTTAAAACTGTCGGACAAAAACCCGAAAGACAGAACCACGTAACTTAAAGGCTAAGTTAACTTAACACTTAAGTCATGAATAGTAAGGAGGTGTGAATAGTAAGGAGGTTAGGGGTGAAATGACTATTTTACCCTAGCTTTGGAAAATCTATAAATAGGAAGCTTATTTCATTTAAATGAGATTTTGAAAATCCTACACTAGAGAAAAAGAGAGGATTTGAATGGAGAGGGAGAAGGAAGAGCATGAGCATGATTGATTGGATCAAAAATGTTCGTGAAATAGAAAAGCTAGCAAATCGCCGGTTTTGTCTAGCGGAAGAAAAATAAAGAGGAAAGGTAAGAAAACCTAACTTCTATGTTAGATTTTCTGTAAGTTTTGTATGTTTAAAACATAACTTAATGAAGATAAGAAATATATGATGTTAGGGATGATTTCATATGGTTGAAATCATGAGAAATAAAGAAAATAAGAATTTAAAGTTTAGTAAATAAATTTCTTAAGGAAGTATAAGATTCGTAATGAATTAGAACGATCCGAGTGGATTATATCAATAAGTAGGTGTAATAAGTAAGGAATAATGTTCTATAACATCAAATTCTAATAAAAAGTGAAATCGTCATCCAAAATATCGATTAACATGAAGAACACGCGAAGAACATGCGAAGAACGCGAAGAACGTTGTTAATGGACAAATTTAAAACCATCGTACGATATTTGTTGTTGATGGAGAAGTTTAAAACCATCGCGTATAAGTTAGATGCATATTGCTTGGTTAGGAACGGTAGAAACTGTGACAACCCGATATTTTCTATATAAATAAATCATAAACTTTGCGTATAATTTTTTTTTTATTTATTAAAATAAATATGAATGATATGTGTCAAGGTAATGTGTAATTATAATTATATGTGTGATAAATAAAATTTATTTATTACATTAAGTATTGCAAATAAATTTATTTTAGAATTATTGACTATTATCAATTATAATTTTTATACTAATTAATTCCTTAATGGAAATGTTTTATTAATTATTTTTCAAGAAAAATAAAATCTTATATTATTTAAATAATATATGAAATGATTTTAGAATAGTTATAATGATTATTTCATTATATGAATTTGTTCAGGATATTAAGTTAATTATGACAGATAAATCAGATATGGAATCCAAACCTTAATTCTGGGTTTTGATTAAGGAATGAGAATAATAATATAATATTATTATTTGTCAGTGTTATAGATATGTACGGTTATGTGTGCAATGTTAATGTGTGGAACAGTTTTATTATATTACGATCAAACCTTAATAATATTTTACAAACCCTATTTCTGGTTCTGAAATAAGGAATGGTGATAAAAGTATAATATTATTTATATTTTGATTTTTCAGTGCTATAGATATGTACTGTATGTACGTGAGCTAGTAATGATTGAGTAATTGTGGTGCAGTATTTGAAAACCCTAGTTTTACTATGGGAAAACCCTAATTTTGAAACTCAATTATGAGTTTAAGGCTATTATATAACTGTGTTATGTGATATATGTTATGTGCTACTTCAAGATATGCTAATTAGGAAACCCTAATTATAAGTATTAAAACCCTATTTTATATTTATATTTTCTAGATATTAGAAAACCCTAACTATGAATGAAAACCCTAATCCGGAAACCTAAACCGGAAGTTTGATCAGTCAGAAATAGTGTTACTATGATTAATATTATCATGTATGATAGACTTTAATTGCTAATTAAAATAAACTTAATTAGTAAATTAAAACCCTAAAACCTAGAACCCTAATTTAATTTCTAGAAATACTAATTGTATTTCTAGAAACCCTAATTATCGAAATTTTAAATCCTAATTGCTATAATTAGCAAAGTTAATTGTGATTAAGGGTAATAAACCCTAATGTCCCTATATAATTTAATTATTAACTTAATATAATTAACAAATTAATTTTTTCAAAAGTTTTAGAAACAAAAATCAATTTATTTTTTCGTACAAACCCTAGTTGCTAAAAATGATTTATGCTAAGTGCTAAACCTTAGGGTTGAACCATAAGGGTCAAACTCTAAGGATTTGACCTTAGGCTATAACCTTAGAAAAGAGGGAAACCATAAAAATACAAATAACTCATATAGAGTTAGTTGGTTGGTATGATTCAAAGATTAATCTCGGCGAGTTGTTAAGCCACATAGTTTCCTAACTCTGATAATAAAGTTAAATAGTAATGGTGAATAGATCGAGTCTAAAAGACTGGAAGTTCAGGGAAAGGAGATCGTAAAACAAAATAATTAAGACATAGAATTGAATCATAATATATACGATGAGATCACCCCGTGATCTGATAAAATTATGACAGCCAGAAAGAATCAATCTTACGATTGAAAAGTTTAAAGTAAGATTGTTGTGAGAATGATACAGATTCAAGAAAGGATTATGAATACGGATTAAATGAAATTCGAATGGAAAAGGGGGTTAAGATTAGGTGAGGATTTCAATGAGGACTCATGTCGGCAGCTGAGTTGTATGATTCCTTGTATGGGCGGGGAATTGTACTTGGTGTAAAAACTACTTAGTATCTGACACTGATAATCATTGAAATGTTTATGTCGCGCAATTTCCTATATGCATGTTAAGAGGGTGATTCCTTTCTCATGTGTATAAAAAATAGATAGGTCATAGGTAGAGAACATAGGGTTAAGTACGAGTTCTTAAAACTCATACTTATGTGACATTCTCGACTCATAGTTATATGAAATGTTTATGAATCCTTCGGCGAATGGACGCCAAAGGTCTGACTAGGATAAGTTCATAAACTCATATAACTGTGACAAGTTTATGGACTCATAAGTGTGGTTTGACGAACTGGGTATAGTTAATTGTGAATGGATTATTGAGGATGATGGGAATAGATAAGATACTAAATAGTTAATCTTTAGTGAAGGTAAAAGAAATAGGTAGTATTGGTATTAGCTAAATATGTATGTTTCTGTGTGGTATATGTGATAAGTATATTTGTATAATGAATATTTTTAACTTTTGTGTTGGACAAAGTTGTAAATCCCGACTTTTGAAGTCACAAAGGGATAGCGAATGTTTAAAATAGAATGTGTTATGGCATATCAAGTGATATGAATATGAGTCTATTTTGGATTAATGGAATAAGTTGGTATAAAGATAGTAATTATTTATCTAAGCATTGGTTAATGCAGTTTTCAGAAACTAATATTTTGAATACATGATTATTTGAGTAGAAAATTTTGTGTTATATGTTAAGCGGTTACGATAAGGCTTAGTATGTAATAATAATTTATAAAAATACCGTCAAGACGAAAACAAAACCAAAGGATAGAAGAATCTATCAACAAAGCTGAAGGACAACCAGAATCGATACAGAAACTTGTGAATATGGACGATCAAATTGTGCAGAACGGAATACCAGTCGCAAAAGATCAACCAAATTATCAAACGTCGAACGTTAAAGACTTCAAGGCGGTCCTATCGCCAGAATTTAAAGGTACGACTGACCCTGTAGAAGCCCAAACTTGGGTTAAGGAAATTGAGAAGGCATTTTTAATAGCTAGGGTAGTTGAGGGGCAAAAGACCTCTTTTGCCACCTACATGATGAAGGGTGAGGCAAAATTCTGGTGGGAAGCGAATTAGACGAGGGCAGGAGTAGGTGTGATAGTATGGGATATGTTTAAGACTTTATTTTTTAAAAATTATTTTGCTGCTAGTATACAGGCTAGAATTGAGGTGAAATTTCTAGAATTGAAGCAAGAGGATATGTAAGTTGCGGAATATGTCTGTGAAATTTAATGAGTTGACTAGATTAGCTCCGCATCAAGTTGATACGGAGGCTAGAAAGGCACGAAAGTTTGAGCTGAGATTAAAACCCTAGCTCTACAACAAGGTGGAAGTGTTGCAGATTCCTACATTTGCAGCACTCATGGAGAAAGCGATTATTGCTGAGGAGGGGAGTAAGGCCATGAGCCTCTACAACAAGGTAAGAAGGAACAAGGGTAAGGTTGAGGAAGCTGGGAAGGTAGGAATTAATAATGAAAGTAAAGGTAGAAACAAACAAAGGGGAATAGGAGTGAAAAGAGGAAGGCGAATAACTTTGAAAGTGTGCAGGTGAAGCAAGAAGGTGTGAAAAAGAAGAAGTAGGAGGTGTAATGACTTGTGGAAAGAACCACTCGGGGAAATGTTTGCAAGAAAAGTTTGTATGCTGTAAGTACGGGCAGAAGGGACATATCTCTCCCGATTGTCTCAATCCAAGAATGTATAGTAGGTGTTTCAAGTATGGATCAATGGAGCATAAGGTGAAAGACTATCCAAGAAGGAGAATGGAGGTAAGGAATGCGAATACGGGGAAAAGGCAGTAGGACATTGGCAACAACGGAACCGACAACAACAAATAAATCAATAGAATCAACTGCAAGCGTCTTCAACATGACCGTTCAAGATATCGTGGCAGCCGGAGATGCAACTCCGGGTATTACTCGAACCAATTTTATTTTCTTATATATGATTTTCCTATTTATAATAAATTATTTTATAAAGAAATTTTGAAGGAGGAAATTGAGTTTCCTTAGAAATCAAATTTCCGTTTAATCAGAAAGACAAACTTTAAGTAAATAGTTAAAGATCAGTCTGATCAGAGGTGATCAAGATCTATCTGCAATGATTGTGTATGCTATGAACCCTGGTATGTATAGGTTTTAAAAGGTGATTCCGGGGACGGAATCTTTATAAGGGAGGGTGAATGTGACAACCCAATATTTTCTATATAAATAAATCATAAACTTTTCGTATAAATTTTTTTTTATTTATTAAAATAAATATGAATGATATGTGTCAATGTAATGTGTAATTATAATTATATGTGTGATAAATTAAATTTATTTATTACATTATGTATTGCAAATAAATTTATTTTAGAATTATTGACTATTATCAATTATAATTTTTATACTAATTAATTCCTTAATGGAAATGTTTTATTAATTATTTTTTAAGAAAAATAAAATCTTATATTATTTAAATAATATATGAAATAATTTTAGAATAGTTATAATGATTATTTCATTATATGAATTTGTTCAGGATATTAAGTTAATTATTTTAACTTAATTATGACAGATAAATCAGATATGGAATCCAAACCTTAATTCCGGGTTTTGATTAAGGAATGAGAATAATAATATAATATTATTATTTGTCAGTGTTATAGATATGTACGGTTATGTGTGCAATGTTAATGTGTGGAACAGTTTTATTATAATACGATCAAACCTTAATAATATTTTACAAACCCTATTTCTGGTTCTAAAATAAGGAATGGTGATAAAAGTATAATATTATTTATATTTTGATTTTTCAGTGCTATAGATATGTACTGTATGTATGTGAGCTAGTAATGATTGAGTAATTGTGGTGCAGTATTTGAAAACCCTAGTTTTACTATGGGAAAACCCTAATTTTGAAACTCAATTATGAGTTTAAGGCAATTATATAACTGTGTTATGTGATATATGTTATGTGATACTTCATGATATGCTAATTAGGAAACCCTAATTATAAGTATTAAAACCCTAGTTTATATTTATATTTTCTAGATATTAGAAAACCCTAACTATGAATGAAAACCCTAATCCGAAAACCTAAACCGGAGGTTTGATCAGTCAGAAATAGTGTTACTATGATTAATATCAAGTATGATAGACTTTAATTGCTAATTAAAATAAACTTAATTAGTAAATTAAAACTCTAAAACCTAGAACCCTAATTTAATTTCTAGAAACACTAATTGTATTTCTAGAAACCCTAATTATCGAAATTTTAAACCCTAATTGCTATAATTAGCAAAGTTAACTGTGATTAAGGGTAATAAAACCTAATATCCCTATATAATTTAATTATTAACTTAATATAATTAACAAATTAATTTTTTCAAAAGTTTTAGAAACAAAAATCAATTTATTTTTTCGTACAAACCCTAGTTGCTAAAAATAATTTATGCTAAGTGTTAAACCTTAGGGTTAAACCCTAAGGGTCAAACCCTAAGGATTTGTATAAATGACAAGAAAGCAATTTATTGTATTTTAGAAATGACCAAAATGCCTTTGTGAGTGTTTTAGTAAGCTAACTTGTAAAGTTGGCAATATATTTAGTTGTTCAACCACTCTACCCTAGCCATGTGCCTATATGTTACACATCTCAGCCATCTAACAGCCATATACTGTTAGGTTTGTAATATTCATGAACGCAATCAAATTGCACAAAATTAGCGGAAACGTGTAAAATCAGAGTTTAAAAATTTTACAAACCATAAACCCGGATCACCCTTTATGCGCAATTATTAATTAAACGAAAAAGAAAGAACTAAGAATCATACCCTTGAAGATCCAAGCTTCCTCAGGTACAAGTTCACCTCCAATCCTTTTCGCGTTCATCTTGAATCCACCGGATTGGGTTCCTTCCTTTGATCAACGTTAGCCACCCAAGTGTTTGGCCTCTAAAGGTGATCCACCAAAGAAGAAGAAGAATTCAAGAAGAAGGGTATTTGGCTCAAACCCTAGTTTTCTATCTCTATAGAAAAAGGCGTACTCTCCAACTATTGGAATTACGTATTCTAATAATACGTCAACCTCTCTCACACCCATAATAAGACTCCTCTTATTTATAGATGTGGGCAACCCATCCTTAACAATTAAGGAATTGAGTTTTATTTTAATTAATTAAACTCTTTTAATTAATTAGGCTCCTAATCTTATTAGGAATAATTAATTAACCTTTTAATTAATTAAGCTCCCTAATCTTATTAGGGATAATTAATTAAACTCTTTTAATTAATTTGCCTCCTAATCCTATTAGGATATTTGAGAGTACTTTTATTAATTAATTCACAAACTCCTTTAGGAATTAAATAACAATAATAGTAATAATAATAATAAGACTCCTCTTATTAATTTATATTTAATATTTATAAAATATTAAATAATAAATATTAAGCTATTTAATTTATTCTATCACCATAGATTAAATTAAATATACTTAACTTATTATTACGATTATGCCATTAACTTCTTAAATAATTATTCTTCCTTTTATGGTGTGACCCTTTAGGTTCTCCATATTAAACCGGTTGTGAATAAATCAATTAGAACAATTCTAATCTTATTTAAATAAATAAATTAAAATATTAATTTATTTAAATAAATAATATTTATTCTACAATAGGGATAAGCCTCCCTAGCGATCAACGACTTTCCAGATAATATAGATTTCAACATTAATCATAAAAGAACCTTTGAGTAAATAGTTACCGTACAATTCAATCCTTCCACCATACAATGTCCCAATTAAATATAAGACATGGAATTTCTGTCAAGTCTTATTTTATTTAATTATATGTATTTCGACTCTTAAATACACAACTCCAAATAATGCAAATTAGAAACTCCTTTCTAATTTCATTCTGCCTTGGCCAAGGACTACTGAGTTGTCATTTATCGAATCACATAGGACATTTCTCTTCTTTTACTAGAAGTGGTAGATTCTTTATTGATCATACATTATCTCCATGTACAACTTATTATACCCAAGCATACCCTTTGATATACCCTAAGGGTCTTAAGGAATAAGTCAAAGTATAACTCATCATACACAAGATACTATGATGATCTCAAGTCCAAGGATCACTTGTACTACTATCACTACAGGAATTCCTATTGACATGCAAGTAAAACTCCATTAGGTATTCCTTAGCGAGTCACGTTCAGTGAACTTATTCTCTAATAAGCACCTACATACTTGCTTTAGTGTCTCCACACAAATGATCATGAGATCAATCATCCTCATCCAATGAGCAAGCAACGTATGTACCAATCTATCCGGATTCACTAATCCCCAATTTAGTAATCCAACGATTGGGAACTATTTTAGTTTTAAGCTTTCTAAGAATTTAGATCTCATTATAATGATCATCATCATTATTCTAAAAGCATTGCTTAAAACTATGGGTTTATCACATATTATAAAACAGCATCATGTAGATAATTAAAAGCCTTTAATAAATAAATACTTTTTATTAATAAATGAATAAGATTTTTACAAAGTATATGCTTTATCATCAAACATGATTGGCTTGTGTGCATATTACTTTCAATCTCCCACTTGCACTAAAGCCAATCGTCATGGTATCTCATACTCTTCTTCTCTAAGTGACGATTATCCTGCTGTTGGATAAGCTTTAGTTAATGGATATGTAATGTTGTTCTTGAGAGTCCACTATCTCTATAGTGATTTCCCATCTTTCAATGATTCCTATAATCAAATAAAAATGCCACAACACATGTTTAGATCCAAGATGAGACTTAGGAACTATTCCTAGTTCTGTAATGAACTTTTCATCCAAACAATCAACTTGCAGCTTCATTTACAACTATATACTTTGTCTTTATCACTAAACCAGCAACTCTTTGCTGTTTGGAACCTTTCCTATTCACTGCACCAGCGTTCAAGGTAACGCTTTACCTCAAAGTGGATTTTCTGTCGTCTTGGTCTGTCTGAAAAACTTGAGTCTGTTAAGCCCTCTAGTTTTAATTCATACCCACCATGTATGATCACATCCTTAATGTCAGTTAAGTACTTTAAGATGTTTTTCACTGTCTCACAGTGAATTTCTCCAGAATATGACTGATCAACATCAGGTCGCGTATATTTCATTGCATACATGATTGTCACTCATGCGATCTCTCTTTTAGGAGTCTATGGGGACTATTAAGAGAGATACACTCCATGACTCATCAACATGAGACATCCCATGGAGTTTGTCATGCTAAACGACTTTAGCATCAAATGAATATACATTCCTTGGGTTAAGTCGAGCTCTTCCCAAATCATTCATGGAGGAATGTTTAGACAACTTTATCTTTATTGATTTTAGCATTGGCATGTCATTCCTTATCCGTATTATATCAACATATAATACCAGAAATGTCACGACGCTCCCACTGACCCTTTTGTACACACTAGGTTCATTCTTGTTTTTGATAAAATCAAACTCTTTTGATTATCATATCAAAATGAATGTTCCATTTTTGAGAAGATTACTTCAATCCATTTCTCTGAGTGTCTACAACTCTTACCTCATCGTATGTAACTGGATCATCATCTTCTATGATACGTACCTCATCATCATCATCCATGATGAATCCATACCTCCTAGGTATCTTCGGTACTATTCCAGATTTACGATTCGGTTGTGGTACAATAGGTCTATCTATAGGTTCCTCTTATTTGACTTGTAGTGTTTTGTGGTTCTTGAACTTTTCAAGATGTATTATCCTCCCACTAGCCCCTTCAATGATAAACACCTTTATCTTAGAAGGAAGCATGTTTCGCAACAAACACCTTTTGCTAAGTAGGATCATAGAACATATGCCCTAAACTTACTTTAGGATGTCCCACAAATCTGTACTTGTCAAATTTTGTCCTAAGCTTATCCTTTGAAACAGTTTCACATAAGTTGGACAACCCCTTATCTTAACATATTTAAGATTAGGAATCCTCCCTGTCCATAACTTTTATGGAGTCTTGGGGCCGGATTTTGAGGTTACCTTTTCCGTAGATAAGCAGCCATTTCTAGGACATTACCCCAGAAGGATACTGGAATGTCGGTAAAATCATTATGGACCGCACCATGTCCAACAAGGTACGATTTTTTCATTCAGATACATCAATCAATTATTGCGTATCAGGAGGCGTCCATTGTGAGAAAACCATATGAGATGATCTAGAAACTTATTGCACAAGTATTTATTCCTTGATCTAATCAAAGAATCTTAATACTTTGTCAATTTGTTTCATTTCTGAATTCTTTGGAACTTTCAAATAATTCACACTTGTATTTCAACAAATACATACATTCAACTCTTTGAATGATCATCTCCTTTTCTTATACTAGTTTGTTCAATTTGCAAAATATACTTTTCACATAAGTCAAGTATACAAAATCCATTAAGTAATATTTCAGTTCTATACAAAACATTATTATTATAAATAGAACAACAATTGTTCCTAATTATAATACCCAAAATTTTATTGTCCAACAATAAAATGGAAATAATGTTTCCAACGAGAACTGGAATACAATAACAACTTATTGACTTAATAGACTTGCCCGTAGGCTTTGCAAAACTATAAGTTCTTATGGCTAATGCAGCAACCTTTGCTTCATTTCCCACACATAGGTTTACTTATATTTGTTTAGCTTTCTACTTCTGCTTGGTCCCTTCATAAATCTATATTTATGATAACCAAAGCCGGTATCCAATACCCAAGTAGAACCTTGACTTAAAGAAAAATTTATTTTAAATCATGAATAAATTTGTATTTGTAACCGAAACTTCACTAAGCTTCTTTGGTTAGCCTCTGCAAAATGCTTCTTGCAGTTTCTTTCCAGTGTCCAGGCTTATTACAGTGGAAGCAAACACCTTTGCTATCCGTATCAGTTTTATTCTTATTATCCTTTGTTTTTGCCTTTATATTTACCTTCATCGTTCTTCTTTTCAGAAGATCCTTTGGCCCCTACCAGTAAGACATGGTATTTCTTGGTTGGAAAGTGACACTCAACATTTTTCAACATGTTAAGCAAATCAGCGAGGCTGATCTTTAGCTTGTTCATATGAAAAATTCACAACAATTGTGAAAGGAGTCCGAAAATGAGTGCAAGATCAAATCTTTATTCAACTCTCCATCCACGACAAAACCCGTTGTCCTAATTGATCAATCAAATTGATTATGTTAAGGACTTTTCTCTGTACCGTAGTGTCATCGGTCATTCTAGATCGGAAGAGCTCCTTAGATATCTGATATCTATCAGTCCTACTTTCCTCACCATCAACTACTTGATGTGCAGGAATATAATAGGAGCATCCATAGTTTCATGCTGACGCTGAAGCTCGTTACTCATGGATGCGAGCATGATGCATTGAGCCAACTATGCATCATCTAGCCACTTTCTAAAAGTAGCAATATCTTCCTCAGAGGCATTGTCTGCAACCATTGCAGGGATAGGCGTATTAAGGACATAAGATAACTTTTCAGCCGTGAGAACTATTCTCAATTCCTTAACCAATCCATTTAATTCGGTTCGGTTAATTTAGCATCTAATATGCTATGCAGTGATAGTAATTTAGACATTGTAAAATTCTGTAAATGAATTTGTAATTAACAACATTTTAACATACATTCTTTTATTAATTACCAAAATAAATTAGGTCTTGTTTTAAATTGGTATCTCCCACTATTTTTATCAAACTATATTACCCTCACTTATATAGTTCGGCAAAATCTAATTAAAGATTTGCTAGTGAGAATAAGGATCCCATTTCAAATGTATATAGCCTTGTGTGTGCACAACAAACTATATATAAATAAATAGGTAGACAACTCTTGTCAATTACATCAACTATGTAACTCCTTGTATTTTGCCTCTTAAATCGTAATGGTCAAGTGTGTGCACATCCGAACTAAAATGATTTAAGTTAAGTCAGACCCAGTATTTCCATATAAGTGAAGAGAAAACTACAGCCCTTGTGTGTGCACAACAAAGCAGTAATGTTCAATTCCTTATAAACATCATATGTAATAAAAACAACATCTTAAATATTTAATACTCGCCTTGTGTGTGCACAACAAACTCATATTAAATATTCAATACTCTATTGTTTCTATCATGCTAGAAGGCGACGTTCGATATTCCAAATATCTTTGAACGTTACAACTTAATATAAAAATTTGAGGGGTTTGTTATTAATTTGTCTCATCTTGTTTAGCGCGCATGCACATATATATATATAAAATACGCGTCATATTAATGAACATGCGAAGCATGTTTGCATAATATATAATATATATATAGTATAAGCATGCACATATAGAATACTATATTCTACCCGGATTGATTATGGACTTTTATTCTAGTTTGGTTCACTAGAGCCACCAAGTGAACCAAAAGGTCAAACCCTAGGGGTGCAAGAATTAATATTTAAATATAACTATTACATTTAAACCCGGGCTCCATTACAAATGGGTCTTCACGCGCTCCTTGATCCTTGATCTCCAATTCTTCAAAATTAATTCTAACTATTCCTATTACAAAACTATTTAAAATAAATAGAAACCTTGATCAGCAGTCAAGGGGAAGTACATAGGAGGGAGATAGAATTTACATTAAGAAAAATTAGAGAAGACGAGGTACGCAGACCCCATTTAATAAAACCCATACATTCATGCATCCAACTAAAATAAAATCCAATCACATTGGTCAATAGTCCATAATCAATCCCATTTATTATCATACACATCACCATATGCATCAATAAATAATATTCATCTTATGAATAATAAATATTTAATATATATATTGATATCATTTAATGGGCAAAATTAGTTAGCATAAAATCTATTTTTGAATCAAAATAAACTCCTTTATTTTAATCCAAATTTAAATCAAAATAAAACTATTTTATTTTAATTTATCCAATTTTGAATAAAATAAAATATTTTATTTTAATCAAAATCCTTAATCAAAATAAACTCCTTTATTTTAATTAATTATGGAATCCAATTCCATGTAAAAAAAACTCCTTTATCAAAGGAAACACGGATTAATTTCCTATTCACAAATAAACTCCTTTATTTTGAATAATATGAAATCTTATTTCATATCTAAATAAACTCCTTTATTTAAGGAAATTAGGATTTTCTTTCCTATTCACAAATAAACTCCTTTATTTTGAATAATATGAAATCCTATTTCATATTTAAATAAACTCCTTTATTTAAGGAAACATGGATTCTTTTCCTATTCACAAATAAACTCCTTTATTTTGAATAATATGAAATCCTATTTCATATCTAAATAAACTCCTTTATTTAAGGAAAACAAGAAATCAAATTTCAACTCCAATTAGTTAGCATGAAATTCTAATTTTAAAATTAAAATAAACCTTTTATTTTAATTATAAAATAATTAACAATATTATATATATATATATATATATATATATATATATATATATAATATTAGTAATCAAATTCATGTGATCCTTCAAAAATGTACTGTACCACGTGAATGCTTTGTGCCACCAAAACATTGAACATAACATGCAGGATTAAAACATATATATAATATAACTAAACCAAAGGAATAATATAACTTTTCAATCCTGACATGCTTGGTAAACAAAAACGTTGGAAATAACCTGAAGTCCCTTTCTTGGTTTACGTGAATAAGAATTCAGCGTACAGTTTTATTTTAATCGAACATCACGCAGAAAATGACAACGAAAAAAAAAAGAAGAAAAACAGTCCAGATTTCAAAACAGATTTTCGAAAATCAATTACTGTTTTTTTTTAAATTTTATACAATAAAATTATGCCCAATTAAATTGTTCTAAACACATATCAATATACATATTAAAACTGAACAATTAATAATTCGCATAAAGGTTTGGCTCTGATGCCACTGTTAGGTTTGTAATATTCATGAACGCAATCAAATTGCACAAAATTAGCGGAAACGTGTAAAATCAGAGTTTAAAAATTTTACAAACCATAAACCCGGATCACCCTTTATGCGCAATTATTAATTAAACGAAAAAGAAAGAACTAAGAATCATACCCTTGAAGATCCAAGCTTCCTCAGGTACAAGTTCACCTCCAATCCTTTTCGCGTTCATCTTGAATCCACCGGATTGGGTTCCTTCCTTTGATCAACGTTAGCCACCCAAGTGTTTGGCCTCTAAAGGTGATCCACCAAAGAAGAAGAAGAATTCAAGAAGAAGGGTATTTGGCTCAAACCCTAGTTTTCTATCTCTATAGAAAAAGGCGTACTCTCCAACTATTGGAATTACGTATTCTAATAATACGTCAACCTCTCTCACACCCATAATAAGACTCCTCTTATTTATAGATGTGGGCAACCCATCCTTAACAATTAAGGAATTGAGTTTTATTTTAATTAATTAAACTCTTTTAATTAATTAGGCTCCTAATCTTATTAGGAATAATTAATTAACCTTTTAATTAATTAAGCTCCCTAATCTTATTAGGGATAATTAATTAAACTCTTTTAATTAATTTGCCTCCTAATCCTATTAGGATATTTGAGAGTACTTTTATTAATTAATTCACAAACTCCTTTAGGAATTAAATAACAATAATAGTAATAATAATAATAAGACTCCTCTTATTAATTTATATTTAATATTTATAAAATATTAAATAATAAATATTAAGCTATTTAATTTATTCTATCACCATAGATTAAATTAAATATACTTAACTTATTATTACGATTATGCCATTAACTTCTTAAATAATTATTCTTCCTTTTATGGTGTGACCCTTTAGGTTCTCCATATTAAACCGGTTGTGAATAAATCAATTAGAACAATTCTAATCTTATTTAAATAAATAAATTAAAATATTAATTTATTTAAATAATATTTATTCTACAATAGGGATAAGCCTCCCTAGCGATCAACGACTTTCCAGATAATATAGATTTCAACATTAATCATAAAAGAACCTTTGAGTAAATAGTTACCGTACAATTCAATCCTTCCACCATACAATGTCCCAATTAAATATAAGACATGGAATTTCTGTCAAGTCTTATTTTATTTAATTATATGTATTTCGACTCTTAAATACACAACTCCAAATAATGCAAATTAGAAACTCCTTTCTAATTTCATTCTGCCTTGGCCAAGGACTACTGAGTTGTCATTTATCGAATCACATAGGACATTTCTCTTCTTTTACTAGAAGTGGTAGATTCTTTATTGATCATACATTATCTCCATGTACAACTTATTATACCCAAGCATACCCTTTGATATACCCTAAGGGTCTTAAGGAATAAGTCAAAGTATAACTCATCATACACAAGATACTATGATGATCTCAAGTCCAAGGATCACTTGTACTACTATCACTACAGGAATTCCTATTGACATGCAAGTAAAACTCCATTAGGTATTCCTTAGCGAGTCACGTTCAGTGAACTTATTCTCTAATAAGCACCTACATACTTGCTTTAGTGTCTCCACACAAATGATCATGAGATCAATCATCCTCATCCAATGAGCAAGCAACGTATGTACCAATCTATCCGGATTCACTAATCCCCAATTTAGTAATCCAACGATTGGGAACTATTTTAGTTTTAAGCTTTCTAAGAATTTAGATCTCATTATAATGATCATCATCATTATTCTAAAAGCATTGCTTAAAACTATGGGTTTATCACATATTATAAAACAGCATCATGTAGATAATTAAAAGCCTTTAATAAATAAATACTTTTTATTAATAAATGAATAAGATTTTTACAAAGTATATGCTTTATCATCAAACATGATTGGCTTGTGTGCATATTACTTTCATATACATCGAATACAAGTCATTTATAAGATCAAAATGAGAGAGAAAATGTCATTTTATTGCTCATTTGGTCACACTACACTTCCAATACTCTCTCTCTCTAAAACCCACGAAATGTGGTAGTAGATCAGTCCTTTAATACAGCCCCACAAACACCACAAACAAATCAGTAGCCAGAATCAAGAATTGGATCACAAAGGTATAAACCCTAGCTCAAAAATCTGTCCAATTTTTTGTTGTTAGATTTTATGTTTGATGTGTTAAACACGTTATATAAGGTGCCTAAGGATGATCTGGGTTGCTAGATGTTAGATCCATACCATCTAGAGGCTCAGATTTGAAGATTTAAAGAATTTGGAAAAATTTTATTTTGTGGTCTGACATCAAATGTCAGAGACTGTAAATCTCAGTCTGTTTATGATTTTTGTGTTTTGAAGGTTTATACTTGAATTATGGTATGTGGTCTTTAATCTAAAAAAAGAATCGTGGTCATTTGATGTACAGATTGGTAGATTTACACGGTCAAATACCGTTGACCGGCATTGACCGGAAGAAATCTGGGCAGCTATGAACTTGCCCAGAAAGCTCTGACAGCAAGTTCATGGGCCCAGATCTTTTCGTTGTTTGTTGTTTTGATTCAGTTTTTGTATTGATGTTGTAGTCTGGTATATTAAATATATAGTCATGCTTTTATATCGTTAAAATATCAAATATAATGGATTTTATGGATGATCAAAGTAGTTGAAATGATCACGAGTGTGTTTTCTGGAAATTTCCAGAAAACGTATGAACTAGTTTCTGACAGAAGTTTGACCGGATCGTTTAGGCTTGATAGGTTGTTTTTATGATGATGTTATGTGTTGGATCTGTAGTATTACATATTGGCTACTATCAAAAATTGATAGATCATTAAAACATTAAACGATCTGCTTGTAATGGAAGCCCAAAGTGGGCATATCACACTGTTATTCATTTCTGGGTAACCCAGAAAATGAAGAACAGGTTTGACAGCTTCTTTGAGGGCTCAGATCTTCTTTATGTTATGTGTTATGATCATTTTTCTTGCTGGATATTGTAGTCATGCATTTCCTCTATCAGATCCGACCTAAAACAAGTCTAGATTCATAACACACACTGATTTACACATGGTCAAAGTAGCACACACGATCACTGTCTTGAAGTTCTGGGCTTGATGAAGAACACCTATAGCGACAGAAATTGTCGCTATAGCCCTTTAGCGACAGTTTTATTTATAATTTTCGGAAATTAATAAAAAAATTGATAAAAATGGTTTTTAATTATTAAAAATACATAATAAATTATAAAAAATTATTTTAAAGTCTGAAAAATAGTTTTTAACTACTTTGGGTATATTTCGAAAATATTTAATATTTTTGGAATATAAATGGTATTTATTTATTTAATTACAATATTAGATAAATTATTTAAAAATGGTTTTAATTCATGAAAAATTATGAAAAATTATATTATTGTGTTAGAAAATAATTTTGAGTTATTTTTGATAACTTTTAAAATTTTGTGATAATTTTCATTAATAAATTAATATTAATGATAGTTAAGTTATTTATTAAATGAATTAAATAAATGAATTAAAAATAATTTTATTATATTAAAAATCATTTTAAATAATAATAAGCTATTTAAGAATATTTTAAGTTATAAAATATAACTTTTAATATTTAATGGTTAATTTTATTAATTAATGATTATTAATGATATTAAAGTTATTTAATAATTATATTAAATAAATTAGTTTAAGAATAATTTTAATATTATAATAATCATTTTAAATAAAAATAAAGTGTTTAAAGATATTTTAAGTTACAAACTATAACTTTTAATATTTAAAGGATAATTTCATTAATAATTTAATATTAATGATATATTAATGATATTAATTTTATTTAATAATTATATTAAATAAATAGTTTAAAAATGGTTTTATTTATTTAAAAATCATTTAAAAGGGATATAAATTAATTAAAAATATTTTAAGTTATAATTAATGACTTTTAATATTTAGATAATAGTTCATTAATATTTAAATATTAATGGTAATTATTTAATATTGATTTTAGATGTTTTAAAAATCATTTAAGGGTAATATAAGTACTTTAAAAATATTTTGGGTTATTATAATAACTTTAATATTTTGGCAATGGTTTCATTAATAGTTTAATATTAATTAAATATTAATGATAATAGAATTGTTTGATATTTAAATCATTTAATAATGATTCTGATATTTTAAAAAATATGGTAAATGGTAATAATTATTTTACAATTATTATAAGGTCATGAAAAATGGTATGACTGTTATTTAATAATTCTAAATGGATATTGAACAACTGTGTAGAGTCTCAGACTCGATAATTATCTGATATGGCTGTCGATACACCAACATGTTTCAGAAATTGATCTGGACTTAGATAATTTAATTAGTTAACTGTTTAATATTTGTGATTCAATGGTTTTTAAGGTTGTGTGACAATGTGATTAGGAATGAGTTGATGTTAGTTTGTGATGCCATGATTGTTGAACATGTGTGATAAGATGATTAGGTTATGTGCTGACTGTAAAATACAGTACTATGTGTTATGGTATGTTGTTCTAATCGAACGATTGATTTGATTAATGATAGGACGTGATAGAAAGATAGAACTAAGTTGAGAATTGTAAGCAGCGCATCAGGGAAGTATCCTAACTTTGTATTTTCTTTATGCAATGGACAGAAGTGAGAAGTTCAGAATTATTATTATTAATGTACAGATTGTTAAACCTATATTATATACACCCTTTGATTATCAACATGTTAGTATATGATAATTCGAATATATATTCTGTTCGTTAATTTCTAGAAATGATTATACAAGTGTCCACACTTGGATAATCATTGTATTTAATCACATGTTGATACACCTTTGTTATACATATATGTTGAATTATAGATTATTGTTGGATAAAATAAAACCTTTTGTCTGGAACCCTGACAAATATGAACATCCCGTTCACGGGAAAACTTTTATGCGACCAAGGCGGGCCAAGTAAATGATAACATCGTTCTTGTAATGTAGTATTGATCAATGCAGGGCACAACGGGCTGATCACCCCCGTGTCCGTAAGTTATGACGGTTTGCAAATGAAGTTCTGCTAAACTTTTTCGAAAATAAAAACAATGTTCATAAAATGTCACTTAAACCCTATTTATAGCCAGTACGTAGTTTCAAAAATTTGAAAGTGGGTTGTTATGTTATTAATATCAGTTCAGAATACTTCACAACTATTGACTTGTAGATGGATATTATAAAGAAAACATTTAAATTCTTTCAGTTTATATATATATATATATATATATATATATATATATATAATACTTGTTGGGCACTCAAATGCTCATCCTTGCTTAATTTAAATGTTTTCAGATAAGTGTGAACAATCAGAAGGATCGGTCAAGAATAAGTGAAAAGGAAAGCAAACAGATTAGGTTTACGGTGTCATATAGTAAAGGTTGCATACTTGGGATTAAACTCTGATAAAGGTAAGATAAGTTTATAATTTATTTTAGTGTTATTATTATTAGTAATATTTCTGCTCATAGAAATGGTATCGTGAAGTACCGAGTTCGGGTTTCAAGTATCCGGGTTGGGGGACCTCACAGAAACGTTCATGAAGAACGGATTAAAACTTAGCTATAACGAAGTTATGGCAAAATTTTTGTAAAAGACAAACGAGAATTAGAAAGTTAGTAAATAAACCTGAACGTGTAGGGTTTCATAGGAATGTGAGAGAACATAGAAAATATGAGTCGTAGACTTAAGAACGAATAAATTTTGAGTTCGAATGACCAAATTACGGACGAACAAACAAAGAGCGTTAAAAACGTAAAATGATTAAAGGGTGAAGATCAAGAGAATTGAATGGCATGTTAACGGATTCAGAATGAAGTTCTATCTGAGGTTATTGAAGTATGTAAGATAAGGAAAAGAATGGCTTTGGAATGACCTCATTCCGAGTTATAACGAATAAGTTATGGAAGCGGGAAGTAAGCGTCTTAGAATGATCAAACACTTAGAGAAATTTTCTAGGGTTAGGGCTTGGCGCCGCGACGCCAGCCATGACTTTTAAAGTTAGCGCTGTAGCGCCAGACCAGAGAGTCGGCTACTGTAAACTCGCGCCGTGGCACGAGAGATAAAGAAGACAGTGGCGCCGCAGCGCCAGTGTAGGGAAAAAGCCAGAGAAGAGCTTTTAACTGCTCGACTCTTGGGGGAAACATACGGGAAGATAAAGAACATAATGTTCAACTAATATAACACTTTAACAAGTGAATTAAACCTTTTGTATAGGTTGAACGAAAATGGTCGAAATAGATTAAAAGATCAAGAAGAGAGTAAATGTAAATGTAACGCAGTTGTAAGCAGTCTTAGCATACAACGAACAGTATGGCTTCGACACTAAGAAAGAGTAATGAACATGGGGTTCAGGTAATGGATAACGAAAGTATTAAGTAAGGTAAAAATGGTAACAAGAAAGCCGTAATGAATTGTAAAAAGGTTAATGGAAGCCGAATGTGAGTCAGATGAGAACATTAGAATAAAATGTAAGCGTTGAACACTTTAACCGACGTGAAGGTTGATGGTACGCAAATATTAAATGGATAGAACCTACACCCCATGTATGGTTTGACCATAAAATGATGAAGATCAATGATTAAACCATGAATGGTAAAACACTGAATTAAAGACAATGACATTAACGTAACGAAGCTGAGTAATGATTAACTTGAATGATCGCTTTGAGTATACAAAAGACTGTATGACTTAGACGATAAAGAGAGAATCATGAGGTGTGGAATTTAGTTTCCAGGAAGCCATAAAGAATGAGAAATTAACTTAACGAAGATTATAGTTTTAATAGTTCCGATTAGTTAAGACAAGTTAGGTTGTAGTACAATCGTAACCTTTGATGGTTGACATATGGGAGCTGGGCTAAACAATTCCTTCAGAGAGCGAAGGTATATAGAAAACTGGCAACTGATCTAACTCACTGTTATAGGCAGTGTAGACGAGACGGGAACTTGTTTGTTGGTTGTTTGTGGGAAACCACTCATAGTACCATATGGACTAGTAGCAGAGAAGCAATGTGTGCTGAGTCCTAGAGAAGTTATAAGAAGAAGAAAAGAATGTAATTCATCAAAGATGATGAACGTATAAGTAAGACATCTCCATATGTCATGAAGCCGTAGAACGGTAGTGAAAGTGGTTGCGTAAACTTAGGTTGTAAGAACGCGAACCCTAAGAAGTAAAGTTAAGTAAACTAATGCATAAGTCAAAGATGTATGACTAATTGGTGTATGTGGTGTTTTCTTATGTGTTATATAGTAAGTCAAATGAGAAGTTCGACGTAAGCTGTTGCTAGGCGTAAGGCAAGATTCTTAACTTCATTCATATTTCAAATGAATGCTAGTTTCTTAAACTTCTTAGATGTTGAACTTAAGAAGTTCTGTCTATGTGCTAATGTGCGATATTTGTGTAAAGTTGTAGAACATATGAGGCCTTGTGCCACAATGTGAACACTTTGGTGTTTCTATGAGATGAACTGTTCTGTGATTTAACTATTCAATAAGAGAATGCTCTGTTCATACATGATCCGTTATTGTTAAGTCTGTGCTAATGATTCTAGCCAGATATAATGTGTATGAAAAAAGGTAGAAGAATGAAAGTATTTAAAAATTAAAGTGAATACTATTTTAAAATTATAGGAATCGAGACTATTCCTATTATCCAAGCTGCTTCATAACCTTTGTTCGGTTATTGAAGTCTTAAAAGAATGTTTGAATTCTTGAAGATGTTTATTCAACTAGTATGACTTGCTGGGCAATTGAATGCTCATACTTGCTTTAAATGAAAAACATTTTCAGTGAACGATGTTAGAAGAACTTAAGTATCCCGTAAAGATCAAGTTGGCGGTATCCAGATGAAGTGTTATTCAGAATGTGAATGAACGAGAAGATCAAGTGAAGGCTTGTAATATAGAAATATGAAATTGAACTATAGACTAGTTTAAAAAAATGTTATGTATCCTTGGTGGTGGATAAAAGTCACTCTTGTAAGATGAAATGAATAATGTATTTATCATTATTTGTAATGAAAAAGGGTATAAGGTTTTTAGAACCCGGGATTTGAGAGTATATGTTGTTATATTAAGCTATATAATGATGTATCTTTGGAAGAAGATGGGATCGTGACGTACGGAATCCGGGTGTGAAGATAGACCGAATTTCGGGGCGTTACATCCACAGTGCAGGAGACTGATTCCGACGATGAGGAGCCTATAGTGGAGGCTGACATTCCCATCGGTGACTTGATTGCTGGGCTGCCAGTATTTGTGATGGATTTTCCCACCCCTAGTGCCACTATTACCCAGTATTCAGCACAGCATTTGGAGCAGAGCTTACATCTGATGACCTATGATAGAGATCAGGCTAGGGTCGCGATGTTGACAGCTCTTGATGGGAGAGGCGCCGCTCTATTAGAGAGAGATGAGGCTAGATCAGCCAGGGATGCATTGCTTGGGGAGCGGGATACCGCCTTATCTGCTAAGGATGTGGCCATTACAGACAGTACTTCAGTGAGATCCTAGATGACTATCAGTCTTTCCGACATGAGTGCTTACATTGATGAGCATTATGCCACTATGCGGTTAGCCTCTGATCTTCTAGCTCATGTAGATACCCTTGGGCAGGAGCTTGCAGTGTTACCTCCTTCTTCAGAGAGGGATGCCACGTTAGATCTGATAGTCCGCATATATACATATCTATAATTAGCTTTGTATTTTCTTGAACAGACTAGCTTAGCCATTTTTTCATATACAGCACACACACATATATATATATATATATATATATATATATATATATATATATATATATATCAAACAATATTATATATGGTAGGGAAATATATTTTGATTCATTTCCCTTTTAGTTATGCCTTGATACTTTCTTGAAGTTTGCCTATTTCTTCAAGGCCTTGTGATCTTGATGCATTCTGAACTTATCCTTGATAGGTGGACATTGAGACTTCACAAGATCTCTCAGAAATGATCATTGATTTCTGTATATCCCTACCATCTTTGGTGTCTTGGGACTGGTATCTATATGGAAAAGTGGAGAGGAGGGTGGTTTTTTCCTCTTTGAGATTGACTACACCACAGATGGTTGCCAGTACTTCTATTTGTTAGAAGCCTAGTTAATTCCATCTCTTATGGATTGGTATTGCTCTTTGAGGCACGATCGGAGCTTAGATGGTCACCGAATCTTCTATTTGTGAGAAGAGGTTGGGTAATTCCATCTTTTTGATCTAAAACTGATGAAATATGGTGAATTGAAGGTTGATCTCAGTACCATGTGAAGAGTATATTTGTTCTGGTAAGGGTTAGACTGAACCATAAATGGTTGCCTACGTACTCCTATTGAAGAGGAGATCAAGTCTGCGTAGTTCGAACCTGGTGTAAGAGGTTCAGCGCTGAATGTGAAAGGCAGATAGGTGTAGAAATGTTTTTGTGGTTGTTTTTTGTAGAGAAAGGGCATAAATGTTTTTGTTATTTTTCATTTATTATGACCGGCCCATATAGAATATGTTTGCCTACATACTCCCGAGTATTAGGGAGATCAGGTCAACGTAGTTCACCCCTCAGGATGAATCGCAGCCAAAGAGAAGTTTGAATCCCATGTGAAGGCTATACTGCGGGAAAAAGAAAGTTTTATCCCATAATGGGGATAAAGTGCAGGTGTGGAAAAAGTTTGATCCCGTCTTCAGGACAAACTACAAGCGTAGAAAAGTTTAATCCCATCTTCAGGATAAATTGCAGGTTTGAAAATTTTAATCTCGTCTTCAAGATAAACTGCAGGTATGAAATTAGGTGAAACCGGGCTGCTGGTTTGAAGTTTATGTTTCCCTGAGGGGCAAAAGAGTATGTAGGAAAGAAAAGGTTCAAAACCGGAATGACTGGTGATTTGATGATCAAAACCAGGATGTTTGTTTGATGGTAACTTCAGACATAGTATCGTTTCACGGTGTCCGAGTTAATAAGTTGTGGAAATTCATCGCAATCCATTTCCTGCAATTTGAGAGCACCTCCTGTCGATACCTCCTTGACAAAAAATGGGCCTTCCCAGTTAGGAGAGAATTTTCCCTTAGATTGATCTTGGTTGTCAATGATCTTCTTTAAAACTAGTCATATTATTTGAACTGCCATAGTCAGACTTTTCTGTTGTAGGATCGTGCGATCCTTTGCTGATATAACTGACCATGGAAGATAGCCACAGTTCGCCTTTCGTCTATTAGAGACAATTGGTGATACATATCTTGTACCCATTGACCTTTATCTAACTGAGCATCCATCAACACTCTGAGGGATTCCATTTCCACCTCTATGGGGAGCACTACTTCCATCCCATAGGCTAATGAGTAGGGGGTTGGCCCAGTGGAAGTACACATGGAAGTTTTGTAGGCTAATAAAGTCAGAGGCAAGAGGTCAGGCCATCCTTTATGATTGGCGAACATTTTCTGCATAACTCCTCCATCATTTTGTTGTTGAGGTTCTTAGCATTGTCTGACACAATGACCTCTGGTTGTCCATATCGACAGATGACATTGTTTCTGATAAAAGCAATGATGACTTCTTTAGTAACTCTGGGGAAGTATGCTGCTTCTATCCATTTAGTGAAGTAGTCGATCATGGTGAATATGAATCGATGTCCATTACTGGCTTTGGGCTCGATGTGCCCGATTACGTCCATTCCCCGCATTGAGAAGGGCCATGGCGAACTCATATTAATGAGTTCCTTTGGAGGGGCATGGATAGCATTTCCATGAATCTGCATTGATAGCATCTCTTGACGTGATCATCATAGTCACCTTTGAGTGTAAGCCAATAATGCCATGTTCTAAGGATCTTCTTGACAAGCAGGGGTCAGCTCATGTGAGGGCCACATACTCCACCATGGATCTCATCCATGAGTCTCTGAGCTTGGTCTTTATCCAGACAGCTGGGGAGACCTAATCCTACTTCTCTTTTGTAGAGTGCATCTCCGCTCAGGTAGAATTTCATAGCAAGTCGATGAATCCACCTCTTCTCAGTTAGGCTCACCTTAGTGGGTATAGATCCATCTCGTAGATACTCCTTGATGTGTTGATACCAAGGGTTATGGATGGAAGGTAGTTCATCTGATACTTCTCCAACATAGTTCCCATAGAATGGGGTCTTTTATAGTGAATATGTGATTCTTGGCATGTTTTCTTTGTCAGGTATATGAATCAAGCAGACCAACGTTGCTAATGCATCCGAAAAATCATTCCTATTACGAGGAATGTGTAGAAAGGAGATTTCTTCAAACTCCAAAGCCATCTATAAAACTTGCCAATGGTAAGGCCGAAAATTTAATTTTTTAGTTTGATAGATTCCTGTGGATTGTCTGATTACCAATTAGAAATCCCCAAAGATAGTTAACCGCCTGACACCCATTGAACGGACAAGTATTAGCCCCATGATATAGCCTTCATAATCAGCTGTGTTTTTGGTACTGACAAACTACAATTTGACAGCAACGGGATACTGCTCCCCCGTACAGGATATTAGAACTGCTCCAGCTCCAAAACCTTCTGTGTTAACAGCTCCATTAAAATACATTTTTCACATACGGCATGTATCGTACTGATGTTGTTGCTGAACTGACTTAGGGCTCAGTTGGCTTCAACTATCAAATTTTAGAACAAAATGACTATTCAATTGGCTTCTAATAGACATATGGGTCCATCAACTAGTATTTAGGTGGGAGATTTTCCAACCATATCCACGCAATGTTGACCACATCAGAACATTTTTACACGTCTGCAGCTTATTTGTTCATTTTCTTCTAAAGTCAAAAGACTTAACAGATTTTCTAATGTTTTATAAGTAAACAAAAGTTCAGTGAATTTACTGTAAGAAATAGAAGTTTAATTATTAATTTGTAAGTTAACCTAAAATAGAGTGACTAAAAAAGTATTTATTCTGTGGTTTATTGCTATTTTTTGTTGATATTATTGTGAAAGTACATTGGCAGAAGAGAAAAAAACATCTTTGGGTTGATTGTTAGTTGGGAAATAAGGTAGGTACTCCTTTCATTCTATAAAAAGTCTCATTTGCATAATTTTGTAAATATTAAGTATATATTTTTGTTCTGTATTTAAATCTTAAAATAATAAGTTGTTATGATTAGCCTTTTATTAATATGAAACACTATTTGACACAAAAACTTAGTATTATGGGTATAAACGGATATATACCTTTTATTAATATGAAACACTATTTGAGACAAAAACTTAGCATTATGGGTGTAAACGAATATATACGAATTAATATATAGTAGTATCTGTATCCATTTATTTGCGGATACCTTTAAACCGAATACAGATAATATCCACTTTTTTTAATACGAATAATATCTATATTTTTTTTGAATAAGGATGCGGACGAATACGAATTTTTCGATTACCATTTACAGCCCTAACTATAATTAGAAAAAAAAATTAATGAGTTTTAAAATATAGTTTATTTGATCCCCCCCCCCCCAAATCTGGGTATCTTCAAACCCAACAGATGGTGCTACACGGTACTACCATTCATACATACATTCAATTGAAAAGTCTCAAAGGAACGAATATGTCTTCTATATATTAAAAATAATATTAACATTCCCCAGGTTCTTTACAACCATTATATTTATTCTTTTCATAATATCAAATATATTACAACATTAAACCTATACTATTACATAAGTATTATATGGGTTCGTCTTCGCCTTGCCCTTATCCTTGCTGGAGCCTTCGGTCCGTTCAATATTAGCTGCGTTCATATGGTTCAAGCAAGAGTAAGCATGACTAGCTCAGCAAGTACAACAATTCTATTTAACAATATGTTTGAATCATACAAATCCTATATCTTCAATAACTGAACAATAGTTACGAAGTACTATTGATAATTCAAAATAGCACTTCTCTTTTCTTTAAAATGTTTTACAATGAAAATATTCTGTAAAACATTAATTATGGTCCAAGACCTTGGGCATTTCATAATTTATTTGAAAAGGACATCCTGGCACAAAGTCCGTAAGTCCGATATTTCTTACGAGCACGTCTAGGTGATCAGCCTATAGTACTCTATGTTGATCAATACTACATTCATTAAACATATGTATGTTTAAGTTGTGGCATCCTCACATGCCTGTTGTTTAACGACAAAATATTTTAGCAAACTCAGTCTTCATTTGAAAACCACACCAATATAACTTGGTACAACATTGACCATACATTGATAGATTGTAAGAAATCCAACATATCATAAGTCCAGCCGAAAGAATTGGCATTAACTTCATCATATAACAATTCATGCATAAAAATACATGAACCACAAAGCTTTTCTAGATTGAACATAGACAAGGGTTAGAATACTTGCCTTCAGCGTCTGCTATTATTTTAATTACTTTCCACGGCAAGTCTTTAAGTCTCTACAATACATGATTATATAACATACCAATTTAGGTCATATATAATCAAGTATGTGTACTACTATATCTTACCCTTCTTCTCAATCTAATCGTGACTTGGATTTGTTACTATTGGTTTTGGCTTGCCGATATAGTTCACATTGTTCTTATATTAATGTTCAATTGATTATCTTTAACCCTTAAGTATCATACTTAAGGTTTAAACATGTCTTAACAATGTTTCATTAAGTTCCTTAGTTCATTGTAAATAAATTACCATTCATGTTATACTTATAAATTTCTTTATTGTCTAAACCCTAAGGCTGACGTTGCGGAGTCGGTCATTGCTCCTCTGTGTCACGTCGCGGCGTGAGTTAGCAGTGTGTCTTGTCCAGACTCGGTGCTGCGACGCGAGTCTCCTTCGCTATGGCCGCGCTGTAGCACCAATTAGCAGTGGGTCATGCCTTGGCCTCGCGCTGCGGCGCGTGCCTTTGTGCTCTGAGTCGCGCTGCGGCGTGGACTCTGTGCCTCAGAAAAATTTGAAAGATTTTTGACTTTGTGAGATTCCCAGGCTCGTATTTTCTTCGTTATAAGTCGAAATTGGCTCGTTCAAGAGCCTAAGGTTCACAAATTACATACTCTACGCGTTCATGTAAGAATTTTATCTATTTGACTTCGTTTACTCAAAATTCAACTATTGGTTCATTTTTAACGAAAACGATAAACATTCATGAACGTTCAACGCTTGTTTCTTTGTTCTAAGTCAGAATTCGGTCATTTTTGAGTACGCAACTCTATAATGCCAAATATGACTTATCTTCATCGAAAACCAATGTTTTCAAGTTCAAACACAAAATTCGACTTCCATTCTGAGAATTTCACGAATTCGACGATTATCGTCCAATCGTGCGAATTCGGGAAAAACTTCGTTACTAACCATTTGTTCATCAATCCAAATGGATTCAATTAATTAACTAGACATCTCAACCTACATATTACAACAACTTATTTTTAAGTTATGTTTTGACTTATTCTTTATAAGTTTATAACTTGACAAATTATAAACTACTAGATTCCATCCCTTATGACTTATTATTGGTTTAAGTCCTTTAAGCAACATTCTTATATTTTTTTCAATCATACTAACTTCTTAAGGTAAACATATGACAAGTTCATATATTTTCATCATAAGTTCATAACTTATTTAGGTTCATATTACTTATTCATGACTTATGCGACTTAAGTCCATTGCATATTCACTTCTTATGATTCTTAACATACATGACCATCACTTCTCTATCAAGATATCATGGAAGAGATGGAAAATTATTGGACAAGAGTCTTACCCTTGATGAACTAGTTCTTCTCTTCTTCTTGAAAATCTAACAATGTTAGTTTTGACTTATATGTGCTTATTCTCTCTAACACCTAAGTTGTTTTGTAACGGAAAGTTTTTGGATAATTTAACAAACAAATAATGAAATCCAACTTGCTATTTATAGACTTTCTAATGTTAGGGCAAATAAGTCATTAAGACATCCACCTCCTTTAGTAACCTCCTTACTATTCCATTCTTAACAACTAAGTAAACTTGCTAGCCATAGTAATTACTTGGAAACCACACAAAGTTCTTGGTCACCAAGTTCATCCATATCAACATGGGTTGCTCCATGGATCATGCTTTACCCATTGGATTACTAATTGGGCTTAGGTCCACTTAGATTAGCTTATCCCTTTAGGTTTATATTAATGTATTTTGGGCTTTTGATTAACAAACACTTGGGCTTGCACATCCAATTCTTATTGGACTTGTACATCCTACATAAATCACAAGTTCATTTACAAATGGCTTAAAGCCTTATTAAAAATTCTTTACCTGTAATTCTCGTATTCTAACTCGTATACTAAATCATAATATACGAAATACCATCATTCCCATATACTCGTATAATACTTCATATAATACTCACATACACTACCTCATATAATACATACGTATCATACGATCATTACATTAGATTCTTAATACTTGATTTTCCTAACGTTCTCAACTAAGTCCGAATGCAAAATATTAAGTTTTCCATACGTGAATCATTATTACATAATTCATCTCACCTTGATATTATAACGTTAAGTATTTCTCAGAAATTCAAAAATAATTCCCAAGAGGAAATCAATGAATAGTGTTTTTTGGAAAATTTCTCGAAAAATATTTATTTTCGTCTTGGAAATTCAAACACTTTAATTCCTTCACGTAGTTAAAATACTACGACGTTCCGACGTTTCTAGGTTATAGAATGACATTCTTCTTACTAACATATAATAATAACAAATAATATAATTTTATTCATTATTTTATTAAATAAAATTATTTTACAAAGGATCCGAATTTCTCGGTCGTTACATTCTTCCCCCTTATAAATATTATGTCCCCAAAATCTCGTCTCACATTACGCAAACAACTGAGGGTAATCCTTCCTTATCTTTTCTTCCAATTCCCACGTTGCTTCTTCTGCATTGTGGTTCTTCCATATCACCTTCACGGAAGGTATAACTTTATTCCGCAGAACTTGTTCTTTTCTATCGACAATTTGAATTGGTGTCTCTTCGTACGTTAAGTCCTTCTCAACATGAATAGACTCATACTCTATTACATGCTTATAATCCGGCTTATAAAGATGCAATACCAATACATGAAACACGTTATGTATTCGTTCTAGGTTTGGAGGTAACGCT
Source organism: Panax japonicus (assembly GCA_020205505.1). Classification (NCBI taxonomy): domain Eukaryota; kingdom Viridiplantae; phylum Streptophyta; class Magnoliopsida; order Apiales; family Araliaceae; genus Panax; species Panax japonicus. The sequence goes on from CM035108.1 coordinate 30,151,841, forward strand.
ACAATATAAGCTACCTCCCTACCCATTTTAACATTTCAAAAGGTCTTATAAACCATGGACTTAATTTTCCTTCCTTTCCAAAGTGTATCTTTCCTTTCCAGGAAGATACCTTTAGAAATACATAGGAGCCTACTTCAAATTCTCTATTTTCTCAATACAAGTCCTCATACTTCTTTTGTCTGTCTTGAGCTTCTATGAGACACATTCGTATTAACTTCCCCATATCTGTGGTTTGTTGCACTAATTCTGGCCTTAGCATTCGGTGTTCTCCCACTTCATCCCAATACAATGGTGTTCTACACTTCCTTCCATAAAAAGCTTCGTAAGGCGGCATACCTATGCTTGCATGATAACTATTGTTATACGCAAACTCTACTAACGGTAGATGATCATCCCAACTACCCTTGAAATCCATGACGCAAGATCTTAACATATCTTCTAACATCTAAATTGTTCTCTCGCTTTGTCTGTCACTTAGTTGATGATACGCCATACTCAGCTTTAACTGTGTTCCCAACTGCTCTTGTAGACACCTCCAACAGTTCGATGTGAATCGTGGATCATGATCTGACACAATCGATACTAGTGCTCCATGTCTGGAAATTATTTCCTTAGCATAAAGTTTAGCTAACAGGTCCAAGTTATACTTGACCCTAATTGGCAAAAAGTGAGCCGACTTCGTCAACACTATTACCCAAATTGCATCATACCCTTTCATTGTAGTTGGAAGTCCCACCACAAAGTCCATCGTGATATGTTCTCACTTCCACTCCAGAATCTCCAATGACTGTAACAAGCCACTTGGTCATTGATGTTTGGCCTTAACTTTCTGACAAGTCAAGCACCTACTCACATACTCAGCTATCTCTCTCTTCATGTTTGGCCACCAAAAACTCTGTCAAAGATCTTGATACATCTTAGTACTCCAAGGATGAATCAAAAACCTCGAACTATGAGCCTCTTGTAACACATGCTCCTTTAATTCCATTTCATTCGGAACCCAAATTCTTCCTTCAAATTTTAATAATCCCTCATTATCAAGACTAAATTGTATGTCTTTTTCATTGGTTAACCTCTTCTTCATCTAGTCACACTCATCAGTTTTAAGCTGCACCTCCTTGACTCTCTCTACGATAGTAGATTGCATCTCTGTCACAAATAGTATTTGCCCCGACTCACTCGGAAACTTCACTTCTAATTCCATCCTAGCCATCTATGTTATTAACTCAGTTTGAGCCGTTAACATAGAAAACTTCTTCCGACCCTTTCTACTTAAGGCCTAGGCAACTACATTGGCTTTTCTAGGGTGATACAGGATTTCACAGTCGTAATCCTTTATCAACTCCAGCAATCTCCTCTGTCTCATATTCAACTCTTTCTGTGTAAAGATATATTTTAGACTTTTATGGTCCGTGTATATCTTACATTTCTCTCCATAAAGATAATGTCTCCATATCTTTAAGGCAAAAACTATTGCGGCCAGTTCCAGATCATGAGTAGGGTAAACTTTCTCATAATCCTTCAACTGCCTTAATGTGTACGCAATGACCTTGCTGTATTGCATGAGCACGCAACCAAGTCCTTTATGCGAAGCATCACTATAAACTACAAAATTTTATGTGTCATCGGGTAATGACAAAACAGGTGCTTACTTAACCTCTTCCTCAGTTCCTGAAAATTGTCTTCACATTTATCAATCCACACGTATTTCACCGTCTTCCTTGTTATGTTAGTCAACGGAGTAGCTATCTTCGAAAAATCCTGGATGAATCTTCGATAGTATCCTGCTAACCCAAGGAAACTCCGCACCTCAGTAGGCGTTTTCGGTTTTTCCCAATTCATGACGGCTTCCACCTTCGCTGGATCTACCAAAATCCCGTCATGGTCAATAACATGACCCAAAAACTGTACCTTTTCCAACCAAAATTCACACTTAGTGAACTTCACATACAACTTCTCCTTCCTTAGTGTCTCCAACACTAATCTTAGGTGTTCAGAATGATCTTCTGGCATCTTAGAATAGAATAGAATATCATCGATAAACACTACGACGAACTTGTCCAAATATTATTTGAACACTCTATTCATCATAACCATAAATGCAGCTGGTGCATTAGTCAACCCAAATAATATCACTAGAAATTCGTAATGACCATAACGAGTCCTGAATGTTGTCTTTGGTACATCCTCCTTCCTAACCTTCAATTTGTGATACCTCGTCCTTAAATCTATTTTAGAAAAATACTTAGCCCCTTTCAACTGATCAAAAAGATCATCGATCCTGGGCAATGAGTATTTATTCTTTATCGCTAACTTGTTCAACTCTCTATAGTCGATACAAAGTCTTAACTATCCGTCCTTCTTCTTGACAAACAATACCGGTTCTCCCCAGGGTGAAACACTCAATTGTATGTACTTTTTGTCCAACAGTTCTTGTAACTGTACCATTAACCCCTTCATCTCCACTGGCACGATACGGTACAGTGCTCTAGAAATTGGTGCCGCTCCTGGCACAATGTCTATTACAAACTCAGTCTCCCTATCCGGTGGAAGACCCGACAGTTCATTTAGAAATACATCCGCAAATTCTCTAACTATAGGTATTTGTTCCATGGTTGCTATTACTGTCTAGGTATCAACAACATGACACAGATAACCTACACATCCCTTACTCAATAATTTTCTAGTTTGTGTCATGGTTAGACAACACAAACGTCCCGACGATTTATTCCCGTAAAATACTACCTGGGGTTGTTTTAACGTTCTAATATTTATACATTTCTTCTGACAATCTATAATTACCCCATGGTTTACCAACCAATCCATTTCGAGAATTACATCAAATTTTCCTAACTTTATCGGTAGCAAATCTATCGATAATTTACAACCCCGTATGTCCACGCAATAACTTCTATGAATATTTTCAATAAGAATTATCTCTTCGTTTTCTACCTTAATATTTAAAGGTATAGGCAACCTTTCGGGAAGTAATCCAAATCGTCTAGCAAAATCACATGCTATAAATGAACAAGTAGCACCCGAATCAAATAGCATGTAAGCATTTATGTCGTTGATCGGAATAATACCTGCGATGACGTCCCCTGATGCAACTGTAACTTGGACTGTCATATTAAAGGTATGGCCCATCGGCCTACCCGGCTGCGTTGGACCACTAATAGCTAACTTACCGCTATTAGTGCCCTGGTTCCCATCCGTCCCCTTCTTTGGGCAATTCTTTGCCACATGGTCAGTTGACCCACACACAAAACATCCGTGATTTTTCTTCGGACTTGGATAGTTAGGCAAAATATGCCCCTCATGTCCATAGTTTTAGCATACGACCTTCCTCTTGAGACAGACTCCTAAGTGACTCTTCCCATAGGTCTTGCAGGCCTCCATTCTTCTCTTCGGGTCTCCTTGCTTCACTCCGGTATTCCAAGAGTTAACCATCTTCCGTTTATACCCTTTGTCACTCCCTCTAGCTCCCTCGACTTTCACTCCCTCATCCACTTTCCCTTTATTCTTCTTATCTTTGTGGTACTGGCTCAACGCCTCACTACCACCTTCAGCATTATCGTTTTCTCTAAAATGGTCCCAAAAGAAGTACTCTGGAACACAAAAATACAGTTATAGTGTAAAACCCCAAATTTTACGAATAAAGATTTAATTTTCTCGAAATAATTTTTTTAATATTATGGTGTGGATTTGATATAATGTTATAGTTGTGGGTAATATTTATAAATTTTGCAAAGTATGCAAGTTGTTATATAATATTCGAGTGGTCGGGGAATATTCATTTTAACAGGGAATATTCGTACAACGGCACAATCATTGGTGGACCCCACAACGGAATTATTGTCGGATTGAGAAAACGAAAAAAATATTTTTATGAAAATAACGGTGGAAGTTTTACCGTTAAAACTGTTGAACTACTCGGTAGTAAAAGTACAGTAATACGCGTGGGTGCATAGTAGCACACGGTATTGATTATTGATGCTTACGTGAGAAGTCACTCAGTTTTGTTCAATTATTGCTACAGTAATTGCTGCATTGTATCTCACGTTATTTGACTCAATTATTGTCAATATTTTATATATTATTAAATCAATAATTGAGACGACAAAGTTACTAATATTATAATTTTAAATATTAACGATGTCTAGAAGTTCTGTCAATGAGAGGTTTGGTCACCTATTTACGCGCCAATAGGGAGAAATCCTTATTGGAAAGCCCCCTCTTTCCTGAGAACAACCTGGTCGACTAATATTGGGAATTATAATGATAAATGTTGTTAAAAATATTGAGGTGATTTTTATGAGGTATTTGTTGTATTTTTAGACCCCTCATTTATCCATTTTCAAAATGATCGGTAGAAAATTTTTAGTATTTTTGTGGGGGCCACATGTGGGGCCCAGGTGTGACTTTAGAAATCTTATCATTTGGGGGGGAGTCACGGGAAAGTTTATATATATATATATATATATATATATATATATATATATATATATATATATATATATTATTTTATTATTATTATAAATATAATAAAACAGAAAACTTTTTATATAAAACAGAATACTTTTTATAAAGTTTTATTTTATTTGATTATAAATAGAATATATTATATTTTATTATGCATAGTATTTGTATAGTGCCTGTATAGTGTTTGCATAGTAAAAACTTTTTATATAAAATATAATACTTTTATAAAGTTATTTGTTTTATTAGATTTTAAATAAAATATATTATATTTTATTATGCATAGTGTCTGCATAGTGTTTGCATAGTAAAATCTTTTTATATAAAATAGAATACTTTTATAAAGTTATTTGTTTTATTAGATTTTAAATAATATATATATACATATATATTTTATAAATAGAATATATTATATTTTATTGCATAGTATCATTTCCATTCTCCTATAAATAGGATGCTTAGTTATAATTGAAAAACCACACTAGAAATTCAGAGAATTCTTCTTCTATAATCTTGATCGTATTTCTTTAGAGTTTAAGAAAGCTTTGAGCGTAGAGAATAGTGCAAGTTTTCTTCAAGTATATTGATGAGTGAGTTTTATACACATGAATTGGATACATTCGGGCTTAATTTATTGTTGTTCTCAATTCTTTTAGGATGTTTTTATGTGTTTGTGTCTATTCAAGCATGTTTTATATTGTTTTGTAGGAATTGGGACAAAAGTTACTTGGATCGACGTTTGGGGTGGCTAGATTCGCGTTTTCGGCTTGCCATTTACACAGTAGTTATTTAAGAGCCAATTTGACTATAGTTCCAAATATTATTTCGAAAAACTTCAAGAATTAAAGTTGTAAATCTACTTCTCCTCTTTCCGGATCATCTTGAATCATCTAAATCGGAGTTTGGACGAAGAAGTTATGGCCATTTTCCCAAAGGAATTCGGAGCAGAAAATATCAAATTTTGGGCCAGCGCCGGGGCGCAATTTTTAGTGTATTTTGCAGCGCCGGGGCGCTGGGGGGCAGAATCCCAGCGCCGTGCCCAGCGCTGGGGCACTGGGGAAGGGCCTAGTGATGGCCTGGACGCGTTTTGGGCGAATTTTGACACCTTTTTGACTCCAAATAGGATTGGGTTTGTTCCTAAGCTAAAAATTAGACTTGTAACCTATAAATACATGATGTAAGGCATAAAATAAGAGGAGATTAGATAGCTTAGATTAGAGATATACTCCATTAGATTAGAACATAACCCTAGTTCTTATTAATTTTGGAGATTGAAGTAACTTGGAGACCATTGAAGATCAAGAGCAAGAGCAAGAGGGGAGCATCAGATTTGCTGACAACAGATTCTATTCTCTTCTCTTATCAAACTTTTACCTTTTAATATCTATTCAATTGTGGATTCTTGGTTTCCATTCATTAATTATGAACTAACTTTTTTTTATTAAGATTTCAATTGAACTTTTTATGGCTATGAATTAGTTATTCATTATATTCCAGTTATTTATGTTAAAGTGAGTTGTTTATCTTGTCATGTGCATATTGCTTAATTATCTGATCTGTAATTACTTTGTTACTCTAGAAGGAATTGGAAGAGGAATTCTAGGGTTAGAACTGGGCATGATATCATGTGACTTAGTTATTTGCAAAGTGAATAATTAGGTTTGTGAATTGAATGGAAATATCTGTTCACCGCATGTAACACATAAGGAATTGGGTTTGGAAAGAGTTTAATTCAATTATTTTGCATAGGAATATAGCAAGATTAATCTGGATTAAATAGAAGACAATTGATCACTTGGAAAAGGACTTTTGGCATTTGAGAATTCCTGTTAACAATTCAGTAGACATAATAATTGGGATAATTAGATAATTGATTTATAATTCATAATTGAGGATATTGAAGTCTTAATCTTTATTTATTTGAATTCATTTATAAAGTAACATAGTTTTAATTGGTTAATTTAGTTTTCTTAATTAGAAAAAACACAATTTGAGATTGTTTAAATAAAATTAGTTTGGTTAAGAATTAGTACTTGGTGATTTTTATTAAATAATTCCTCGTGGGAGCGATACTTTTCTTATCACTTTATTACTTGTTGGCCGTGTATACTTGCACGTATTCATTGATTGCAAAATCGATCAACAAGTTTTTGGTGCCGTTGCCAGGGAATTAATTTAATAATTATTTTCCAATATTAATTTCAATCAAATTAGTCTTAATTTAAACATTTTTATTTTTATTTTTAATTCTCTTTCTATAATTCTCTCTTTTCAGGTACCATGGATGACTTTGTGTATCAATGGCCATACACGAACATGACTCAACAAAGGGGAGCGGAGATTGAAAGACTCGAGAAACTTTCTGCATTGTCAGCACAGATTGAGACACTTTCGAGGATGTTTGAAGCTTTTGAAGCTCAGCGTCGTCAAAGTATGGCGGTTACTTGTGATTATTGTGCTGGAAATCATATGAGTCATCAATGCGCCATCAGTTTCGAGTCGGTACAGTATAGTGGTGATTACCCCAATAATTATGTCTATCCCAACAACTATCATCAGGATTGGGGGTATCACCCGGATTTTTCATGGAGTAACAATCAAGATCAATTTTATGCTCCAAGTCCAACATACCCACAGGATTTCTTGTGTCCACCTCCACTACAACAGGAAGAACATTCAAATTGGGAGGAAGCCTTGGAAAAATTTATTAAAGCTTCTGAAAAAAGGAATGAGGAACAAGACAAGAAAATGAATCAAGTAGAGATGAATTTGCAAAGCCAAGGGGCATTGATCAAGAATCTGGAAAATCAAGTGGAACAGATAGCACATGCGTTGAACAACCATCCTCAATACACCTGGCCCTATGACATGGATTCCGAGACTGATGGTGAGCCCGATCCAAATCTACAACTGGATGAGCCACGAGATGAAAAAGAGGAGACAAGTGGGGATAATGACAACAAGGTCGGTGAAGAACTAATTGTGAGACCCAATGATGATGAGCCAATGTTATTTATGCCTCAAGTACCTTCTCCTCCACAGTTCAAGAGTCCGGTTAGATTTGCAAAACCTTGTCCGATTGGTAGTCATGTCGTCGGCAATACTCTCTGTGATGTAAAAGCAAGTACACCTACGAAACCATGGTGCGATGAGCTGGAGAAGATAGAAGAAGAAATTTTTGTGTCTGACAAGCCTCAATACCAGAATATATTCGCAGACACAATGGAGAAACCACCTAGATGCTGGACGTTCTTGAATGTGATCTTATCTAAAGAAAGCATGCTAGGTGACTTTAATACAATGGCTATTACAAATGGGAACCTACCAAAAACTATATTATTTCTGATGGATGGAGGGTTTCTCAACTTTCGAAGAGGAATTGGATAGCGTTGACCAGACAAAGTCAGGCTGAAAGACTGTAAAACAAGCGCTTATTAAGAGGCAACCCAAGTTTAATTTTTATTTTTAGTTTTTATTAAGTTTTATATTAGTAGTTTTGAATTTGCATTTATTTAGGATTTAATAAAATTGTTTCTATCATGGTTTTACAGGTTATTCAAGTCAAATTCAAGGGTGGTGCCCAATTTGCTCCATGTGCTTAGCCTATTCTCCAAACTTAGCGGACAAGGAGGAAGATTGCTATATTTTCAGGGAAGTCCTCTGCTTTAATTTTTTCTATTTCAGTCATTGAGGACAATGTCTAGTTTAAGTTTGAGGGTATTTTAGTGTCGTATTGCATATAGTTAGTTATTCACATTGTAAGTTCGTTATGTTTTCGGGTTATTTACATTTAGTTTTTGCATTCAGTTTTTTATTTAAAAAAAAATTTAAAAATCGCAAAAATAGTAGTTAGTTTACTATGTTTGTTGCAGTTAGTTTATATTTGCATGATTCCAACTGTTAGATAGTAAAAGTCTATTTTGGCCAATGATGAGACTGGAGTTAAGTAGATAAGTATAGTATTGAATATTCAGGCTTTGATGTGATTTCTTGTTATGAATTGAATTTTTTTCCTGTTTGAAACTGGTATAACCAAGGTTAGCACGTTAATAATAGCTATGTTAACTGATTAAGTTTAAATTGATACATAATGGATTTCTTAAGGATAATACTAGTGTGAAGGAATGAAAGACATGAATAGGCGGAGATGGCTAAATTTTGATAAAAACTTAAGTTTGGGGGGAAATTTTAGGGTTATTTAAGCTTTAAAAAAAACATGTTGAGTCTTGTGGTTGGTTGAGGAGAAACACTCCCCATAAACACAAGCGTGAGATGGAGCGTAAAAGTCACTCACCAACCATCTATCAAAAAAAAAGAGAAAAAGAAAAAAAAAATTACCGTGGCTAGTTTTGTTTCGGGGCCTTTGTTACTTGACTAAGTACACCCGAAGGGGTATCTTAAAACCTAGCGCCCTAAGGTCTTATATGGTCTGGGAGTCGTTGGTCGAAAGCTCGCTAAGGGGTGACACTGTTAGCCTAATGGAATGAGACATTGCACAGTCATGGTTAAAAAAAAACAATAAAACGGGAAAAGAGCAAAAAGCCCCCGTAATGAAAAGTAAAGCATAAGTATCCCAGATTGGACTCTTGAACTTGGTGGATGTTTGACTTTAGTTGGATCTAGCTTGTTCCTGAATTTTGTGAGTTTTCACTGTATGATGCCTTCGAAGATATCTATTATGTCTTAAATTTGATTTTATGTCAGTTAACATTGTTGTGGAGCACACACGCACTATATCAGTGATAACAGTCTAAGATTTGATGATTGATTGGGAAATTACAGATTTGTTTTAATATGATGTATTATCATGTTTACTTGATTTCTCTAAGGTCGGTTGAATAGACTTATTTCTGTCATTACTGTTGGATTCGTCGGCATATAGATTAGTTTCATTACATTGCATTGCATAACATTTTTGTGTTTTTGCTTGAGGATAAGCAAAGGTTTAAGTTTGGGGGTATTTGATGAGTGAGTTTTATACACATGAATTGGATACATTCGGGCTTAATTTATTGTTGTTCTCAAGTCTTTTAGGATATTTTTATGTGTTTGTGTTTATTCAAGCATGTTTTATATTGTTTTGTAGGAATTAGGACAAAAGTTACTTGGATCGACATTTGGGGTGGCTAGATTCGCGTTTTCGGCTTGCCATTTACACAGCAGTCACTTCAGAGCCACTTTGACTATAGCTTCAGACATTATTTCGAAAAACTTCAAAATTGAAAGTTGTAGATCTACTTCTCCTCTTTCCGGATCATCTTGAATCATCAAAATCGGAGTTCGGACGAAGACGTTATGGCCATTTTCCCAAAGGACGTCGGAGTAGAAAATATCAAATTTTGGGCCAGCGCCGGGGCGCGATTTTTAGTGTATTTTGCAGCGTCGGGGCGCTGCAGGGCAGAATCCCAGCGCCGTGCCCAGCACTGGGGAAGGGCCTGGTGATGGCCTGGACGCGTTTTGGGCGAATTTTGACACCTTTTTGACTCCAAATAGGATTGGGTTTGTTCCTAAGCTAAAAATTAGACTTGTAACCTATAAATACATGATGTAAGGCATAAAATAAGAGGAGATTAGATAGCTTAGATTAGAGATACACTCCATTAGATTAGAACATAACCCTAGTTCTTATTAGTTTTGGAGATTGAAGCAACTTGGAGACCATTGAAGATCAAGAGCAAGAGCAAGAGGGGAGCATCAGATTTGCTGACAACAGATTCTATTCTCTTCTCTTATCAAACTTTTATCTTTTAATGTCTATTCAATTGTGGATTCTTGGTTTCCATTCATTAATTATGAACTAACTTTTTTTATTAAGATTTCAATTGAACTTTTTATGGGTATGAATTAGTTATTCATTATATTCCAATTATTTATGTTAAAGTGAGTTGTTTATCTTGTCTTGTGCATATTGCTTAATTATCTGATCAGTAATTACTTTGTTACTCTAGAAGGAATTGGAAGAGGAATTCTAGGGTTAGAACTGGGCATGATATCATGTGACTTAGTTATTTGCAAAGTGAATAATTAGGTTTGTGAATTGAATGGAAATATATGTTCACCGCATGTAACACATAAGGAATTGGGTTTGGAAAGAGTTTAATTCAATTGTTTTGCATAGGAATATAGCAAGATTAATCTGGATTAAATAGAAGGCAATTGATCACTTGGAAAAGAACTTTTGGCATTTGAGAATTCCTGTTAACAATTCAGTAGACATAATAATTGGGATAACTGGATAATTGATTTATAATTCATAATTGGGGATATTGAAGTCTTAATCTTTATTTATTTGAATTCATTTATAAAATAACATAGTTTTAATTGGTTAATTTAGTTTTCTTAATTAGAAAAAACACAATTTGAGATTGTTTAAATAAAATTAGTTTGGTTAAGAATTAGTACTTGGTGATTTTTATTAAATAATTCCTCGTGGGAGCGATACTTTTCTTATCACTTTATTACTTGTTGGCCGTGTATACTTGCACGTATTCATTGATTGCAAAATCGATCAACATATATCCCCGCCCTACTCGTCGGAATACTCTTCTTTTTCAGGTAAGGGATATTATTTGTTGTACCCGTAAGGGGTATTATTCTTTCATATTCTTGAAGAGAGTTATTTTCTTTCAAATACTCGTAAGAGTTGTTATTCCATTCTTTATTATTATGTTGGAATAACATGTCTATGCAAAGTACCTCATACATGGTGAAATTCTTCTGTTATTCCATTCTTTATTATTCTGTTGGAACATCCTGTCTGTGCGGATTACACATAACTTGGTTTCATTCTTTATTATTCTGTTGGAACATCATGTCTGTGCAGATTACGTATGACATGGTTCCATTCTTTATTATTCTGTTGGAATATCCTATCTGTGCGTTTACGCATGACCTGGTTCGATTATTTATTATTCTGTTGGAATAACCTATCTATGTGGATTACCACATGCATGGTGAATGACCATTCGTATTCATTTCTTATTAAATTGTGAAAATGATCTGTCTACGTGGATTACCGCATGGCGGGTGAAAATCAATTACAGTTTCATATATTCTATGATACTAAATTGGTTAAAATTTTGGCATCTATACTCCATGAAATTAGTGGAATATCCTTGATATTTATGCTTCATCCAGTATCTTTTCTTGGAAATATTCTTCTGAGCATTCTTGAATTTTACTCTACAAAGAAGTATCCTATTAAAAATTTGGACGTTATTGGTTCCTGGATAAATTAATTCTTGAACTTGTTTTATTGAATTATTATGTCATTGTCATCATCCTCATGTTTATATTATGTTGAAAGTCATATGTGGCCTGTAGTGTATAGATGGACTTGGTATGATTATGACTAGGGATTATTCGGTATAATCATGACCGTAATATTACAAATGATGTGGAAAAAGTCTTCATTGGCCCGTAGTGCATTGATGGACAGTTTTTGGTATGATTATGGCTATAAATTCTCTTCGGCCAAGGGTGTAAAGATGAATTGTTTTATGGCATGATCAAGACCGTTGATGAAAACACGATTATCTTTGGACTGTAGTGCATGGATAATTCGTGGTCATGATACTAAAGAATATCCTTGGCATGTAGTGTAGGGATGATTTGATGATGTGGATTATTTATTAAGTTGAGTCTCAGCGATAAAATTGATGATAAATTTTTTTAAATCATAGAAGATAGTAGATTTAATTCTCTATTTGACTCTTCTAATGGATTGCTTGTTCCGCTGCAGTTAAACTTGATGTTTGTTATATTATATCAGTTTAACACTGTTGAAGGCTAACGATAATTTATTCTGCATTATCTTAGTCATAATATTTCTTACTGGGCTAGTTGAGCTCACCCTTTTTGCTTTCATTGCTCTCTTCAAGAAATGAGAATGAAGCAAGGACTAGTTGGGAAATGGAGTGACGGTCCAGATGATAGCATTAGTAGTCCTCACTATTCTATAAAATAGTGTGATAATAAATGTAATAAGATTGAATTTGAGTGTGGATATTGTCTAGAAGACAATGTTTGTATTAAAACTCTCAGATTTTGTTTTGTCGTATTTTACACGACAATTGTATAATTAAGTTGTATTTGAATTATATACCATGTATTTGGCAACTCAGAATGGGTGATGTATACCTATTTTGGGGGCGTCACATATAAAGACAGGATTTCAAGCCCTGCTCGAACCGTCGCGCCTTTCTAACCTCGGTGTCCACTTGGTGTGGAGAAAACCTTGCCAGTTCATTAAACTTGGCTGCATATTGGGGAACCGTCATGTCCCCTTATTTCAAATCTAAAAAATGCATCTCCATTCTTCCCTGCATACTCGTGGGAAAGTAGTTCTTGAAGAATATCTGCTTGAACCTCACCCACACTAAATTCTCGATCCCGGCCCTAGCCTGATTGGCCTCCCACTAAAAGTTGACCTTTCCCTTCATCATATAGGTTGCAAAGGCAACCTTCTAGGCCTCGTCAACATTTGCTATCACAAATGCCTTCTCAATTTCTTTTACCCACGTTTGGGCTTTGACAGGGTCCGTAGTTCCTTTGAATTTCGATGGACCGACACTTTTAAAATCCTTAAAGGTAGTAGCTCGTGCTACTCCAGAATTTACTGGGATATTAGCCGCAGTTCTATTAAATGCGGCTGTTAAAAGATTAACAAACTCCTGCATGGGGTTAACTTGACCTCCCTCTTGTTGATTTACATTAGCGGCTTGGTTTCGTTGTACACTTCTTGGCGGCATTTTGTTGATACAATAAACAACACATCGCGTTATTATTCCTTTCTTATTAGTTAGTTATTATTCATGATTAAACAATAACTTCAACATTCATTACTCAATATTTTTTCAAAAAAGGCTTATATTGATTTCTTCATTTTAGTATAATACTGCATCGATTACATTACACAGCCTAAACTGATTACATTACTTTCCCGCAATTGCTTTCCAAAAATTGGAATTTATAAAAGACTACCCTTTGTTATACAAAAGAGGGTTTTACGTCACTACTGGATACAAAATATTTACATATCTAAACTACTCTAGCTACTACTATATTACATCTGCCTTGGCAAGATCGACAATAATATCACGGCTGATAGTATGTCGCATCTGCCCTGCCTCAATGGGATAACCAGCTACTTGCTGCTAAAAGTCCGCATGAGAACTCCTATGAATATATGGCATTCTTCTTATCTTCTGCTTTTTGGTCTTTAGCTCCCCCCCTAAGCTCCAAGACATCCTATTTCAGCTCATGGACCTTGTCATTAGCCAAAACCCTCTCATCGTGCTCATGCTCCCACATGGACTCCACGTCCGTCTTATCTTCTATAACAGCCTGGAGCTCTGCTTTTAGCTCCTTAACCTCCTGATAGTAATGAATGTTTCTATCCAACACTGACATAAATAATGACATCATTGACTCCCCCGGAGCCATTTCAGCTGTTACTGCTACTAGGTTGAAGGACACTACCTACACCCCTTCTTCAATCATGTCGTCAAACACAGACATGAGATCAGGGTCCTTTGAGTCTCCAGACTCAACCTCTATAACTTCGGGCTCTGCCGCTATGGGGTTTGGTATAATATCTATCTAATTAATCGATCATTCACTAACTACCTGTACATCTAACTACATTCCATTTACACCTGACATCAACACAAAATAATTAAGTTGATTAGTACACGTCAGTAGAATAATAAAAACACATAACATATTCAAAATGCATTTTTATAAGGTTATTTTCTTCTTTTACTTCTTTAACTTCTCTTAAGGTTATGAGTTAAGGTTTTTAATTCCCCCCTTAAGTTTTATAACCTAATGTTTTGATACCAACCTGTGACGCCCCCAAATTCGGGTATTTTCCAACCCGAAAGATGGTGCTACACGGTACTACCATTCACACATACATTCAATTGAAAAGTCTCAAAAGAACAAATATGTCTTCTATATATTCAAAATAATATTAACATTCCCCAGGTTCTTTACAACCATTACATTTATTCTTGTCATAATATCAAATATATGACAACATTAAACCTATACTATTACATAAATATTCTACGGGTTCGTCTTCGCCTTGCCCTTATCCTTGCTGGAGCCTTCGGTCCGTTCAATCTTAGTTGCGTTCATATGGTTCAAGAAAGAGTGAGCATGACTAGCTCATCAAGTACAACAATTCTATTTAACAATATGCTTGAATCATACAAATCCTATATCTTCAATAATTGAACAATAGTTACGAAGTACTATTGATAATTCAAAATAGCACTTCTCTTTTCTTTAAAATGTTTTACAATGACAATATCCAGTAAAACATCAATTCTTGTCCAAGACTAACATTTCATACTTTATTTGAAAAGGACATCCCGGCACAAAGTTCGTAAGTCCGATATTTCTTACGAGCATGTCTAGGTGATCAACCTATAGTACTCTATGTTGATCAACACTACATTTATTAAATGTATGTACGTTTAAGTTGTGGCATCCTCACGTGCCTGTCGTTTAACGATAAAACATTTTAGCATACTCAGTCTTCATTTAAAAACCACACCAATATAATTTTGTACAACATTGACCATACAATGATAGATTGTAAGAAATCCAACATATCATAAATCTGGCCGAAAGAATTGGCTTTAACTTCATCATATAATAATTCATGCATAAGAATACATGAACCATAAAGCTTGTCTAGATTGAACATAGACAATGGTTAGAATACATGCCTTCAGCGTCTGCTACTGTTTTAATTACTTTCCACGGTAAGTCTTTAAGTCTCTACAATACAAGATTACATAACATACCAAATTAGGTCATATATAATCAAGTATGTGTACTACTATATCTTACCCTTCTTCTCAATCTAATCATGACTTGGATTTGTTACTATTGGTTTTGGCTTGTCGATATTGTAAGACCCCGAATTTTATGAAATAAAAGTATTTAATCTTTCTTATAATTGTTATTCAGTAAATGGTTAAATTGATAAGAAGTTAAAGTTAAGGGTGAGATATGAATTTTTTTTCAAAATAAGCAAGTGGCTATAAAATACTCATTGTTGTCGTGGAATATTCTTGTTGTCAGGGAATATTCGTATGACGGCGCAGCCAGTTGTGGGCCCCATAACAGAATAACTGTCGGATGAAAAAAATAACAAGTTTGAGTTTTTATAAATAACGACATAATCGTTACTGTTAACACTGTTGGAATACCCGGTGGTTAAAATACAATAATACACGTGATTGCACAGTAGCACACGGTATTGCATAGTATTTTTGAATTATTGATTCTTACGTAAAAAGACACTACTCAATAATTATTGCAGTAATTACTGTTCAATATTTTATTTTATTGATTCAATAATTGTTGCGTTGATATTTTATATTATTGTTGTTTAAATAATTGTCACGGAACAGTATTTCCCATTATCAGATCAATAATTCATATTATTTGAATAATATTATTAGATAGCATTATTGGCAATGTCTAGAAAGTTCTGTCAAAGAGAGGTTTGGTCACCTAATTGCGCGCCAGTAAGGAGAAATCTTTATCTGAAAGCCCCCTCTTTCCTGGGAACTGCCTGGTTGTCATTATTGTGATTCTGTAATATTGTTTGTGAATTATTAATTATTGATTTATATGATAAGAAAATATTTATTTGATGTGGATATAATTGATGGATTTATTTATGTGGTTATAAATGAAGGAATTAATGCTGAGGTGTTTTTTCAGTATTTTGTCGGAATGGAGACATTAAAAAAATAAATCAATGTTCTTAAAGTTCCATTGCGTGAGTTGTAATTTTAATCCAACCGTTGGATCGTTGTGATTTTTGGATATCTTTTACATATATAAGTTGAGTATATATCCACAAATTTTGAACCGTTAAAAATTAACGCATGATATGTTATGAATGTTAAAAGGCATTAAAAATCATCCGTTTGTGGATTTCAGACATTTTATGTTTGGAATTTGGAAAAACTTAAAGCTACAAAGTTGTAGAGAATTCGATTTCGTGTGGAATGGATATAAAATTCATATTTTTCTGATAAAAGGGCTATTTATTATGAATTACTGAAGTTTCAGAAAATAAAATATTTTTTTATTAAAAACATGGGTGGGCCCCACTTTTGATTGGTGTAGAAAGCATGTACTGAATTGGAGGCCCCACTAGAGGTGGCTAAGTTTTGTTCAAAGCATGCATACATAGAAAAATTATAATATTATTTTATTATTTTAGTCTCATTTGGTGATAAGTGGTATTTTTACCTACTTACTAAATACCAATTCATGCGAATTGTGCCCATCTCAAGTACATTTTATTGTGATTTAGTTGCATTTCACGTTATTCTGTATTTTATTTACTTAAAACTCCTTTTGGTGAATAAGTGCAGGAATCGGCTTAATTTTGGTGGTATTAGTGGGCACGAGGCCAATGGATGCGTGAAGACGAGGCATAAGCGGGGATATGCATGGCATAGAGATGAAGCATGGAGACCAAGCAAACAAGAGGATCAAGCATGGAAGAGCAGATAGCAGAAGCAGAAGCCAAAATCCAGAACCAGAACTTGCAGGCAGCAAGTCGCGCGGCCGCGCGACATAACAGCTTGGGGAGCGCGCACCCGCGCGAGTACCCGGGCTAGACACTGATGATCTACTGCAAGTTGCGCGGCCACGGGCAGAAGACGCGTGCCCGCGCGAGAGGTTGGCTGGACAGGGCAGACATTCTGTAAGTCTCGCGCCGACGCAAGACATAGGCTAGAGACGCGCGCGGCCGCGCGCGATGCTAATGCTGGAATTTTATTTTAATTTTAATTCTTAATTAAATGATGTGTAATTGGTTTTAAACGATTTTGACTGGTGTCAGAGAATACTTGATAACTTTTAGAGTAATTTTCACGATAGTACCTAGGTATTTACACTTTGGGAGAGATTCTAATGTAGAACGAGGCCTTAACGTCTACTTTTCCAATTCTTCTTGGGATTATCTACCATTGTGGATTTCTATTCTTATTTACTGGATTTCTATGAGGATTTAAACGTTGATCATTGATTTCTATTCAGCGATTGGGTTTGATTGTTCTATCTTTCATATTTCAATTATTTTCTTATTGATCATGTTTAGTGTTGATCCCATAATGGCTTTTGGTTCAGCCATTAACTTAATTCCATTATGTGATTTTAACGAATTTTAATATGTAGTTTGGTTGTACACTTAAATGTTAAGGTTGTTTTGCATATCATATGGACTATCTGTAATGATTGTTTTACATGTACGAATGCTTTATCACCATTCATCTCAGTACTTGTCTGGAATTGACAATGAACATATAGGTATGGATTGTAATCATGATAGCATACGAATATGGGGTTGTCGTATAGCTTGCGAATTTTGTGAACCAGATAGACATATATTGTTTCACCGTAAGTGCTAGAATAAGGGCTCAGCTTCAAATCAATATAAATGCAATTTCATATAGACATATAGTGATTTCAGTTGTATTGGTGATTAGATAGAGTCCAACATCTGTAGGTGTTGTGTAAGTAGGTTATAGTGCATTGAAAAATGGTTATAACTCTATTCGTGCTCTGGGCTATTTTCCTGTGATATGTGAACACTTCTTGCATGATAGTGGCGATTAGATGAAATATTAAATGAAATTAGGGTCCCATTATTTCCAGATTATATTTATTCGATTTGTATTCTTATTTTTAGTTGTTATTCACAATTAGTTTAATTCAACACTTTTAGTCATTAGTCTAGGCATATAAATTTGGTGAGTTAATTGATGCATGATAATTTAAATTTAACAACTTTCTCTGTGGGATCGATACTCTACTTACTATGTATTACATGTTGACCCGTGTATGCTTTCATGAGTTAGAGCTCTTTTATTAGAACTATAAAAGAGGTAACAAGTTTTTGGCGCCGTTGCTGGGGAAGGCGTTAATTTAGATAATTATCATCGGTTTAAAGCTAAATTGTATGACTTAGACAAATCTGTTCGTTTCTTATTTATGTTTTTGTTTCGTTTTTGGTTGCAGGTACTTGTAGATTTTTATGCACGCAAGATCTTCTAATTCCGAACTAACACCAGCACAAGATAACATAAATGGAAAAGGTTGGAAAGCGAGTGTGCGGAGAAATTTGCTAGCGCAGTTAGAGAATACTACAGTTAGTATGGCGGAAGAACCGAGAATTAACAAAGAGAAGAACATTGGGCTCTAAGGGAGTATTCCATGCCAAACATAAATGGACTGAAGTCGAGCATAGTCAGACCGGCGATAGCAACAAACACCTTTGAAATCAAACCGAGAACTATTCAGATGGTGCAGAACTCAGTACAGTTTGGGGATGCTGCTACGGATGATCCAAATGAAAACCTATTGAGTTTTATCGAGATCTGCGACACAATCAGATACAACGGTGTGACGGAGGATGACATCAGACTATGGCTATTCCCATTTTCATTGCGAGATAAGGCTAGAAGTTGGTTACACTCTTTGCCGTCAGGGTCAATCACTACATGGGAGGATTTAGCACAGAAATTCTTAGCCAAGTTCTTCCCAATGGCCAAAACTGAAAAGATGAGGATAGCTATCTCCCAGTTTGAGCAATAGCAGGGCGAGTCCTTATATGAGGCATGTGAGCGATACAAAGAGATGCTCAGAAAATGTCTGCATCATGGTATGCCAGACTGGATGGTGATAAATTCCTTTTACAATGGGTTAGGATGGCAGTCGAGATCGATTGTGGATGTCGCCGCAAGAGGGGCATTATGGGCAAAGAGCTATGATGAGGCCTATACGCTTATCAAGACTATGGCCGCGAATGATTATAAGAATCCTACAGCTCGGATGCTACAGCCCAAGGTTAGAGGTGTGTTAGAGATAGATGCGATTACACAGTTGTCGGCACAGATGGCAGCTATGGCTAAGAAGATAGATACTTTGGCAGAGAGCAAAGTGAAAACAGTTGTTTTTGTTTGTGAGAATTGTGCGGGGTCATACTCCACGGATCAGTGTGCCATCATCTCAGAGTCAGTACAATATGTGAGCAACTACAGAAAAGACCAAGGTTAATTCCAGAACACATACCACCCCAACAACCGCAATCATCCGAACTTTAGTTGGTCAAATAATCAAGGACAACAACAACATCAGTTTCAGCCGAACCAACAGTTTCAACCATAGTCATCTCAGCCACAGTATGCACAAAAACCACCATTTCCATCGGGATTTTCTCAACAACAACACCATGCTCCAGCTGCACCACAGCCAGAGAAGAAATCAGAGATGGAGGAAATAATGTTGAAATACATGGCAAAGACTGAAGTTATGATCAAAAGCCAAGCAGTGGCTATCAAGAATCTGGAGACGCAGATGGGGCAGATGGAGAGCATGCTTAATAATAGGCCCCAGGGTTCATTGCCAAGTAACATAGAGACAAATCCTAGAAGAGATGGGAAGGAGCAGTGTCAAGCAATCACATTGAGATCTGGGAAAGACCTGACAGACACTGCAAGTCGCGCGCCAGCGCATGACTTACAAGGGAACATCACGCGGCCGCGCGAGGTAGAGCAGGTGACTGACAAGGAAGAAAATCTGGAAAATTTTGAGGTTCAGCAAGAAGAGAAAGACAAAGTAAATTCAGAAGAGAAGGTCAAGAGTCCAGTACAACCAATGCACCCTCAAGTACCATATCTACATAGGTTAGTTAAGTAGAAGGAGGATAAATAGTTCGGCAAGTTTCTGGAGGTATTCAAAAAGCTACAGATCAACATACCATTCGCCGAGGCATTGGAACAAATGCCAAGCTATGCAAGTTCATGAAAGATATATTGTCAAGGAAGAGAAGATTGGATGAGTTTGAAACGGTAGCCTTGACAGAGGAATGCAGTGCAGTGCTCCAACAAAAATTACCTCCAAAGCTGAAAGATCCGGACAGCTTCACAATTCCGTGCACCATTGGGAAGATGAACTTTAACAAGTGTTTATGTGATCTGGGGCAAGTATAAACTTGATGCCCTTGTCAGTGTTCAATCAATTAGGATTGCCGGCTCCAAGGCCGACAAACATTTCATTACAGCTAGCTGACAGATCCATCACATATCCACGAGGAATTGTTGAAGACGTGTTGGTTAAGGTGGATAAGTTCATTTTTCTGGCTGAATTTATCATCCTAGATTTTGAAGAAGACAAAAGCATATCAATCATACTAGGGAGACCCTTCTTAGCCACGGGCAGGACCTCGATCAATGTGTAGAAGGGGGAACTAACTATGTGTGTACAGGATCAAGACGTCACCTTTAATGTCTTTAAGGCAATAAAGTTCCCATCGGATGAAGAAGAATGCTTCTTGGTTAATTGGTGGATTGGGGTCCGAAGGATGAAGTACAGAAACCAAAAACTTATGGACCGTTGAACTATGTAACGGGAAAAAGTTCAGAGTTAAAGGTAGAACCGTTGATGAAAACTGAAGTCATTAAATTTCGAGGTCCAGTGGACAATACGGAAGGCACTTCAATAATTGATGTGACGTGAGACTCAGAGACAGTTAAGCTAATTGACTATAACTTAGTGCTGGATGGGAGGCAACTCATTATTTCTACCCTCATTGATTTTCTTTTAGTTTTTGGATTATTTTAGTTAGTATAGCTAATTCAAGTTTATTAGGATAGTGAATCTTCATGCTTAAGCATGTAGCAAGAATTGCTTTGCGAATATTTACAGGATGATTAGCATTATACGGTAGAACATTCAAGTCTTAACAATGAGCATTAGTGTCTATGCAGGAACAATCATTGGAAAGCATTACTGAGATACAGAGAAAAATTAAACTTGAGCACTGCAGACATGAGGATCGCGCGGCCGCGCGGCCTATGCATCACAAACTCGCGCGCCAGTGCGTTAAACCACACAATCATGCATTCTGCAAGTCGCGCGCCCGCGTGCCCAACCTAGTACACACTCGCGCGACCGCGCGCGACACCGAATCAAGTTAAATCTGAACATTTTTAAAAAGAGTTTTGGACCATTTGGACTCTAAATTACGATAATAATTGACGCGAAACTCTCTCCCTCTCCATAACTCACGTCTCTATCTCTCTATTAGTTAAAGATTGAAGCCATATATCTCTCCATCAAATCTCCACGACTCTCTCCACGTACAAAGCTCAACTACCTTTCATCCTCTTTATAAAGCTAGGGTTCCCAATTGGGTCAGCACACACAAGAGTGAAGGCTATCAATTCTCAAATTCTCATTCTCTCTCAGTAAGTTCATCCATACTTTCAATCAACTATCTGCGAATGGTTCCGAAGAGAGCACGACCATCTTCATCTTCCTCATCCTCCTCCGGCAGCCACGAGGAGGACATTGACGACCACAACAAGTTCCTATGTTTAGAAGCCTAGCAGGAGTACTACCGAATTGTAGCAAAAACTTTCATCAAGGAAAGAGGATTCAGACCAGAAAGCCAAGATGAAAAGCTTTGTGCCATGATCCACGAACGAGGATGGGGTGGACTGACTGTCGCGCCCATGCCAATTCCGATGAGCATAGTTCGAGAGTTCTATGCTAATGCCAAAGTCACCATGAACGATACCTCTATAGTCCATGGTGTCGAGGTAGACTAAAGACCCTCCTCCATCTGAAACGTGCTGAGAATCACCGTAAGACCACCAACAGGGGCGGCCAATTGGATCGCAGGGGCACATCTGGAAACGGACTTGGAGCTTGTTATCGCTGAGTTGTGCATGCCAGGCACGAAGTGGACTTACAAAGTTGGCACGACCCAGGCTCGAATATTTCCAGCAGCCGCACTGAATCGATATGCCAAGGCATGGAACTTGTTCATTTGTGCCAAGTTACTGCCTTCATCGCATCAGCACGAAATCACAGCGGAAAGGGACATAATTCTGTGGGGCATCATTACTGGCAAATATACTGACGTGGGGTATTTGATTCATCAAAACATTGTGAAGTATCTGAAGGGAACTACCACTGGGAGCATTCCACATACCTTAGTGGTAACCATGCTATGTACGCATCAGGGGTGCAATTGGGGCAACGAACAAATGCAATATCCAAGTCAAGACATCACAAATGCCACCATTCCAAAATTTGAGGACTGGGAAGGTGGTGAGCCACACCCGCGCAGACGAGGATTCACTCTCCGACCCACTTTCCCCGAGCCCTCGCAGCAGCCCCCTCAACCCGATGAGGCAGGCCCATCTACCCGAGCACACCCGGTTCCTAGCGATCGACAGCTTCAAAGGTTGGAGCGTAAAGTCGACGCCATGTATGACAATTTTGGAATGTTTTCTATGAGACTCACAAGGGCCTTGGTCGAAGCCCTCACGCAGCAAGGAACAATGTTAGAGTGGCCGCAGTTTGGGACGGTCGTGCCGTACCCACCACCAGATTCTCCACCCGAGGAGGGTGGTCAAGCCAATCATTAGGGGAGTTTTTCTGCACCCTTTATCTTCATTCAATAGGGACATTGAATATTTTAAGTTTGGGGGTATTGGGGGTTATTGCATAGTAGTTTAGTTTTATTTAATTGTTGCATATTTAGTTTAATTTTGCATGTTTATGCGTTTGATAAAATTTTCCAGAAATTTTTTAAAATTTTTAATTTTTATTCATTATGGATTGTGATAGTATGTTTTAGTTGCATGTCTCAAATATATTTTTGCTTAATAGAAATTCTTGCCTAACCAATGATGATAGTGAATTGTGAAGGATTTTAGAACATGTTGGATAACACAGCTTATATATAATATTTTATACGATGAAATTCATGTTGCTGTTTAAATGCTTTTGGTATGCATAAACGTGTTCACAATTACTTGGAGGTTTAAGAAGAGTGTGTTGCATTGCTTGATAGAACATGTAGTTTTAAAAAGAGAAATATGTAGAAAGTGTTATAGACTGTATGAGTCAGTGACATACAAATTTTGGGAAAACATGGGTATGTTATGTATAAAAAAAATCAAATAGCAATTACGTGGCTAGTCTTAATTTGGTGCCCTGGCTACTTGAGTAAGTACGCCTGAGGGGATTGTCTCTACACCTAGCGCCCTAAGGTTTTTCATGGTCTGGGAGTCGTTGGTTGAAAGCTCGCTAAGGGGTAGCAGTGTGCCTAATGGATTGAGACATTGCACAGTCATGTGGAAGAAAAAAAAGACAAAAAGAAAAGAAAAATAGCAATAAACAGCGCGGGAAAGTGCGAAAATCGCCCTCGTGAGTAGTAATAAAACAATAAACCCATTGTTGAACCTTGGTTTGTGTTGATATGTTGAAACAGTCTGCATTACATGAATATACATGAGTCTTGTTTTAGACTATAATTTTCTATTTGGAGCAATGTAGCGTATGCATTCTTTGCTTAGATCAAGTTTTGGTGAACACCACACACAAACAGCTTCTCTACAGCATATATGAAATTATCTGAGTGTGTGATGTTATGTCTATAGTTTGGTTTGAAATTATATTCTTGGATCTCGATGATTCGCTGAGGTGATTTGGGTTGAAATTCTGTTATGGCAGGGATTATGTGAGACTAACTTGCATCATAGAGTAGTTGCATAGTGTTGTAGTTGCATTTTTATTATTCAATAGTATGCATTGCTTGAGGGAAAACAACAGTTCAAGTTTGGGGGTATTTGATAAGTGATATTTTTACCTACTTATTGAATACCAATTCTGTGACAACCCGAGAAATTAGACAATTTATGAAAATCTTAAATGATTGATTTAAGGTAAAATAATAGACCTAGATAGAAAATAAGTGTATGCGTTTGATATTATTAGGGTGAAATTTTGATGATTTCAAAATTTGGTAAAGGAAATAGGTGAATTATTCAGGATTAAGGATTTATGTGCATATGCTTTGTGTATATGGTTAATGATATGTTCAGAATGTGGTTAAGGGTCATGGGTTGATCAGATAAATTATATATGTGACAAACCCTAAGTTTATATTAAGAACGACAACGTTCAGTTAGAAAACCCTAACGTCTAATAAGAAATCCTAGAAACTGGTTCCGGAAACCCTAGTTTCAGTTCTGGGAAATCCAAAAACCCTAAATCGGATATTGAAAACTCTAGATTGGGAATGCAATGTATGTACAAGATTAAACGCCAATAATTTTAAATTAATTAGGAAAAACCTAATGAATTATCTAAAATCTTAATTGATTATTTGAAAACCCTAATACCAGATCTGAAAACCCTAATTTCAAATTCTGATAAACGGAAGCCCTAATCTGGGAATATAACGGATAATTTTAATGCTTTAGTGCTATTAATTAAGCACTAATTAGGGTAAAGGTTAAGTAATTAGCAAACCCTAATTTCCAATTTTTGGAACCCAAATTGTTCCGTTAGAAACACTAATGCTCAATTGTTGATTTAATTGCTAAAATTAGCAATGCTAATTAGGAAACCCTAATCCTAATTATTTCAATTTATTAGTAATTAGAAACTCTAATCTAATTACGAGATTTAATTTCTAAAATTAGAAAATTTATTTTCTATTAGAAACCCTAATTAGTGGGTCATAAACTCTAATCTGTGATTTTGACCCTAATTGTGTAATTAGCAATGTTAATTAGGAAATATAAATCCTAATTGACAAGTTATTAGAAACCCTAATCTAATTAGGAAATTTAATTTCTAAAATTGAACTATTATTTTTCTATTTAAAACCCTAAAATGTGGTTTTGAAACCTAATGTACAATTGTGGCCCTAAGTGCTAGATTAACAAATTTAATTAGGATAAATTAGTCCTAATTAGCAAGATTGATATGTGATTAGGAAATAATATTATAGTTAAGAAACCTTAATTATAAGTTAGAAATAAAGATTTTCTATTTAATTAGAAAATTTTGGAAATGCAAGTTGCTAAATCTTAAAGGATTAAAACCTAAACCCTAAAATGTCCAAACCCTAAAACCCTAAGGGTTTGTAACAAATGACCATTCTAGAATTAAAATGGTATGTAAAATAACATTAATATTTTTTTTTATTTCTTTAATAAGGTTACTTGCAATTTTGGCCAAAATATTGGGTTGTTTACCAACCCTAGTCAAACCCTAGCATTAGCTTGTGACTTTTATGTCCAGAAATCTCAGCAAATCAGCTACATACATTGCACACATGCATCATACATTTATATTTAAAGATTTAGAGAGAGAAAGTGCCACTTTATTTCTTGTTCATGCCAACTCTCCTTCTCTCTATCTCAAATCCGAAAATTAAGAGTGAGAAAGTGTGATAAGATAAGAAAGTATCAGCCTTTAACTTCACAAGATCAGATCACAAGGATCAGATTTAAGAATCAAGCTCAAAAGGTATAAAATCCAAAAATCTAGAAATTCTATGATTCTTTGTTAATTGATGAAATTGATTTGTTAAAGTTATGTAATATGGTGTTTATAAGTGATCTGGATTGATAGATCAAGGATCTATAATATCTAGATGCACGATTTTGGTGATTATTGAAATCTGGAAAATGGAAAAAAAATTCGTCTGACAGCTATATGTCAGACACCATAGATCCGTGTGTATTCAGTGTTTTTGATGTTTAAAGCTTTTAACATGTAGTCTACTATGTGGTCTTTAAGATTCAAAAAGAATCAAGTCCATATCTGTTGTAGATCGGGAGTTATTATGAGTCAAAACCCGTTGACCGACCATGACCAACTGAGAATCTGGGCAAGCCCAGAAACCCAGAACGGTCTGACAGCATTTTTGAACGTCTAGATCTTGTTGTATCTTGTTAGTTTGGCTAAGATGTTGTTGTTATGTTGTATTCTGGTATATAGACTACATATTAAAGTCATTATATCTCCTAGATCGTAACTGGAATGACAGGAAATTAAGGTCAAAATATAGTTGACCGACTGTTTTGATGAATTCTGGAAATTCCCAGAAAGTTGAAGAACACGTGTCTGACAGCATGTTTGACCAACTAGATCTTACACATGTGATGTTGTTAGACTAATTTTATGTTATAATGTTATACCCTGTCATGCGTACTACAAGATTAAATCTTTAGATCACACAAATAGTACGGAGACTGAAAGTTACAAGGAATCAAAGTAAGCACCTTAGGCTGTTCTTCAAATCTGGAAAACCCAGAATTTGAAGAACAGATCTGACAACGATTTTGAGAGCCTAGATCTCTCTGATATGGTGTTGTTTGGCCATGAAACAAATTTGTGATTGTAGTACTACATTAGTACTATAATTCTAACCAAATTTCAAGCCCAGAAACATAAGGAACACTGAATTAAATCTCGGTCAAACCATCAACCCTATACTCTGACTATGAAGCTCTAGAACACTCAAGAACGCCTATAGCGACAGAAAGTGTCGCTATAGGCCTTTAGCGACAGATTATTATTATTTTTCCGGAAAATAATTTAAAATTAGAAAAAAATAGTTTTTAATTATTAAAAATACAAAATAAATTCCGAAAAATTATTTTAAAGTCTGAACAATAGTTTTTAACTATTTTGAGTATATTTTGAAAATATTTAATATTTTTGGAATATAAATGGTATTTTTTTATTTAATTATAATATTAAATAAATTATTTAAAAATGGTTTTAATTCATGAAAAATAATATTATGGTATAAGAAAATATTTTAAGTTATTTTTGATGACTTTTAATATTTTGGGATGAATTTCATTAATTAATCAATATTAATGATAATTAGTTTATTTAATGAATATAATAAATAAATTATGGAAAAATAGAATTAATGTTTTAATATTAATAGCAATTATCGGATAATGGATTTAAGTGTTTAAAAATCATATAAATATGATTTTAAGGTATTAAAAATACTTTGATATATTATAATTATATTATAATATTACGTAATGATTTTCATTAATATTTTATATTAAATAAATATTAATGATTAAGGAATTATGTGGTGTTTAATTTATTTAAATACGGTTTTAAGGATTGAAAAATGTTGAAAAACGGTAATAATTATTTAAAAATTATTACGAGCCTAGGAAAATTATTTTGGCTGCTTAGAAAATTATCTGTGATAATTGTTAAGCGTTTAAACAGAGTTTAATTGAACTTAAACTCGATAAAAGTCCGACTAGACCGTCGGGATGTTAGAATTGTGTCGGATTCAACCCAGACTGCAATAGTTTGACTTGATATCTAGTCTTATGTGCTGTATAGATTGATAGACTTATGTGGTATTGTGTTTAGGTTATTATGTGTGTATAAATATAACAGTATTATACTGTGATGATATTATTCTAATATTGGAGATCTATATTATTAATATTAGGTCTTCGGGTAAAGTGTTATATATTGCGTTGAGGTAATCAACGGTTCAGGCAAGTTTCTTTTACTTAACTCTAATAAGAGTAGTTTCTTCAAGCTTATGGTTAATCATTGCTGATTGCCATGAAATTTGTACTCTGTACATCTTGCATGTATAAGTCAGGTATGAAAGGCTGATCACCTTCATTACTAGTTGGTTCAGAAATGTTTGTTCATGTTTAAAACTTGTTCAGTCAAAAATTTGTTCGTGCTAGTTCTCAATTATATTGATGAATTATAGCAAGCCCATTATTCATACTCTTCAATCATGATATATCGTTATATTATTGTATATAAACTTGCTGGGCAACTTTCATGCTCACCCTTGCTATATCATGATAAAACATTACAGATAAGGCGAATGCGTTCGGATACAGGAAAAGGTTAAAGTCAAGTTCAGCTTGGGATATAAAGTGCAGCTAGTATGTAATAGTATAGTTTAATAAATGTGTTATATGTTAGAAAATTTATGAATTGTGTGTAAGTTAAGGTTACTCGACCTTGGGGGATAGTGTGTAATTTATTGTATAAACAATTTATGTTTATATCTTCTTCAAATAGTTATAGAAATAGTATACCGGATCCGTGGTGATTCGGGGCCCGGATTCGGGGCTACTACAGTTGGTATCAGAGCTGTTGGTTATGAAGCTTAGGTAGTAATACCTGAGACCAATAACCGCAGTGATTAGGATAAGATCTAACTCATATAGAGTTAGTTAGTCGGTAAGATTCAAAGATGAATCTCGGTGAATGTAAAGACACAGAGTTCCCTAACTCTGATAATAAAGTTGAACAGTAATGGTGAATATATCGAGTCTAAAAGACTGAAAGTGCATGAATAGGAGATCGTAAAACAAAATGATCATAGGCATAGAAATAAATCGTAATATATACGATAAGATCACTCCGTGATCTGATAAGGTTATGACAGTCAGAAAGAATCAATCTTATGATTGAAAAGTTTACAGCAAGATGCTATGTAGAAGTTGTACTATGAAATCGTACTATGAAAAACTCATAAAAGAGTTATGAATTATGAATACGAATTGAATTCGTATTGAAAAAGGGGGTTAAGATTAGGTGGGGATTTCAATGAGGACTCGTGTCAGCAACTGAGTTGTATGATTCCTTGTATGGGCGGGGAATTGTACTTGGTGTAAAAACTACTTAGTTGGTGGCATTGGTAATAATTGAAATGTTGTGTCACGCTAATTGTTATATATAGATAAATAGGACATAAGTAGAGAATATAGAATTAAGTACGAGTTCTTAGAACTCATACTTATGTGACATTCTTGACGCATAGTTATATGAAATGTTTATGAGCCCCTCAGCGAACGGACGCCAAAGGTCAGACTAGGGTAAGTTCGTAAACTCATATAATTGTGGCCAGGTTATGAACTCATAAGTGTGGTTTTAAAAACTAGGTATAGTTGTGTGTGAATGGAGTGTTAAGGATTATAGGAACAGATAGATTGTTAAGCATATGATCATTAGTGGAGATTTAGGTTTTCCTAAACCCCTAGTTTTGCTAAACCTCAATTTTTGACATCAAGCTAAATACGCACTATGTGCCTTTTAAAAAAAATGTTTTTATTTATCACTTATGTACCATGTGACCTGGTGAAGAGATGATAAAAAAATGATGGAGTTATCAATGCAGAATTACTTGGTGATTGGATGTGATCTAAGGATCGTCAGCCCACTACAGTATGATGTAGTATAACAAAGTCACAAAATGACGAAATCCTCAACGGACTGTTAAATACAGTGCGACATCATGACGTCATTCTCAAAAATGTTTTTTATTGAAAGAAATTTCCGAAACCAAATTGTTTTGCTGTGGAATCAAATAAGACTGAGGTAGAATTTTTGTGCCTTTGGCAGTGATGGGAAAACAGATAAATCAGTACTTGGCCAGTACAGGGCATAACAGGCTAATCACCCTTTTTGTCCGTAAGTAACGACGGTTTGCGGATGAATTTCCATAAAACCTTTGCGAAAATGAAAAACAAACAGTCTATACGATTCCTCAGCACAGTTTTAAAATTTTTACCCTTGTGAGTGTTGTATTGGGTAGCATGTAAAATATGTGTGAATGGTGTAAGGTGCACGGTGTAAGGTGTAAGGTAAATTTCGGGGACGAAATTCTTAGAAGGAGGGGTGAATGTGACAACCCGAGAAATTAAAAAATTTATGAAAATCTTAAATGATTGATTTAAGGTCAAATAATAAACCTAGATAGAAAATAAGTGTATGCGTTTGATATTATTATGGTGAAATTTTGATGATTTCAAAATTCGGTAAAGAAAATAGGTGAATTATTCACGATTAAGGATTTATGTAAATATGCTTTGTGTATATGGTTAATAATGTGTTCAGAATGTGGTTAAGGGTTATGGGTTGATCAGATAAATTATATCTGTGACAAACCCTAAGTTTATATTAAGAACGACAACGTTCAGTTAGAAAACCCTAACGTCTAATAAGAAATCCTAGAAACTGGTTCTGGAAACCCTAGTTTCAGTTCTGGGAAATCCAAAAACCCTAAATCGGATATTGAAAACCATAGATTGTGAATGCAATGTATGTACAAGATTAAACGCCAATAATTTTAAATTAATTAGGGAAAATCTAATGAATTATCTAAAATCTTAATTGATTATTTGAAAACCCTAATACCAGATCTGAAAATCCTAATTTTAGATTCTGATAAACGAAATCCCTAATCTGAGAATATAACGGAGAATTTGAATGCTTTAGTGCTATTAATTAAGTACTAATTAGGGTAAAAGTTAAGTAATTAGCAAACCCTAATTTCCAATTTTTAGAACCCAAATTGTTCCGTTAGAAACACTAATGCTCAATTATGGATTTAATTGCTAAAATTAGCAATGCTAATTAGGAAACCCTAATCCTAATTATTTCAATTTATGAGTAATTAGAAACTCTAATCTAATTACGAGATTTAATTTCTAAAATTAGAAAATTTATTTTCTATTAGAAACCCTAATTAGTGGGTTATAAACTCTAATCTGTGATTTTGACCCTAATTGGGTAATTAGCAATGTTAATTAGGAAATATAAATCCTAATTGATAAATTATTAGAAACCCTAATCTAATTAGAAAATTTAATTTCTAAAATTGAACTATTATTTTTCTATTTAAAACCCTACAATGTGGTTTTGAAACCTAATGTACAATTGTGGCCCTAAGTGCTAGATTAACAAATTTAATTAGGATAAATTAGTCCTAATTAGCAAGATTGATATGTGATTAAGAAATAATATTATAGTTAAGAAACCTTAATTATAAGTTAGAAATCAAGATTTTCTATTTAATTAGAAAATTTTGAAAATGCAAGTTGCTAAATCTTAAGGGATTAAAACCTAAACCCTAAAATGTCCAAACCCTAAAACCCTAAGGGTTTGTAACAAATGACCATTCTAGAATTAAAATGGTATGTAAAATATCATTAATATTTTTTTTTATTTCTTTAATAAGGTTACTTGCAATTTTGGCCAAAATATTGGGTTGTTTACCAACCATAGTCTAACCCTAGCATTAGCTTGTGACTTTTATGTCCAGAAATCTCAGCAAATCAGCTACATACATTGCACACATGCATCATACATTTATATTTAAAGATTTAGAGAGAGAAAGTGCCACTTTATTTCTTGTTCATGCCAACTCTCCTTCTCTCTATCTCAAATCCGAAAATTAAGAGTGAGAAAGTGTGATAAGATAAGAAAGTATCAGCCTTTAACTTCACAAGATCAGATCACAAGGATCAAATTTAAGAATCAAGCTCAAAAGGTATAAAATCCCAAAATCTAGAAATTCTATGATTCTTTATTAATTGATGAAATTGATTTGTTAAAGTTATGAAATATGGTGTTTATAAGTGATCTGGATTGATAGATCAAGGATCTATAACATCTAGATGCACGATTTTGGTGATTATTGAAATCTGGAAAATGGAAAAAAAATTGTCTGACAGCTATATGTCAGACACCATAGATCCGTGTGTATTAAGTATTTTTGATGTTTAAAGCTTTTAACATGTAGTCTACTATGTGGTCTTTCAGATTCAAAAAGAATCAAGTCCATATCTGTTGTAGATCGGGAGTTATTATGAGTCAAAACCCGTTGACCGACCATGACCAACTGAGAATCTGGGCAAGCCCAGAAACCCAGAACGGTCTGACAGCATTTTTGAACGTCTAGATCTTGCTGTATCTTGTTAGCTTGGCTAAGATGTTGTTGTTATGTTGTATTCTGGTATGTAGACTACATATTAAAGTTATTATATCTCCTAGATTGTAACTGGAATGACAGGAAATTAAGGACAAAATATAGTTGACCGACTGTTTTGATGAATTCTGGAAATTCCCAGAAAGTTGAAGAACACGTGTCTGATAGCATGTTTGACCAACTAGATCTTACACGTGTGATGTTATTAGACTAATTTTATGTTATAATGTTATACCCTGTCATGCGTACTACAAGATTAAATCTTTAGATCACACAAATAGTACGGAGACTGAAAGTTACAAGGAATCAAAGTAAGCACCTTAGGCTGTTCTTCAAATCCGGAAAACCCAGAATTTGAAGAACAGATCTGACAACGATTTTGAGAGCCTAGATCTCTCTGATATGATGTTGTTTGGCCATGAAACAAGTTGGTGATTGTAGTACTACATTAGTACTATAATTCTAACCAAATTTCAAGCCCAGAAACATAAGGAACACTGAATTAAATCTCGGTCAAACCATCAACCCTATACTCTGACTATGAAGCTCTAGAACACTCAAGAACACCTATAGCGACAGAAAGTGTCGCTATAGGCCTTTAGCGACAGATTATTATTATTTTTCAGGAAAATAATTTTAAATTAGAAAAAAATGGTTTTTAATTATTAAAAATACAAAATAAATTCCAAAAAATTATTTTAAAGTCTGAAAAATAGTTTTTAACTATTTTGAGTATATTTTGAAAATATTTAATATTTTTGGAATATAAATGGTATTTATTTATTTAATTATAATATTAAATAAATTATTTAAAAATGGTTTTAATTCATGAAAAATCATGAAAAATAATATTATGGTATAAGAAAATATTTTAAGTTATTTTTGATGACTTTTAATATTTTGGGATGAATTTCATTAATTAATCAATATTAATGATAATTAATTTATTTAATGAATATAATAAATAAATTATGGAAAAATAGAATTAATGTTTTAAAAATCATATAAAAATGATTTAAGTGTTATAAAAATATTTTAAGTTATAAAATGTAACTTTTGATATTTTGGCATGAAAATATTAATATTTTAATATTAATAGCAATTATCGGATAATGGATTTAAGTGTTTAAAAATCATATAAATATGATTTTAAGGTATTAAAAATACTTTGATATATTATAATTATATTATAATATTATGTAATGATTTTTATTAATATTTTATATTAAATGAATATTAATGATTAAGGAATTATGTGGTATTTAATTTATTTAAATACGGTTTTAAGGATTGAAAAATGTTGAAAAACAGTAATAATTATTTAAAAATTATTACGAGCCTAGGAAAATTATTTTGGCTGCTTAGAAAATTATCAGTGATAATTGTTAAGCGTTTAAACAGAGTTTAATTGAACTTAAACTCGATAAAAGTCCGACTAGACCGTCGGGATGTTAGAATTGTGTCGAATTCAACTCAGACTGCAATAGTTTGACTTGATATCTAGTCTTATGTGTTGTATAGACTGATAGACTTATGTGGTATTGTGTTTAGGTTATTCCGTGAGTATAAATATAAAAGTATTATACTGTGATGATATTATTCTTATATTGGAGATCTATATTATTAATATTAGGTCTTCGGGTAAAGTGTTATATATTGCGTTGAGGTAATCAACGGTTCAGGCAAGTTTCTTTTACTTAACTCTAATAAGAGTAGTTTCTTCAAGCTTATGGTTAATCATTGTTGATTGCCATGAAATTTGTACTCTGTACATCTTGCATGTATAAGTCAGGTATGAAAGGCTGATCACCTTCATTACTAGTTGGTTCAGAAATGTTTGTTCATGTTTAAAACTTGTTCGGTCAAAAATTTGTTCGTGCTAGTTCTCAATTATATTGATGAATTATAGCAAGCCCATTATTCATACTCTTCAATCATGATATATCATTATATTATTGTATATAAACTTACTGGACAACTTTCATGCTCACCCTTTCTATATCATGATAAAACATTGCAGATAAGGCGAATGCGTTCGGATACAGGAAAAGGTTAAAGTCAAGTTCAGCTTGGGATATAAAGTGCGGCTAGTATGTAACAGTATAGTTTAATAAATGTGTTATATGTTAGAAAATTTATGAATTGTGTATAAGTTAAGGTTACTCGACCTTGGGGGATAGTGTGTAATGTATTGTATAAATAATTTATGTTTATATCTTCCGCAAATAGTTATAGAAATAGTATACCGAATCCGTGGCGATTTGGGGCCCGGATTCGAGGCTACTACAAATTCATGCGAATTGTGCCCATCTCAAGTATATTTTATTGTGTTTTAGTTGCATTTCACATTATTCTGCATTTCATTTACTTAAAACTCTTTTTGGTGAATAAGTGCAGGAATCGGCTTAATTTTGGTGGTATTAGTGGGCACGAGGCCAATGGATGCGTGAAGACGAGGCACAAGCGGGGATGTGCATGGCATGGAGACCAAGAAACCAAGGGGATCAAGCATGGAAGAGCAGATAGCAGCAGCAGAAGCCAAAATCCAGAACCAGAACTTGCAGGCAGCAAGCCGCGCGGCATAACAGCTTGGGGAGCGCGCGCCCGCTCGAGTACCCGGGCTAGACACTGATGATCTACTGCAAGTTGCGCTGCCGCGAGCAGGAGACGCGTGCCCACGCGAGAGGTTGGCTGGACAGGGCAGACATTCTGTAAGTCTCGCGCCCGTGCGAGACATAGGCTGGAGACGCGGGCGGCCGCACGCGATGCTGATGCTGGAATTTTGTTTTAATTTTCATTCTTAATTAAATGATGTGTAATTGGTTTTAAACGATTTTGACTGGTGTCAAAGAACACTTGATAACTTTTAAAGTAATTTTCACGATAGTAACTAGGGTTTTACACTTTGGGAGAGATTCCAACATAGAACGAGGCCTTAACGTCTACTTTTCCAATTCTTCTTGGGATTATCTACCATTGTGGATTTCTATTCTTATTTACTGGATTTCTATGAGGATTTAAACGTTGATCATTGATTTCTATTTAGCGATTGGGTTTGATTATTTTATCTTTCATATTTTAATTATTTTCTTATTGATCATGTTTAGTGTTGATCCCATAATGGGTTTTGGTTCAGCCATGAACTAAATTCCATTATGGGATTCTAACAGATTTTAATATGTAGTTTGGTTGTACACTTAAATGTTAGGGTTGTTTTGCATATCATATGGACTATCTGTCATGATTGTTTTACATGTATGAATGTTTGATAACCATTCATCTCAGTACTTGTATGGAATTGACAATAAACATAAAGGTATGGATTGTAATCATGATAGCATACGAATATGGGGCTGTCGTATATGGCTTGCGTATTTTGTGAACCAGATAGACGTATATTATTTCACCGTATGAGCTAAAATAAGGGCTTGAGCTTCAAATCAATATAAATGCAATTTCACATAGACATATAGTGATTTTGGTTGTATTGGTGATTATATAGAGTCTAACTTCTGTAGATGCTGTGTAAGTAGGTTATAGTGCATTGAAAAATGGTTATAACTCTATTCGTGCTCTTGGATATTTTCCTGTGATATGTGAACACTTCTTCCATGACAGTGGCGATTAGATGAAATATTAAATGAAGTTAGGGTCCCATTATTTCCAGATTATATTTATTCCATTTGTATTCTTATTTTCAGTTGTTATTCATAATTAGTTTAATTCAACACTTTTAGTCATTAGTCTAGGCATATAAATTTGGCGAGTTAATTGATGCGTGATAGTTTTAATTTAACAACTTTCTCTGTGGGATCGATACTCTACTTACTCTGTATTACTTGTTGACCCGTGTATGCTTGCATGAGTTAGAGCTCTTTTATTAGAACTATAAAAGAGGCAACATTTGGCGTTCTAACATTTTCCTATAAATAGACGCTTAAGTTAGAATTAAAAATCACACCACAAACATAAGTTTTCTCTCTCTATATTATCGAGCGTATTTTTGTGAGTATTTAGATACTTTGAGAGTTGCTATTCAGTGCAAGTTTCCTTCGACTTTACATCCGATATTCCAGTTAAAAATACTGCTCTTTTAAGGTAAGGGATTGTAAGGATTATTATGTATTTCAGTTCATAATTTTCCTGAACCTTCAAAAATTCTGGAAAAATTTGAAATGATAATTTGATGAGTTTTCTAGATTGTGTCTAAAAATTGCGATTTTTGGATGTATAGATCAGGAGTTATGAATTTTATGGGAAAAGACTATTTTAAAAGTAAACCATTATAACTCCTTGTGGTTAACTCCAAAATTGGTGAAATTTTTATTAAGAGTACATGTATATAACATCAGTATACTCTGTAAACTTCGGAATTTTTGGACAAAAGTACAGTTTATGATAAATGTCTAAATATTCGAAAGTTTTGACCATATGAAAAATAGTAAGTGAATTTTAAAAATTCCGAGATAAATATGTGTTCAATATTGCACCATATTCTGCTAAATCCAAAAAAAAATTTGGAACTGATTTGGTATTTTTCATGAAAATAGACTAGTTATGAATAAATGAATTAAATATGTTATGTGAAGTTAGAAAATTGGAAAATATGATTTTATGGCTTGAGAATCCTATATAAGGTATATGCAGATTTTTTGATGAGGGTTTTGGTTATTGGTGATGAAATCTTAAGAGTTTGACATTTTATGATGATTAAATGCATTAATTAGTAAGGTGTAAATAATTCAAATAAATTGTTTATAAGTTTAAGAAATGATTAAAATATTGTTGTAATATTAATAATATTAGATTATGAGATTATTAATTAATTTATAACATTTGGATTAAGGTGTTATAAATATTGATATGAATTTTATTGTAAAACTTTATCTTTTCGTGATTGGGTTACTATTCACGTATACGGTACTATTCATATATACGACACTATTAATGTATATGGCACTATTTAGGTATATGATACTATTTACGTATACGGTACTATGTACGAATACGAGTTACTATTCATGGGATACTATTCACGACAAAATTGGTTTTTTTTTCTGACCAAATTATCGTTGATTTATGAATCTTACTCTTGAAATTAAATCTATGTTTTGATCATATATTTTTTTATTATCATATATATTATTTTTATAATCCTTGTAAAGAAATTTCTCTTTGACTTGAGTATAAAGATGGGTAGATTATTGGTATGATCATGACTATGAGTTCTCTTTGGCCAGTAGTGCAAATTTGAATCGTTGACTGGTATGATCATGACCATTAAATTTACAATTGAATATTTTTAGCTTAAGTGCAAAGGTGAATTGATTAACATGGTTATAATTATGGTTTATATAAATTTTGAAATGATTATGTATTTCTTTAAGATATTAATATCTTTGGCCTGTAGGGCAAAGATGAATTATTGATGAATATCTTTGGCCCGTAGTGCAAAGATGACCTGTTGTTGAATATCTTTGGCCTGTAGTGTAAAGATGACCTATTGTTGAATATCTTTGGCTTGTAGTGCAAAGATGAACTGTTAATAAATATTTTTGGCCCGTAGTGCAAAGATGAATTTATTAGTATGATTATGAACAGGAACTGTGATTTGGTATAACCATGATCTTTGATGTTTCAGGTAAAGACAGATGATGAAAATTATCTTTGTCCTGGATGAGAAGAGGAATTTAGAACCACAATTATGATTATGAGTTATTCACATGATTGTGGACAGGAACTATTGATTGATGTTACAGGGATAAAACATTGTTGGTGGACTTTTAACATGGAGAAGATAATAGAATTTATGGTTTATTTGACTCTTCTAATGGATTGCTCGTTCCGCTGCAACTATGGATGAAAAGTTTTATCATCTACCATATGTTCTAAATCTCTGATTTATTACTGACGAAGTCTGTTGATAATTTAATTATCTTTAATCATGATATTCTTTACTGGGCTATTTGTGCTCACCCTTTTGCTTCACAATTACTTTCTGGTAATAAGAGTGTAGTTGGGTCAAGCGGGGATAACAGGGGAATAGTGTGATGGTCCGAGACTGTCAAAGTTTCTCAACACATTATAAAACGGCATGACATACAATATATAATTGTATTGAGGACCTAGGATGTGTGTGTTATATATTATACGGCACTTAATAATTGATTTTGGTGAACAACAATAGGGTGAGGTGAACCCAACTTTGGAAGGGTGTTTTGCCACTATCATACAAGATGCCTAATGATATACAACCTTGTGTTATCATAAGACAGGGTTGTGCACATCCACTTGCTGAGTATATCTACGAGCACTACCTATATAACCTTGGATTGGTTGAAATAAAATTATCAACTGGAGACAGTGGATATAGTTATATGTCAAGAAAAGACTCACCAATAGAAAGATCATGATAGTAATCTTCTCGTTTTTCTTTGGGGACTATTGGGTCAACCAAGGATAATTCTGTGGAAATATGATATCTATCATAACCTAGACGCTTGGCCTCCCATGTACGAAGGTTTCCTTGAAAACTTCCCAAAGATTTTAATTTCTAAAACAGTTTTTGACTGTACCTTTATGTAAGGTTCCATTGTGACGTGTTATCCAAGGTTGGAATGAGATTCACAGTTGGTATATATTTGTATCAAAACTTTCAACATATGTGTTGTTGTATTTTGCACGACAATTGTAGTAATAAATTTGTAGTTATTTTCTGTACCATGTATTTGGCGACTCAGAATAGGTTGGATAGATTGGACCTATTTTGGGGGCGTCACAGATATAGTTCACATTATTCTTACGTTACTGTTTGATTGATTATCGTTAACCCTTAAGTATCATACTTAAGGTTTAAACATGTCTTAACAATGTTTCATTAAGTTCCTTAGTTCATTGTAAATAAATTACTATTCATGCTATACTTATAAACATGCTTTATTGTCTAAACCCTAAAGTTGGCGCTACGGCGTCGGTTATTGCTCCTCTGTGTCACGTCGCGACATGAGTTAGTAGTGTGTATTGTCCGGACTCGGCGCTGCGGCGCGAGTCTCCTTTGCTATGGCCATACTGCGGCGCCAATTAGCAGTGTGTCATGCCTCGGCCTCGCGTTGTGGCACGGGCCTTTGTTCCTTGAGTCGCGCTGCGGCGCAGACTCTGTGCCTCAGAAAAATTTGACAGATTTTTGACTTTGTGAGATTCCTGGGCTTGTAACTTCTTCGTTATAAGTTCGAATTGGTTCGTTCAAGAGCCTACGGTTCACAAATTACATACTCTACGCGTTCATGTAAGAATTTTTTCTATTTGACTTCGTTTACTCAAAATTCACCTATTGGTTCATTTTTTAAAAAAAACGATAAATGTTCATGAACGTTCAACGCTCGTTTCTTCGTTCTAAGTTGGAATTCGGTCATTTTCGAGTCTGCAACTCTATAATTCCAAATATGACTTGTCTCCATCGAAAACCAATGTTTCTGAGTTTAAACACAAAATCTGACTTCCATTCTGAGAATTTCACGAATTCGACGATTATCGTCCAATCGTGTGAATTCCGACAAAACTTCATTACTAACGATTTGTTCATTAATCCAAATGGATTCAATTCATTAACTTGAAATCTCAACCTACATATTATAACAACTTATTTTTAAGTTATGTTTTGACTTATTCTTCATAAGTTTATAACTTAACAAATTATAAACTACTAGATTCCATCCCTTATGACTTATTATTGGTTTAAGTCCTTTAAGCAACATTCTTACATATTTTCAATCATACTAACTTCTTAAGGTAAGCATATGACAAGTTCATATATGTTCATCATAAGTTCATAACTTATTTAGGTTCATCTTACTTATTCATAACTTATGCAGCTTAAGTCCATTGCCTATTCACTTCTTATGATTCTTAACATATATGACCATGACTTCTCTATCAAGCTATCATGGAAGAGATGGAGAATTATTGGACAAAAGTCTTACCCTTGATGAACTAGTTTTTATCTTCTTCTTGAAAATCTAACAATGGAAGTTTTGACTTATATGTGCTTATTCTCTCTAGCACGTAAGTTGTTTTGTAAAGAAAAGTTGTTGGATAATTGAACAAACAAATAATGAAATCCAACTTGCTATTTATAGACTTTCTAAAGTTAGGCCAAATAGGTCATTAAGACATCCACCTCCTTTAGTAACCTCCTTACTAATCCATTCTTAACAACTAAGTAAACTTGTTAGCCACAGTAATTATTTGGCCACCACATAAAGTTCTTGGTCACCAAGTTCATCCATATCAACATGGGTTGCTCCATGGATCATGCTTTACCCATTGGATTATTAATCGGGCTTAGGTCCACATAGATTAGCTTATCCCTTTGGGCTTATATTAATTTACTTTGGGCTTTCGATTAACAAACACTTGGGCTTGCACATCCAATTCTTATTGGACTTTGTACATCCTACATAATTCACAAGTTCATTTACAAATGGCTTAAATCCTTATTACAAATTCTCTACCTATAATTCTTGTATTCTAACTCGTATAATAAATCATAATATACGAAATATCATCATTCCCATA
Source organism: Panax japonicus (assembly GCA_020205505.1). Taxonomy (NCBI): domain Eukaryota; kingdom Viridiplantae; phylum Streptophyta; class Magnoliopsida; order Apiales; family Araliaceae; genus Panax; species Panax japonicus. The sequence continues at coordinate 30,192,522 of CM035108.1, forward strand.
CACTCGTATAATACTTCGTATCATACTCATATACACTACCTCGTACAATACATACATACACGATCATTACATTAGATTCTTAATACTTGATTTTCCTAACGTTCTCAACTAAGTTCGCAAGCAAAATATTAAGTTTTCCATACGTGAATTATTATTACATAATACATCTCACCTTGATATTATAACGTTATGTATTTCTCAGAAATTCAAAAATAATTCTCGAGCAGAAATCAATGAATAGTATTTTTTAGAAAATTTCTCGAAAAACTTTTATTTTCGTCTTAGAAATTCAAATACTTTAATTCCTTCACGTAGTTAAAATACTACGACTTTCCGATGTTTCTAGGTTATAGAACCACATTCTTCTTAATAACACATAATAATAACAAATAATATAATTTTATTCATTATTATATTAAATAAAATTATTTTACAAAGGATCCGAATTTATCACTCGTTACAGTTTATTAATGAATGAATGTTAATTTATTTATTTTTAATAAATATTTAAATACAATGATCAATGTTCTAAATTACAATTCAAATAAATTTTCATCATTTTTGAAATCCTAAATTTCAAAATGAATGTTCTACTTATTAATGTTTAGATGTACATTTTATGTGTGTAGAGTAATATTGTAGTGTATATGAATATTTATAATTTATAATTAGATTCAAAAGTTTGCATTTAATATTTAATTATTTTTTCTCAAATACTTGATTAAAACTTTAATAATATGTTTATGGGCATTTTTATTTATAATTTATCCTCAATACATAGATTACAATTTACATAGTTATAAAAAAATTATTTTATTTTATTATATTTATGGAGAGTACAAGTTATAATGTATATATGACAATTGACAACTAGTTAATCCAACTTTATCCAAAATTTACTTTGGACTTACTTTAAATATTTGGACTTCTAATTTTTAAATAATTGGGCAACTGAAAGTGATAAATACTCCATCCACCCAAAAATTCATAAACGTGAATTAATTATTCAACCCCCTTGTAGATTAATTCTAAATTAATTCAGACTTAACACATTTTAACAATAAAATTATATTGTTCATTGTTCTTGCCTCCCAACATTGCAAGTAAGTTTTGAAAGTAAAAAACTTATAACAAGCTAATAACTATAGTATAGTATATAATTTTCTTGGTAAATGATACATTTTAGATATTTTAACTTTATAATAGTAAAAATCTATTAACTATACTAAAATTAATTTATTTCAGTTTATTAATATTAGAATAAATGTGTTATTTCTTACTTTTTAGAAGTGAAATGATATATTTTAAAAATAATTTTTGTATGATAGTGAAAACTAATTATTATGTGAGACCCCAAAGTTTATGAATAAAGATTTAAAATTCTCGAAATATTTTTTTAATATTATGGTGTGGATTTGATATAATGTTATAGTTGTGGGTAATATTTATAAATTTTGTAAAGTACGTAAGTTGTTATATAATATTCGATTGGTCGGGGAATATTCGTACGACGGCACAATCATTGGTGGACCCCATAACAGAATTATTGTCGGATTGAGAAAACGACAAAAATATTTTATGAAAATAACGGCGGAAGTTTTATAGTTAACTGTTGAAACACCCGGTGTTAAAAGTACAGTAATACGCGTTTTTGCATAGTAGCACACGGTATTGGTTATTGATGCTTACGTGATAAGTCACTCAGTTATACTCAATTATTGCTACAGTAATTGTTGCATCATATCTCTCATATTATTAATTCAATTATCGTCATAGTGTCATCTGCATAATATTTGATATATTATTAAATCAATAATTGAGACGACAAAGTTATTCATTTTATTAAATTACAATATTTACAATGTCTAGAAGTTCTGTCGAGGAAAGGTTTGGTCGCCTAATTGTGCGCCAATAGGGAGAAATCCTTATTGGAAAGCCCCCTCTTTCCTGGGAACGGTCTGGTTGTTAAATATTGTGAGTTATGATATTAATGATGAATAAGTTCGTGTTGATTAAAGATGAATTTGATAGTTCCATTGTGTTGGGATTATTGGTGTTAGTTGAAATCAACATCTATTCCGATGATAATTGATGTCTGGGGGTTATATTGATAAATCGGGTAATTTATCGGATAAATGAGCAATTAATTGCTAATAATTCACATGCTTATATAACTATTTTTTCACACGTGTGTACTATTGAGTCACGTTATCTTACTATTAGGGGAGTTGGTGCAAGATTGATAAAACTTGCATGACTAAGTTAAAAAGGGAGGTATAGATGGAGGTACTATATTGTATTTCGTATTTTCACATGATTATAACTATTGATTCACATGATTGAATTATCGATTCACATTATTTACTATTAGGGGAGGTGGTTCAAGTTTGATAATACTTGCAGGACTAAATTAAAAATGAAAGAAAAGTTGTAGGTATTGTACTGTAATTTTTTGAGCCCCAAAACGTGCAATTATCGAAACTATATTTTTCTATAAATAGAAGCTCATTCTTCCTTCATTTCTCACCAATTCACTAAAGCTTTAAAGCCATTATTATATAGAGAAATAATAGATAGAAAGAAGAAGTGAAGTCTGCTACCCCACTATTCCAATATCCAGTCTTCTTTTGAGGTAAGGTGTGACGCCCCCAAAATAAGGTATACATCACCCATCTTGAGTCGCCAGATACATGGTACAGAATTCAAATACAACTTACTAATACAACTGTCGTGTACAATACGACAAAACATAACTGTGAGTTTGAATACAATTATTGTCTACTAGAGATCATACAAACTCAAAAGGTGTCCTCAATACAATTATTGTCACACTATTTAACAGAATAGTGAGGACTACTAATACTATTCTCTGGTCTATCACTCCGTTCCCCGACTCGTCCCAGCTATATTCTCATTTCCTGAAGAGAACAGTGAAAGAAAGGGTGAGCTCAACTAGCCCAGTAAGAAATATTATGACTAAGATAATGCAGAATAAATTATCATTAGCCTTCAACAGTGTTAAATTGATAAAATACAATAAACATCAAGTTTAACTACAGCAGAACCAGCAATCCATTAAAAGAGTCAAGTAGAAAATAAAATCTACTATCTTTTATGATTTAAAAGGTTTTTCATCATCGTTATAGTTGAGACTCAGCTTAATAAATATTCCACATCATCGAATCACCCCCGCACTACGGCCAAGGATATTCTTTAGTATCACGACCACAATTATTCATGCACTACGGCCAAGAATATTTGTGTATTCATTAATGGTCATGATCATGCCAACAACTGTCCATCAATGTACTACGGGCCAATGAGGATTTTTAATTTTTACATCATTTGTAATATTACGGTCATGATTACACCGAATAATCCCTGGTCATAATCATACCAAGTCCATCTATGCACTACAGGCCACAGATGACTTTCAACAAAATATAAACATGAGGATGATGACAATGATATAAAAATTCAATAAAACAAGTTCAAGAATTATTTTATCCAGGAATTATTAACGTCCAAATTTGTCAACACGATACTGTTTTGTGGTGTAAAATTTAAGAATGATCAGAAGAAGATTTCCATGAAAGGATACTGGATGAAGCGCAAATATCAAGGATATTCCACTAATTTCATGGAGTATAGAAGTCAAAGTTTTAACCAACTGAGTATAATAAAGAATGAGATAACAAAAGAAATCACCATGCATGCGATAGACCGCACAAGCAGGTTATTCCAACAGAATAATAAATAACGGAACCAGGTCCGGCGTAAAACGCACAGACAGGATATTCCAACAGAATAATAAAGAATGGAACCAGGTCCGGTGTAAAACACACAGACAGGATATTCCAACAGAATAATTAAGAATGGAACCAGGTCCGGTGTAAAACACACAGACAGGATATTCCAACAGAAATGTAAAGACAGAATAGTAAATGGATGTCACCAAGTATAGGGTATTCCGCGTATACCGGTTATTCCAACAGAATAATAATGAATGGAATAACATAAGGATTTCACCAAGTATAGGGTGTACCGCGTATACAGGTCATGTATAGGGTATGCCACTTTTACAGGTTATTCCAACAGAATAACAAAGAATGGAATAACATAAGTTCTCTTCAAGAAGAAAGAATAACACCCCTTACTTTATTTAGGAGATTGAATACTGCAGCAGTGTAATAACCAAATACTCTTCTTCTTTATCTCTTATTCTCTTTATACTTTCTCTCTCTATAGCTTGAGCGAATTCGTGAAAAATAATGAAGCCCTAGGCCTCTATTTATAAAAGATTTATTACTATTTACGAAAGTATTTACTATTTACGAAGGTAATTACTATTTACGAAGGTAATTACTATTGACGAAGGTAATTACTATTGACGAAGGTAATTACTATTTACGAAGGTAATTACTATTTATGAAGGTAATTACTATTTACGAAGGTAATTACTATTTACAAAGGTAATTACTATTTATGAAAAAGACTCTTAGATGATGACATATGGCCCCCCATAAATAATTCAACTTACCACAAACGTCTAATAATAGACTCTTTATATACATCAAGGATTGAATAAAAATTACCAAAAATCATTTTATTTTTAATCAACACATATTTAATCTTTCAACAATTATTAATCATTTATAACTTGTCGTCTCAATTATTGTTTAAATAATATAACATATTATACAGATGATACTGTGACAATAATTGAATCAATATTATAAGAGATATGATGCAGCAATTACTGTAGCAATAATTGAGTATAGCTGAGTGACTTCTCACGTAAGCATCAATAATCAATACCGTGTGCTACTATGCAACAACGCGTATTACTGTACTTTTACTACCGAGTAGTTCAACAGTTTTAACGGTAACACCTCCGCCGTTTATTTTATAGAAAGCTAATTTTGTCGTTTTCTAACTACGACAATACTTCCGTTGTGGGGTCCACCAATGATTGTGCCGTCGTACGAATATTCCCCGACAAAAAGAATATTCCCCGACCAAACGAATATTTTATAACAACTTGCGTACTTTGCAAAATTTATAAATATTACCCACAACTATAACATTATATCAAATTTATTCCATAATATTCAAAAATAATAATTATGAAAATTCATCTTTATTTATTAAAACTGGGGTCTTACAACCTCCCCTTCTTATGAAATTTCGCCCTCGAAATTAGGGTACGTACCTGGTATGTCAAAGAGGTAAGGATACCTTGATTTCATTTCAGATTCTAACTCCCAAGTCATTTCCTCAACATCGTGGTTTCTCCACAAAACTTTGACTTGAGGTATAACCTTGGAGCGTAGAATATGTTCCTTCTTATCCAAGATTTGAACAGGAATCTCTTCATACGTCAAATCTTCCGCTATTTCGTCCGGTTCTAACTCAATAATGTGGTTCGGGTCTTTCACATATTTTCGTAACATGGATATGTGAAAAATGTTATGAACACGAGACATACTTGGCGGTAAAGCGAGTCTATAGGCAACAGTTCCTACTCGATCGAGGATTAAAAATGGACTGATGAATCGAGGATTGAGTTTTCCTCTCTTTCCAAATCTTGTAACTCCTTTCCATGGAGTAACACGTAACAACACATGATCTCCTATATTGAACTCCACGTCCTTTCGATGAAGATCAACATAACTCTTTTGTCGACTTTGTGAGGTTTTTATACGTTGTCGGATCATTTGAATCTTTTCTGTAGTCATACGTACCAACTCCGGTCCCAACAACGTTGCTTCACCCACCTCATCCCAGCATACTGGAGAACGACACTTTCTTCCATACAACGCTTCGAATGGAGCCATGCCAATACTTGCTTGATAACTGTTGTTATAGGAAAACTCCACCAATGGTAAGAACTTGTCCCAACTTCCCTTGAAATCAAGGACACAGAGTCTTAATAGATCTTCAAGAGTTTGAATAGTTCTCTCCGACTGTCCATCCGTCTGAGGATGATATGCCAAGCTAAATCGTAAGTCTGTGCCCATAGCTTTTTGCAAACTAACCCAAAATAGTGAAGTAAATCTTGGGTCTCGATCAGAAACTATGGATACCGGCATACCATGCAGTCTTACAATCTCGTTTATGTACATACGAGCAAGACGTTCAACTGTATAAGTTTCTCGTATCGGTAAGAAATGAGCAGACTTGGTCAATCTATCAACAATAACCCAAATCGTATCTATGCCTTGAGAAACCTTAGGAAGACCGGTAACGAAATCCATGGTAATGTGCTCCCACTTCCATTCTGGAATTTCAAGTGGTTGCAATGGACCTTTTGGTACTTGATGCTCCACTTTAACTCGTTGACAAGTTAGACACCTTGAGATAAACAATGCTATCTCTCTCTTCATATTACTCCACCAAAATGTATGACGAATATCATGATACATTTTGGTACTCCCAGGATGGATTGAAAACGGTGTATTGTGCGCCTCCATCATGATTTTATACTTTAAATCAGGGTCGTTAGGAACACAAAGTCTGGAGTTGACTCGAAGTATTCCCTCTTCATCGATTCTTGCTTCCGGCATAGCACCTTCTTGCACTTTCTTCCTCATACGCATCAGCTCCAGGTCTGTAGCTTGAGCAGCTTTAACTTTATCGATTAAAGTCGGTTCTACTCGTATAATCGCCATCGTCACATGCGTCCCTGGAGTCTTTAACTTTATCCCCATCCTTTGCAAGTCACACAAAATGGGCCCATGCGTTGACAATATCGCACTCGTACTTGCATGTGATCTTCTACTCAATGCGTCAGCTACCACGTTTGCTTTTCCAGGATGGTATTGGATGGTATGATCATAATCTTTCAACAGTTCAAGCCAACGTCGTTGTCGCATGTTGAGTTCCTTTTGAGTGAAGAAATATTTGAGGCTTTTATGATCCGTAAAGATCTCCACTTTCTCCCCATACAAGTAATGCCTCCAAATTTTAAGTGCAAAGACAACAGCTGCCAACTCTAGATCATGAGTAGGATAATTCTTCTCATATTCTTTGAGTTGTCGCGAGGCATAGGCTATGACTTTTCCATGTTGCATGAGAACACATCCCAGCCCTTTGCCCGAAGCATCACTGTAGATGACAAATCCCTCCGAGCCAGACGGTATTGTCAGAACAGGTGCTGAAATGAGTCTCCTCTTGAGTTCTTGAAAACTCTTCTCACATTCTTCGCTCCAACCGAACTTTGTATCTTTCTGAGTCAGCTGAGTCAATGGAGTATCTATTCGAGAAAATCTTTCCATGAATCTTCGATAATAACCAGCTAAACCGAGAAAGCTACGTACTTCGGTCACTGATTTAGGTTGCTCCCAGCTTTGAATAGCTTCAATCTTTGCTGGGTCAACAGATATTCCACGACTTGATACCACGTGCCCAAGGAATGCTACTTCCTCAAGCCAGAACTCGCATTTCTTCAACTTGGCATAAAGCTTATATTTACGAAGCTTTTGGAGTGTCAGCCTCAAGTGTTGCTCACGATCTTCACGGCTTTTGGAATAAATAAGGATGTCATCAATAAAGACGACCACAAAATGATCCAAATATTCCTTGAATACTCGGTTCATCATATCCATGAAGGCAGCAGGAGCATTAGTCAATCCAAAGGACATAACTAAGAATTCATAATGCCCGTACCGAGTTCTGAAAGTCGTCTTTGGAATGTCATCGGTTCTAATCTTCAATTGGTGATACCCAGAACGAAGATCGATCTTTGAAAAGAATTTGGCTCCTTGCAACTGGTCAAATAGATCATCAATTCGTGGCAATGGATACCTATTTTTGATGGTGACATGATTCAACTCCCGATAATCAATACAAAGTCGCATACTCCCATCTTTCTTCTTTACGAATAGAACAGGAGCACCCCAAGGAGAAGTACTAGGACGAATAAAGCCATTGTCTAACAATTCCTGCAGTTGGGTTTTTAACTCCTGAAGTTCAATAGGAGCCATTCGATATGGGGCTTTAGAAATGGGTTTTGTACCGGGTTCAAGGTCAATACAAAATTCAATCTCACGCTCTGGGGGTAAACCAGGAAGTTCTTCAGGGAATACGTCAGGAAATTCATTAACAATAGAAATATCGTTCAAAACTGACGTATTTTTGTTTAAATCTGTGACATGAGCTAAGAAAGCTTGACATCCGTTTTTCAATAAACGAATAGCTTTATGGCTTGAGATGACCGTGATTGATTTTAATGGTTTGGTCGCTTGAATTCGCATAATAGGTTGATTAGGAATATGAAAGCTAACAACCTTATGGAAATAATCAATTTTTGCATGATAAGTAGTTAACCAATCAATCCCTAGAATCACGTCAAATGCAAGTATTTTTAATGAAATAAGATCTACAGGTAATGTGAGGGTACTGATTTGAACCAAACAAGACTTATAAACAGTGGATGTAATGAAGGTTTCTCCCAACGGAGTTTCCACAGATAAGTCAAAGTCCAATTTCTCCGGAGTCAAATTTAATCGATGAGCGCAAGTAGGAGAAATAAAAGAATGGGTAGAACCGGTATCAAATAAAGTATAGACTTCGTTAGAGTTTATGATAAGCTTACCCGTGATGACCTCATTCGGGTTCCTTGCTTTCTGGGAGGTCACAACAAACGCTCTCCCTTGCACTACCGGCTTTGACCTTTCTGGGACGGCCTTGGTGCCTCCACCCTAGCTGAATTTGTCTTTGGTAAACGACAAAATCGGGCCAAGTGACCTTCTCTTCCACAATTATAACATGCTTTGGACGGCATCGCACAATTTGGACTAATGTGTCCCTCCCCTCCGCATTTGAAGCATATGATAGGTGGTCTTTTTCCTTCCTTAACAACGGGTGCTGGTGCTGACGTCTTTCCATCATTGTTGAGTCTCCTCTTTTTGAAATGTTCATTCTTATTGTTTTGGCCCTGATTACTACCGAAGTGGTAACCACTTCTGGCCTGCTGATTCCCTCTACGCTTGTTGTCACCGCTTCGATGACCACTCTCGCTGGTATTATAATTTTACCGGCTGCTCTCTTTTAGTTGAGTTGACTCGTTATCGTGCTCCACTAACTGAGCCTTATTTACAACATCTGAATATAAACACAATTTATGAGAAATAAGATGTTGACGTATCTCCGGCTTCAAACCTCTTAAAAACATTCGCGCTATTCTCTCTTCATTATCCACCAAATGAGACGCAAACCGTGATAACTCTGTAAATTTTGCCTCGTATTGCGACACGGTCATATTATTTTGTTCCAACTTAATAAACTCCACCTCCTTCATGTGGCGAATACTTTCGGGAAAGTATTTATCATTGAACAGCTCCTGGAACTTCTCCCAAGATATCTTCAGTACAGCAGGTTGAGTACGTTTTACTGATTCCCACCAGTAATCTGCCTCTTCGCGCAACATAAAGGCGGCAAAGGGAACCTTTTGCTCCTCGGAGCATCCCAAGACATCAAATATCTTGGTCATCTGATTTATCCATGTTTCCGCCATAATTGGTTTTGGCTCTCCCTTAAACTCCGGTGGTCCCAGCTCCTTGAACTGTTTAGCGGTGACCGCCCGAGAGTTTCCCGCGTTTCCATCTACGTTTTGGACAGGAGTTGCTCTCGCCTGCTGCTGCATGAATTGCATAAAACCTCTGAACATTTGATCATTCGTCATTTGGTCAGTGTTGTTGTTTGCATGAGGATTTTCGCCTTCCTGATGCACATTATCCTGATTATTGATATGTGGTGAATCAACGATCGCCTGTGCTCCATTGTCATTCTCAATATTCTCAGATGTCATTTTCAGATACTGCCACAAAACAAAAGGTTAATTGACATGTAACATATTATCCCTATATTCTGACCGACCAATAAAATAGCACATAAACTTAGGTAGGTCATACTAGCGAAGGAATTCCCCGTCTCTCCCCTCCTAGTACTATTCTCACATCTTAGCCAGGGATCATATCCCTAAGCTCTGATACCAACTGTGACGCCCCCAAAATTAGGTATACATCACCCATCTTGAGTCGCCAGATACATGGTACAGAATTCAAATATAACTTACTAATACAACTGTCGTGTACAATACGATAAAACATAACTGTGAGTTTGAATACAATTATTGTCTACTAGAGATCATACAAACTAGAAAGGTGTCCTCAATACAATTATTGTCACACTATTTAACAGAATAGTGAGGACTACTAATACTATTCTCTGGTCCATCACTCCGTTCCCCGACTCGTCCCAGCTATATTCTCATTTCCTGAAGAGAACAGTGAAAGAAAGGCTGAGCTCAACTAGCCCAGTAAGAAATATTATGACTAAGATAATGCAGAATAAATTATCAGTAGCCTTCAACAATGTTAAATTGATAAAATACAATAAACATCAAGTTTAACTACAGCAGAACCAGCAATCCATTAAAAGAGTCAAGTAGAAAATAAAATCTACTATCTTTTATGATTTAAAAGGTTTTTCATCATCGTTATAGCTGAGACTCAGCTTAATAAATATTCCACATCATCGAATCACCCCCGCACTACGGCCAAGGATATTCTTTAGTATCGCGACCACAATTATTCATGCACTACGGCCAAGAATATTTGTGTATTCATTAATGGTCATGATCATGCCAACAACTGTCCATCAATGCACTACGGGCCAATGAGGATTTTTAATTTTTACATCATTTGTAATATTACGGTCATGATTACACCGAATAATCCCTGGTCATAATCATACCAAGTCCATCTATGCACTACAGGCCACAGATAACTTTCAACAAAATATAAACATGAGGATGATGACAATGATATAAAAATTCAATAAAACAAGTTCAAGAATTATTTTATCCAGGAATTATTAACGTCCAAATTTGTCAACACGATACTGTTTTGTGGTGTAAAATTTAAGAATGATCAGAAGAAGATTTCCATGAAAGGATACTGGATGAAGCGCAAATATCAAGGATATTCCACTAATTTCATGGAGTATAGAAGTCAAAGTTTTAACCAACTGAGTATAATAAAGAATGAGATAACAAAAGAAATCATCATGCATGCGATAGACCGCACAAGCAGGTTATTCCAACAGAATAATAAATAACGGAACCAGGTCCGGCGTAAAACGCACAGACAGGATATTCCAACAGAATAATAAAGAATGGAACCAGGTCCGGTGTAAAACACACAGACAGGATATTCCAACAGAATAATAAAGAATGGAACCAGGTCCGGTGTAAAACACACAGACAGGATATTCCAACAGAATAATAAAGAATGGAACCAGGTCCGATGTAAAACACACAGACAGGATATTCCAACAGAAATGTAAAGACAGAATAGTAAATGGATGTCACCAAGTATAGGGTATTCCGCGTATACCGGTTATTCCAACAGAATAATAATGAATGGAATAACATAAGGATTTCACCAAGTATAGGGTGTACCGCGTATACAGGTCATGTATAGGGTATGCCACTTTTACAGGTTATTCCAACAGAATAACAAAGAATGGAATAACATAAGTTCTCTTCAAGAAGAAAGAATAACACCCCTTACTTTATTTAGGAGATTGAATACTGCAGCAGTGTAATAACCGAATACTCTTCTTCTTTATCTCTTATTCTCTCTATACTTTCTCTCTCTATAGCTTGAGCGAATTCGTGAAAAATAATGAAGCTCTAGGCCTCTATTTATAGAAGATTTATTATTATTTACGTAAGTATTTACAATTTACGAAGGTAATTACTATTTATGAAGGTAATTACTAATTACGATGGTAATTACTATTTATGAAGGTAATTACTATTTACGATGGTAATTACTATTGACGAAGGTAATTACTATTGACGAAGGTAATTACTATTTACGAAGGTAATTACTATTTATGAAGGTAATTACTATTTACGAAGGTAATTACTATTTACGAAGGTAATTACTATTTATGAAAAAGACTCTTAGATGATGACATATGGCCCCCCATAAATAATTCAACTTACCACAAACGTCTAATAATAGACTCTTTATATACATCAAGGATTGAATAAAAATTACCAAAAATCATTTTATTTTTAATCAACACATATTTAATCTTTCAACAATTATTAATCATTTATAACTTGTCGTCTCAATTATTGTTTAAATAATATAACATATTATACAGATGATACTGTGACAATAATTGAATCAATAATATAAGAGATATGATGCAGCAATTATTGTAGCAATAATTGAGTATAGCTGAGTGACTTCTCACGTAAGCATCAATAATCAATACCGTGTGCTACTATGCAACAACGCGTATTACTGTACTTTTACTACCGAGTAGTTCAACAGTTTTAACGGTAACACCTCCGCCGTTTATTTTATAGAAAGCTAATTTTGTCGTTTTCTAACTACGACAATACTTCCGTTGTGGGGTCCACCAATGATTGTGCCTTCGTACGAATATTCCCCGACAAAAAAGAATATTCTCCGACCAAACGAATATTTTATAACAACTTGCGTACTTTGCAAAATTTATAAATATTACCCACAACTATAACATTATATCAAATTTATTCCATAATATTCAAACATAATAATTATGAAAATTCATCTTTATTTATAAAAACTGGGGTCTTACATAAGGGGTATTATTTCTTTCGTATTCATGAAGAGAACTTCTGTTATTTCATTTTTTTCATTATTCTGTTAGAATAACCTATATACGCGGTCTACCCTATACTTAGTGAAATTCTTCTGTTATTCTATTTTTTATTATTCTATTGGAATATCTTGTCTGTGCGTTTTACGTCGGATCTGGTTTCGTCTTTATTATTCTGTTGGAATATTTTTTCTGTGCGTTTTACGCCGGACCTGGTTCCGTTATTTATTATTCTGTTGGAATAACCTGTCTATGCGAAGTATCACATGCATGGTGATTTCTGTTGTTATTCTATTTTTTATTATTCTGTTGGAATATCCTGTCGGTGCGTATTACGCCTGACCTGGTTCCGTAATTTATTATTCTATTAGAATAACATGTCTATGCGAAGTACCACATTCATGGTGATTTCTTTTGTTATTCCATTCTTTATTATACTCAGTTGGTTAAAGTTTTGACTTCTATACTCCATGTAATTAGTGGAATATCCTTGATATTTGCGCTTCATCCAGTATCTTTTCATGAAAATATTCTTTTGAGCATTTTTGAATTTTACTCTACAAAGAAGTATCATGTTGATAATTTGGACGTTACTAGTTCCTGAATAAATTAATTCTTGAACTTGTTTTATTGAATTCTTATATCATTGTCATTATCCTCATATTTATATTTTTTTTTAAAAGTCATCTGTGACCTGTAGTGCATAGATGGACTTGGTATGATTATGACCAGTGATTATTCGGTGTAATCATGACCGTAATGTTACAAATGATGTGATAAAAGTCCTCATTGGCCCGTAGTGCATTGATGGACAGTTGTTGGCATGATCATGACCATTGGTGAATACACGAATATCCTTGGCCGTAGTGCATGGATAATTTGTGGTTGTGATACTAATGAATATCCTTGACCGTAGTGCAAGGATGATGTGTATTATTTATTAAGCTGAGTCCCAGCGATAAAAGTGATAAAAACCTTTTAAATCATAAAAGATAGTAGATTTTATTCTCTACTTGTCTCTTTTATTGGATTGCTTATTCCGCTGCAGTTAAACTTGATTTTTATTGTATTTTATCAGTTTAACATTGTTGAAGACTAATGATAATTTATTCTGCATTATCTTAGTCATAATATTTCTTACTGGGCTAGTTGAGCTCACCCTTTTACTTTCATGGTTCTCTTCAGGAAATGAGAACGTAGCAGGGACTTGTCGGGAACGGAGTGACGGTCCAGATAATAGCATTAGTAGTCCTCACTATTCTGTTAAATAGTGTGATAATAAATGTAATGATGACTCAATTGAGTGTGAATATTGTCTAGATGATAATATTTGTATTAAAACTCACAACATATGTATTGTAGTATATTACACGACGGTTGTATAATTAAGTTTGTATTTGTATTCTGTACCATGTATTTGGCGACTCAGAATAGGTGATGTATACCTATTTTGGGGGCGTCACATATTATATAAGGAATGCCACTTTTAAAAAATTATTTTGCTTATTATATAATAATAATTAATATATATATATATATATATATATATATATATATTTATGGTTATTCAAGTTATTTGAATATGAATTCTAGATACGGATTCGAATTCGGATATCCGCTATCTGCCAGATATTTTTATGGCCGGATGTTAAACGAATATGAATACGCTTATATCTGTATTCTTATCTGTTTATTTGCGAATACCTTTAAACCGAATACGGATATATCTATTTTTTTAATATGAATAATATCCGTTTTTTTCGAATACGGATGCGAACGAATACGAATTTTTCGGTTACCATCTACGACCCTAAACATTACCTTTTTATTAATATGAAGCTGAGATTGCACGTAGCAATTTTATTTTTGGCAAAATGAAAAAATTATTTCTGAATGAAATTAGGCATTATAATCCAATACACTTGAATTGTATGCTTAAATTACAAAACACTGTTGGAAAAACCAATTACTGTAAACAGACTCCAAAGATTATAAATATTAAGTCTTGCCGGACTGATAGTTCCACATAAGTTGACATAATTAACGTGATTACTGAAGCTACTCTTATTTTAAGAACTTGATGTCGAACTGCGAAAAGATTGATTCTTAATATTCAAATCTATAAAGAAACCCTGTTGCTGAATGTGTTGCTGTCACTTTGACAATTGGAATGACAAGATGAACTCTGCTAAACCATTCAACGAGTTATACGAAGAACCCCCTTTATTCACACTGAACCTGATCTTTTCCATCATGTCCATCGCGTTCTGTCTAGTGTTCTCTCCTTTGTTGACCATAAATCCTCTTATAGCTTGCTTAATTGCATTTCTTTCCAATTCATGCTCGAATTGCTGTCCTACTTTCCACTCATAACTGAGGTACCTCGCATTTACTTTTTGGTCCCCTAAACAAGGCCAACATATCATTGGAACCCCTTCACTTAAACTTTCTATGGTCGAATTCCAACCACAGTGGCTCCAAAACCCTCCCACTGCATCATGTGCAAGAACTTTCCTTTGCGGTGCCCATTTAACTATACAGCCTCTTTCTCCAATTGTTTCTTTAAAACGTTTTGGCAGTAGCTTCCATTCTGAGTCACATTCTGAGCCAGTTCTAACCACCCACAAAAATGGCTGGCCGCTGCTGGCCAACCCCCAAGCCATCTCGGTTAGTTCTTTCTCTTCCATGAAGGCTAAACTCCCTATGCTCACGTAAATAACTGAGCGAGGAGCTCGCTAGTCAAGCCATGAAATACAACTGGTGTCTACTTCTAGTAAGCTGGTAGATGATGGTGAAGCCATTTTATGTAATGGGCCTACTGAGAAAAACTGAACTGGACGTGGTTGTAGAAACTGAGCCAAAGCTGTTTGCTCGAGATGATCCAGTGTTCCAGATGATGGCTGAATAATTTCTTTTATTGATTGAAAGCTCCATATTTTCTATTACATCTTCTAAACTTCCTATATCAGTTGGCATATCCGTAAATCTTAGGGGAAAAAGCCCAGGAACCAGGTCCTGCAACATGGAATCTGTCATATAGTCAAACAAAATAATTAGTTAAATTTCAAATAAGTAGACTAGCTTATGACAGATTGACCGGGTCATAATTTTTTTGTCAATTTATCGACTCGAGTGTCAAATGTTCAACAAATGATTTCAAGTAATTGGGCTGAAGATTATTCAAAGGAGTACAATTCAAGTATTATTGGGTCGATCCAATTGACTCATTCAATTCAGTCTATACATGGATTTTATGTAGAACATAGTGGGTCAAATATTATGGGACGTCATCTTGTATTCAACATGTTAATATATCAGATTGCATGGAAAGGAGGATTAGACTATCAAGTGGGCCACTTGCCTTTTGAATGTGTTGCTAGTATGGACTCTAATATGAGCACCATATACTCACACGTGGACTATATATATATATATATATATATATATTCATCCAATTCAGCAGATATACTACATCAAATGGGATTCTAGCATGCAAGGACTCTAGTATTTAATTAATATCACGTGGGCCGCAGCTTTTCAAGTATCAGATTTTAACTTGTTGAATATGGCAAGTATTATTGATTTGGTGTAACATGTTGTCTCGACAAGCGTGCCACTACTTATATATATGTGATTCAAATGCAGCAACAAATTAACACGGCAATTGCAGATTTTATATCCATCCACGCGGCAAGAATTTTTACGCGCCAAAATGCAGATTTTTGATTTGTAGAATTCTATTTTAATTAGAATTTCTTTTCCAAATTGATTTCTATTAGGGTTTTAGTTTATAATTTCCTATTAGGATTTGGATTGTTTTGAGTAGTATAAATAGAGGTCCAAGTTATGTAAACAATATACATTATTTTTTTTATTCAATATAATTGAGAGTTTATTCTCTACTTTTGGTTCTTTGAAGAATTCTTAAGAAATTAGTAGTTTCTTAGTTTTTTTCTTTGAGATTCAATTTGACTTATCATACAACAATTCATAGTTGTGTGTGGCGTCTTCTACTGCATCAATCGTCGATTGTACCGAGATTACCGCTTCAATATAAGCGAGGGGTCAAGGTGTCGTTGGTGTCCATTCAACGCAGATTTCCAAACGCGAGCAATTGTACCAAGATTACCGTCTAAAGTATAGACGAGGGGTTAAGGTGTTGCAAGCAATTCACCCAACAACTGTGCTAGAAACGGTCCGGGCGACGACCACCTCACGCAAGCGTGCCGTGGAGTCCATCATTTGGTATCAAAGCTAAGCCTTTCTAGCAAGTTACTTATCTTTAATTTTTTGTCGAAGTATATATTGTAAAAAAAAAGAAAAAAAAAAGAGAAGCAAAAAAAAAAGGGAAAAAAATCATATTTTATTGTGCTATCCCAATTTGTAGCACACCATCAAATCATCAAATTTCAAAGAATAGTTCATACCGTTCCATCATCATCAATTCTGAAGTGAAGCTACAATTGACAAATCTGAGGCATACAAGAGAAGTACAAGGCAATCGATCAGTGATTTTGTGGTATCCTGATAGTCACACCATCTATCTTTTATGATAAGTAATTTTTGAATTGATTAGTAAAACCAAGAATTTTACTAGGGAAAATTTAAAAAGAACCTATTAGAGAGAATATTGAGGTAAAAGGCTTAGTGGTGAGATTAATTGAGGGTAAAAGCCAATTTATTAAGAGTATACACGAGTGAACCATTGATTCGAACGAAAACACGTAAGGGAGTGTGTGAGGAAAATTTTTATCTACTAACCTTTGTGTTTGCAGGAAACATGTATAGCTACAATTATGAAAGTTCTTATGGGTCTCAAAGGAATACTTTCCAAGGCAATATTGATACAGAGGCATATCTGAGATGGGAGAGAAAAATGGAGAGAGAATTTGACTATCATGATTACTCCGAGAGGAGGAAGGTCAGACAGGCAATTCAAGAGTACTCCGATCATACAATTATATGGTGGCAGCTTATCAAACAAAAACATGGGGAGCGTCCGTTCGAGACATGGGCAGAATTAAAAACAGCAATGAGAAAGCGATTTGCTCCAGTACAGCGTGATAGGAGGGAGGAATATACATCTAAAAAATTTGTAGAGCAACCTTCAAGGCGATCTACATTAGAAGATGATATAAGGGTTCACAGACATGTAAACAAAGAGGATTCACATTGGAGACAACCCCAAGACACTCTTAAGGCATCCAAGAACTTAAAAGAAGACATCAATGAGAGCTTTAGGGAAGTGGAAGAAATTATAGAATATGCGGTCCAAGGAGAGTTATTGGGTTCGAGTGTTCAAGATGAAATCCATGATCAAAAGCAAGATGGTGAACATCCGAAAGAAAGTAATCAAGGAGATGAGTTTGTAAAAGAAAATGTATGTGGAAAAGATCGACAAAAAGAAATTGTTCAAAAGGTTGATAATGTAAAAGAAAAAAGTGAAAAGAGTGAGAATGAAAAGAAAAGAGAGATTGAGAAAAAAGAGAATGAAAAGAGTGACCTTGAAAATAAACGAGAGAAAAACAAACGAGAGGGTGAGCATAAAGAAGAGAGAGAAGAAATATGTGACTATGAAAAAGATAGTGAGTTGAAAAGTGAGTTATATTTTGAAAATCCAATGATTGTACATTTGTACAAGACGGCGCTTTTGAATACTAACACTAATGATTCTTCTTTGTCTAGTTTTGTTTTGTCTCTTGTACAGGTTGTTGATGAAATACCCCGTAATATCATTCCGTACCGATCAGTTGATAGTATTCCCGAGGAGACGACGGAGTTACCAAGGCGGGTTGGAGAGTTGGTGAAAGTGGGTATCGTGAGAGAAGACATGAGTTCATGTGTTGATTATGAGATCATAGTATCTAAGGGGGATGAGACAACGAGTTTGTTCGTCGATTTTGAATTGGTAAACAAGAATCGTTATTCTTTTCTTTATTTAGATAATATGTTTGATAAATTGCATAGTTCTTATGTTTTATCTACATGTGATAATAATCATGTGATGACAATGCCTAATCAATTTAGCATGAGATATTGTGATAAATGGAAAATTGTTTTAGCATATGAGTTATATAGGTGGTTAGTTATTTCAGTTAGATTAACTGATGCATCTAGTGTTTTCATGAGTTATTTAAAACATGTTTTGCATGCTTCCATTGGAAAATTTATTGTTAGCTATTTTGAGGGTAGAATCGTTTTTATCATAAATTATGGTGGATATTTGATATTTGTTGAGTTAGTTTATGATCATGATATATATTCTCGTTTTCAATGTGCTTACTTGCATGAAAATAATTCTAGATTTTCTTATCCAAATATTGACTTAGGGTTTCATGCTAGTCAATCTTTACATGAATTGTCGTTAGTTGACAATGGTAGTAATCATGTTATTTCGTTAGAGCAATCTTCATTGCATGTTTTGCTATCATATGGTTTTGATTCAAGAAGTGTTTATCATCAAGATGGTTTGAGAGATGAGTTATTTGCATGTTTAGTTAGTTCACTTAGATTAGCTAAGGCATTGCATACTTCCATGGAATTTTTGAATTATATTTTGCATTCTTTCATGAAAAATTTTGTTATTCGTTATTTTGATGATATTCCAATTTTTGTCAACACTTTTAAAAATTCTTTAGCATGTGTTGAGTTTGTTTGTGATCATGGTCGATATGCTATTGAATTTCCAATTTATGATTATGACCTTTTTACTCCGTTGATAATATTATTTGTTCTTTATTGTGTTAATGTCAATGGAAAGAGGGAGGTTGGTTGTGTTTTGCAGATTCGTGATAGGATCATATTCATCGAGGGAAGCATGGATCGTGCAGTTCATTCCGTTCAATGCATAAGACATCTACAGGGAAGTGTTGTGAATATTGTTTTAGTAGACTATGCATGTGATTTTGATTTATTTGATTCCTTTGTGATTAGACAAAAGAAACTTGTTGAATTGTTTTATTTTGTGTTTAATCCAGGGATTCAGGTGTATGGGCTTATTCGACCTGATGAATTTCAAAAGTTGATATTTGACCCAGGATCATTGACGTGGTTATGTTTGAAAATGATCGAGATCATAAGATATCCGTTTGATCCGAGAATTCGTCATTGGGAGAATCTATCACATGAAGAGTTTTTCATTTTAATATTTGATCCAGGAGGAGTTGGAACTTTTCAATTTCTTGCTTGCGTCGCTGATATTGCTTATTCATTTAAATTACTAGGTGAGACTTGTGGATATGTTTTGTTAGGTGATTCTAACTTTGTTTGTTTTGATGTAGGACCAGATTTGTGGATAAATCCTTTTCAAGGGGAGCGGATGCCAGATTTGAGGACAAATCCTTTTGAAGAGGAGGGGAATGATGACAGATTGACAGGGTCAGAATTTTTTTGTCAATTTATCGACTCGAGTGTCAAATGTTCAACAAATGATTTCAAGTAATTGGGCTGAAGATTATTCAAAGGAGTACAATTTAAGTATTATTGGGTCGATCCAATTGACCCATTCAATTCAGTCTATACATGGATTTTATGCGGAACATATTGGGTCAAATATTATGGGACTTCATCTTGTATTCAACATGTTAATATATCAGATTGCATGGAAAGGAGGATTAGACTATCAAGTGGGCCACTTGCCTTTTGAATGTGTTGCTAGTATGGACTCTAATATGAGCACCATATACTCACACGTGGACTATATATATATATATATATATATATATATATATATATATATATATATATATATATATATATATATATATATTCATCCAATTCAGCAGATATACTACATCAAATGGGATTCTAGCATGCAAGGACTCTAGTATTTAATTAATATCACGTGGGCCGCAGCTTTTCAAGTATCAGATTTTAACTTGTTGAATATGGAAAGTATTATTGATTTGGTGTAACATGTTGTCTCGACAAGCGTGCCACTACTTATATATATGTGATTCAAATGCAGCAACAAATTAACACGGCAATTGCAGATTTTATATCCATCCACGCGGCAAGAATTTTTACGCGCCAAAATGCAGATTTTTGATTTGTAGAATTCTATTTTAATTAGAATTTCTTTTCCAAATTGATTTCTATTAGGGTTTTAGTTTATAATTTCCTATTAGGATTTGGATTGTTTTGAGTAGTATAAATAGAGGTCCAAGTTATGTAAACAATATACATTATTTTTTTTATTCAATATAATTGAGAGTTTATTCTCTACTTTTGGTTCTTTGAAGAATTCTTAAGAAATTAGTAGTTTCTTAGTATTTTTCTTTGAGATTCAATTTGACTTATCATACAACAATTCATAGTTGTGTGTGGCATCTTCTACCGCATCAATCGTCGATTGTACCGAGATTACCGCTTCAATATAAGCGAGGGGTCAAGGTGTCGTTGGTGTCCATTCAACGCAGATTTCCAAACGCGAGCAATTGTACCAAGATTACCGTCTAAAGTATAGACGAGGGGTTAAGGTGTTGCAAGCAATTCACCCAACAACTGTGCTAGAAACGGTCCGGACGACGACCACCTCACGCAAGCGTGCCGTGGAGTCCATCACTAGCTCTATACAAAAATTAAATTTTGCATTTTATCCCTTCAAATATTTTCTACCAAAATGCAAAATTATTCCATGAGTTTGTAATTTTGTGGATATATGGTACTTAACTTTATAATATAGTGAATTGCCATCTCTCGTAATATATGTTGCAAAATTATACCTTTTGGATCAATTTTGAAATACTAATCATGCCTTCAAAATTATAATTTTGCATTAATAATTGTACTTTGAAGCAGAAATTTTAATTAGTCAAACGGTCGTACGTCGAGATTATAACATGGACACAAACATAGGGTAGAGTTTTGCATTTTAGTCGATAAATTCATATATGAGTTTGAAAAACATACTTTGTCGAGGAATGTAACCTTCTGCTAGGAGCCGAGGAATTTCCTTGTAAGCAACGGCGAAGCTACATGTTAACCAGTGGGGGCAATTGCACCCACTGGATTTTTTTTTTAATATATGATAAATAATTTTTTTTGTTGGTTAAAAAAGTCAATTACACCCACTGAAATTGGGTTTGGGTATTACTCTTTACTCTTGCACTCACTCTTTTATTACTGCCAGCCAGATGCCCTCAGGCCTCATACACACATTTTACTTCATCTCGATTCTCGCTTGTTCGCTGAGTCCAGATAGAGTGAGAGTTAGCGAAACTGCCGAGTGCCAAGACATCAGACATGGACCGAAGGTCTGAACTCTGAAGCTACCGAAAAGAAATCATCAGGCCATCGTCTTCGGCTCTTCCCCAAGAGTCAAGACGGCAAGACCCCAACACCAAAGGCCAAAGCCATCTACAGCTGGTAAAATTTGTGCTTTTAGGGTTTTTCATAATCATATATTTTATGTGTAAATATCAAATTGTTGAATGGTTTGTGAATTTTTGATAGTTTCCATCTTTTGAGAGGGTAACTAGGTATTGGGTGATGAATAATAGTAGAATTATAATTGGGGGTTTTCCTTGATTTTTTGTCTAATTAGGTTTTTTTTGTCTGTCACTGAGATAGTAGAATATCAAATTTATGCTCTGTTTGCATTTTGCTCTATCAAATTTATGCTCTGTTTGTCTAATTGCTCTGTTTTTTGTGTGAGTTGCTCAAATTTATGCTCTGTTTGTATTACTCGATTTCTTGCTCAATAAATAGAATAACTGCTACTGTATTACATTTATATGGTATACATCTGCACAACAGTAAAGAAAAATGAGTTAACATTAATAACCAAAAATTAATATGGCAAAGATTAACACCCCAAATCCCATCTTTCCACTATTTCAAAGATTTATCTAAATTTACCAATGAGGCAATGACTAGAAAACTATAAATCATAGGCATGTCTAATAAAGATGATCAACTTGAAATGTCAGGCCTTCCTCCATCACTAGAGCTTGTAGTTCTATTTTATTAATTTATTGTCTTCTTATACCACATTCTTTTATCAGACAACTACTATGGACAAATTTGTATTCAAAAAAGCTTCTGCATTTGAAGGATCATGTTCTAACAAAAATCAGAAAAGGGATAATGATAAAGTAGATTTGGGAAATCTTGAAGCAGACCCCGGGTTGCGAAAGAAAATATCAAAGTATCATCCTAATATTCAAGATGACGTAAGAAGAGCATTCATGCTAAAGGGTCCTTGTCAGCCGCTCAAACATAACTTCCCACAGACACAAATTGGGAGCTACCTACGTAGATTTAATCCTTCTTGGTTTAAAGAATATGGAAATTGGTTGGAGTATAGCATAGCTATTGATGCAGCATTTTGCTTATGTTGCTATCTATTTAGGCAGGACATTGGAAAACAAGTGGGTGGTGATTCTTTTAGTACTAACGGGTTCACAACATGGAGCAAGAAAGAGAGATTTGATATTCACGTTGGAGGACCTAATAGTACTCATAACCAAGCTTGGAGTAAATGTCAAGATCTGATGAAACCAAAGCAAAACATTCAGAATGTTTTTATTAAACATTCTGAACAAACGAGACTTGAATATCGAATTCGCTTAAATGCATCAGTTGATTGCATAAGATTTCTTTTGCGTCAAGGGTTATCCTTTCGTGGGCACGATGAAGATGAGGATTCAAGTAATTGAGGAAATTTCTTACAGCTTCTACAATTTCTTACGCTGATCAGAATGAAAATATCAACAATGTTGTGTTGCAAAATGCTCCAAAAAATCTGAAATTGGTGTCAAGTGATATTCAGAAAGATATTATAAATTGCGTTGCATTAGAAACTACCATTGCTATCATTAGTGATATTGGAGATGATGTATTTGCAATATTAGTTGATGAGTCACGTGATATTTCAATCAAAGAACAGATGGCCATGGCTTTACGCTATGTGAATAGAAAGGGATGTGTTGTTGAACGTTTTGTTGGTATAATTCATGTTACTAGTACTACTGCTTCATTGCTTAAAGAAGCAATTGAGACCTTTTTCTCAAGTCACGGACTAAGTTTATCAAGAATACGTGGTCAAGGGTACGATGGAGCCAGTAACATGCGAGGTGAATTTAATGGTCTCAAAACCTTAATTATGAACGAGAATCTGTTTGCATTTTATGTCCATTGTTTTGCTCATTAACTCCAATTAACTATTGTAGCTGTTGCTAGTAAGCATAGACACATTGCTTTGTTTTTTAACAAGGTTTCTGAGTTGTTAAATGTGGTTGGAGCATCATGCAAGCGCCGAGATAGTCTTCGAGAGAAAGAAGCAACTAGAGTCGGGGAAGCATTGATGAATAATGAACTTCAAAGTGGGAAAGGCTTACATCAAGAAACTAGTCTTAAACGGGCAGGTGACACTCGTTGGGGATCACATTATGAGACACTTTTGAACTTAATTCTTATGTTCTCCTCAGTGATTGATGTACTTGAGGAGGTTTCAGATGATGGTTTGGAATACTAACAAAAAGGTATTGCTTTTGGTTTATTAGAGTCATTGCAATCATTTGGTTTTGCATTGGATCTAGTATTGATGAGAAAAATATTGGGAATAACAAATGAATTATCACAAGCATTCCAAAGAAAGGATCAAGACATTGTAAATGCTATGGAATTAGTTAAAGTGTCTAAGCAACTATTGAAGGCTATGAGAGATGAAGGATGGGAGAAACTACTAGATGAAGTTCGTTTATTTTGCAACAAACACAAAATAAACATTATAGATATGAATGCTTTATTCCATGGGAGATCAAGTCGAAAATCTCAAGGTATTATAAATTTTCACCATTATTATGTTGAGATATTTTGTACTGTTTTGGATTGGCAACTTCAAGAATTAAATGATCGTTTTACGGAAGCAAGTACCGACTTGTTTTTATCAGTGGCATGCTTAAATCCTAATGATTGTTTAGCTATTTTTGATAAGGATAAATTGATTCATCTCGCTAGCTTTTATTTGAATGACTTTTCTCAAATAGATATTATGAAACTTGATGGTCAACTAGATAATTACATTTCTGATATGCAGACAAATCAAGAGTTTTTGGAAGTTCAAGGGATTAGCGGTCTTGCAAGAAAGCTCGTAGGTACTAAGAAACGTATTGTATTTCCTTTGGTATATCGGCTTCTAAAGTTGGCATTAATCTTACCTGTTGCAACTGCTACTGTTGAAAGAGCTTTTTCTGCGATGAAGATAATTAAGAGTAGGTTGCGCAATTCCATGGAAGATCAACTGATGAATGATTGTTTGATTACATACATCGAGAAGGATGTATTTGATTGCATTGACAATAAAGTATTATGCAACGATTTCAACGAATGAAAACGCGCAGAGGACAATTGTAATTGTTATATTATACTAGTTATTTTTTGTGTATAAGTTTGATGGGTACAATAATGACATATATTATGTATTTTTGGTTATATATTTAAGTCGTTTTTTGTTGCTATAATTATTAATTTTGATTTATTGTTTGATACTCTAATAATTGCCCCCACTGTCAATAATTTCAGGCTTCGCCACTGCTTGTAAGCTAAAGCAAAGGATACACTGATGGTACGAAAATTCATGCATGGAAGCTTTAGATGACTAGCCACAGGTTCCGAAAAGTACATGATCTGATCGTAAATGATGCTTACAACTCGATCACCTAGCTCTTGTACATGTTGATGCATTATATGAGCCAAGCTTTGTCGTAGTGGTTCTTCACAGTTTTTGTTAATACTCTTAAAAAGAGCTAAACGATTTCCAGGGGAGGTATCGTGATCAGATAGGTTATCCGATATGGGTAGGAAGATGAATTCAGGGTGGTTCGAAGGATTGGGAGAGTTGAAAATAGTGTGGGCTACAATAATGGAAAAGCCCTTGGAATGAAGAACATCTCCCAATTGGAGCATCGGACTAATATGTCCTTGTAATGGAGCTGGGACGAGCACCACATGAAGACATTTTCGTAATCCTTGATTTTCCATCTGAGAGTGTATTTGTGTGATCCTTATTTAGTAACTAAATTGGCTGTCATATATATATATATATATATATATATATATATATATATATATATATATATATATATATGGAAAAAATGTGTGTACACAGCTGTGTATTACACAGTAGGCTATAGCGACGATTTTTTGGGCTATAGCGACGGTTTCACCCGTCGTCATAGCTATTCTGGGCTATGATGACAGTTTACCGTCGCTATAACCCAAAAAATCTGTCGTCCTAGGCCTACTGTGTAATACACAGCTGTGTATATACATATAGCCCTATATGTATATATATATATATATATATATATATATATATATATATCTAATAAAATACAAATGATTTTGATTTTCCCGCTCACTCAATAAATCATCTGGGCCGTCCAAAGTTTAAGATAAATTCTACCGTCCATATATCTATCTAATAAAATACATCTATCTATCTAATCTATCTAATAATGATTTTGAATTTCCCGCTCACTTAATAAATCATCTGAATGGTTCTAATTTTGAGATAAATCTCACTTCCCATACAATGCCGAAGGCACGGGACCCAACTAGTATATATATATATATATATCACAGAAGCTGGCAGACAGTTCTGAATCATCTTAAGTTTGTTTCATGTATCTAGTCAAATGGGAAAACTTGCGGGCCAAGAAGTCAATAGGAATGCGTTGGATTTTGGTAGTGTATTAAATTAAGTGGAGAAACTTGGAGGGCAAGACCACAAGAACAAAAGACTGTGGATTATGACATTTTTGTTTTGCTGATTTTCTAGTCGGAATGTTTGACCAGTTTGTGGACAAGATTTTATTTTATTTTGTAATTTGCTTTTGGCTCTTGTTACGGGGCCTCAAGTATCATTTTTTATCATTTGTTATCTTTCGTTAGATACGACCCTTTAAAGCAAGGTTTTTTTTTTGCTCGGATTTGATATCGAATTGAAAAAAGTATTGGGTAAAAACTTCAATCAAATTCAATAAACTTCTCTAAGATACATTCAATCAAATTCAAAAACTTAAATTAAAAAAAAAATTATAAGGAATAGGTAAAACCGATCAACCTGTTACCGGTCACTGTCGACGGGTCAACCGCCAAGTTACCGGATCTGGCCGAATTTTTGTGTTTGGTCCCAAGTCATCTCTTCTTTTTGAAAGGAAATTTCCTTATGAGTCAGTACCTCAGTGACTCAGTCAGTGCCAAGAGGAAGAATCCATTGTCCACTGGTATGCATCACTTATTTTCAGTATCTCTAGAATGCCTGTATGGATCCAATTTTTTTTACATTGTTGTCTTTTTTTTTTGGTTTTTTGCTAACTGTTACATAGTCAATAAAGTTTTGTTTTCTTTAACATTATAAACTTATTTTGGGATTGTTAAGTTGAATGATATTTTAAATTTGTCATTACTGTTTATTGGATCCGATTATCATGAAGTTTATTTTTTAGTAAGTTGGTCAATTGGCTAATAGAATACTGACACACATAGAGCATTGTCTGTGTGTCAACATTCTATTAACCAATTGACCAACTTATCCAAAAAGGAATTTCATGATAATCACTCCCCTTTTTTCATTTCAAACATCTCACCGCTATTATTAAATATCATTAAATACTCTTTTGTTGTCATAAGAAATAAATAAATGGATTATGCTTGTTAGGTAATGTTTTCCCATTTTTAATGTAAACAAACTTGATAACCCGTGCAAAGAATGAGTAAGCTATTAAAACTATGTTATCCAAAAAACTTTAAATTTGTTTGCCACCGTTTACTTTGGGAGTGCATGATAATCTTCTATTCTAGTCTTTTGTTTTTTATCTTCTAATCCAAGATGCCTTGAAAAAAGATGTTAAATCAAAGAAACTCAAGTGTCTTCTTTCCGCATTAGGAAAACGAAAGTTCATTGTGCTGTTGAAATGGCATAACATATTTAAACTACCGTATCGCACGGGCTGGTTGGTACGTAATACGTCTAAATTAATTTTTAGATAGTAATTTCGTTAGCAAAAGACATTTAGAAAAATGATATTTTGTATTCCTCATAATTTATTGAACGGAAAATAATCATCCAGTAAAGGAAATAAGGAAGGTTATACAACTGTTTATCACTATTTTGACATACCATTAAAGTATCATCGGATTCCATTAAATTCTTAAATAACAATTAAGTTCATAACTACAACTAAAAAAATCATCAATTCATTAAGAGTCATTCTAAATTACAAGAAATAAAAATTAAAAAAGAAGAAATTGAAAGGTTTTTAATACGCATGTTATTCATATTTACACATAATTAAGAGAATCAAAGGCATACCTTTTGAAGCGTGATTAAGCCTTTGATGCGAAAATCTTCTGTTGTTCCTTTAACCCAACAGCGTCTCCGAACTACGATCGAGAACGGAGCACTGATTCATGGTACGTAACAATTTGGATTTTGGACTCAATATTGGGAGCGGTGTTTGGCATATGAAGTGATATCATGTGCATATTGATCGATAGAGGATGTCTATTTAACAAGGAAGTGGTCGAGCCACTTCCCAACTTTCTTCCCACGTCTAGTCACTCCCACGTTCAAAATCACGAACGTCTCTACTGACTTTGTAAATTTAATGGTTAATTAACTCAAATGGGTCAGACCCTCTGTGACGCCCCGAAAATAGGTATACATCACCCATCTTGAGTCGCCAGAAAATAGACTATAAAAATCAAATAAAACTTTATTTATACAACTATCGTGCAAAATACGACGACATGTATACTGTGAGTTTAAATACAAATGTATGTAACTCTCATGTTG
Source organism: Panax japonicus (assembly GCA_020205505.1). Classification (NCBI taxonomy): domain Eukaryota; kingdom Viridiplantae; phylum Streptophyta; class Magnoliopsida; order Apiales; family Araliaceae; genus Panax; species Panax japonicus. The sequence goes on from CM035108.1 coordinate 30,220,987, forward strand.
CCTCGACCACAACCATTCAATGGTACGTTATATAAAAGTACAGTCAAAAATTATTTTAGAAATTAAAATCTTTGGAAAGTGCTCAAGGAAACCTTCGTACATAGGAGGCCATGAATTTAAGTTATGATAGATATCATATGTCCAGAGAATTATCCTTGGTTGACCCAATAGACCCCAGAGAAAAATGAGAAGATTACTATCATGTTTCTTCCGATGGTGAGTCTTCTCTTGACATATAACTATCTACACTGTCTCCAACTGAAAAGTATATTTCAAATAAACTCCAAGATCATATAGGTAGTGCTCATAGATATACTCAGCAAGTGGATGTGCACAATCTTGTCTTATGATAACACGAGGTTGTATGTCATTAGACATCTTGTATGATATTGACAAAACACCCTTTCAAAGTTGGGTTCGCCTCACCCTATTCGGTTTACCAAAATTAAATATCAAATGACGTATACAATATGACACACTTATCTAAAGTTCTTAATAAAATTATTTTCATACTATTTAAGGGGGACCTCAACAGCTATAGACCACCATTCTATTTCCCTGTTATCCCCGCTCGACCCAGCTACACTCTTATTACTTGAAAGAAATTGTGAAGCAAAAGGGTGAGCACAACTAGCCCAGTAAAGAATATCATAACTAAAGATAATTAAATTATCAATAGCTTTCGTCAATAATAAATCAGAGATTTAGAACATATGGTAGATGATAAAACTTTTTAACCATAGTTGCAGCGGAACGAGCAATCCATTAAAATATTCAAATAGACCATCAGGTCTATTATTTCCTCCATATTAAAAGTCCACCAATAATGTTTTATCCCTGTAACATCAATCAACAATTTCTGTCTACAATCATAGGAATAACACATAATCATAATTGTGATTTCGAATTCCTTTTCGCACCCAGGACGAAGATAATTTTTATCACCTATTTTCACCTGAAACATCAAAAATCATGGTTATACCAAATCAAAGTTCGTGCTCATAATCATACTAATAAATTTATCTTTTCACTACGGCTATTGGTTGATTTCGCAATCAATGAATACATGCAAGTATACACGGTCAACAAGTAATAAGTGAAAGTAGAGTATCGTTCCCACGAGGAATTATTTAATAAAAATTACCAAATACTAACTCTTAACCAAATCAATTTTATTTAAACAACTGTAAATAGTTATTTTTTTAATTAAGAAAACTAAATTAACAATTAAAAGAAATTATTCTAAAATAAATCAAATAAACAAAACTAAGATTTGAATGAATTCAGATAAATAAGGATTAAGACTTCAATATCCCCACTTATGAACTCTAAATCAATTATCCAATTATCTCAATATTTATGCCTACTGAATTGTTAACAGGAATTCTTAATCTTGCTATATTCCTATGTAAAACAATTGAATTAAACTTTTTTCAATTCCAATTTCTTATGTGTTACATGCGGCGAACAGATATTTCCATTCTATTCACAAACCTAATTATTCATCTTGCAAATAACTAAGTCACATGATATCATGCCCAGTTCTAACCTTAGAATTCCTCTTTCAATTCCTTCTAGAGTAACAAGGTAATTACTGATCAGATAATTAATTAATAAGCATAAGGCAAGATAAACAACTCATTTTGACACAAATAATTGGAATAAATTTAATAACTAATTTATAGCCATAAAAGGTTCAATTGAAATCTTAATAAAAGAGTTAGTTCATAATTAATGAATTAGAACCAAAAATCCACAACTGAATAGACATTAAAAGATAAATGTATGATAAGAGAAGATAATAGAATCTGTTGTCAGCAAATCTGATGCTCCCCTCTTGCTTTTGTTCTTGCTCTTGATCTTCAGTGTTCTTCAATTTGCTTCAATCTCCAATGGCTAATTAAGAACTAGGGTTTATATTCTAATATAATGGAGTATTTTATCTAAGCTAATCTATGTATTCTCCCCTTATTATATGCCTTACATCATGTATTTATAGGTTATAAGTCTAATTTTTTGCTTAGGAACAAACCCAATCCAATTTGGAGTCAAAAAGGTGTCAAAATTCACCCCAAAATGCGTCCAGGCCGCACCAAGCCCTTCCCCAGCGCCCCAGCGCTGGGCACGATGCTCAAACACTGCTCCCCGGCGCCCCAGCGCTGGGCATAGACCTAAAATGGGTGCCCCGGCGCTGGCCCCATTTTCTGACATTTTCTACTCCGACGTCCTTTGGGAAAATGGCCATAACTTCTTCGTCTGAACTCCAATTTTGATGATTCAAAATGTTACGGAAAAAGGAGACGTAGGTCTACAACTTTCATTCTTTAATTTGTTTCAAAATAATGTCCGTATCAATACTTAATTGGCTCTGAAGTGACTGCTGTGTAAATCGCAAGCCAGAAAAGCGAATCTAGCAACCCCGAACGTCGATCCAAGTAAATTTTGTCCCAATTCCTGCAAAACAACGTAAAACATGCATGAATAGACATAAACACTTAAAATCAACAAAAATATTAAGCTCAAACGCACTCAATTATGAGTATAAAACTCACTCATCAAATACCCTCAAACTTAAACATTTGCTTGTCCTCAACCAAAAACACAAAAGAACTTAAAATAAACAACCTAACTCAACTACATGAATGCATATGCATGATCTACTTTCTAATATACCTACGAACCCAGTAATAAATCAGTATGATATATAGCAACATGCCTCTATGATACCATTGATACTCAAACAATATATCCAATCAAGTCAAAATCCATAACTCTAACCAATTAGTCAATCCAAACCTGTCATCACCCATGTTATGCGTGTGTGCTTTTTAACCATTCTAACTGACCACAATTCAAGATAATCACATAACAAACTTCTTAAAAGGAAAATTTCAGTTCCAATTCAATTACTTTTGTGAACATGACAACTCCGGTTAAAACTAAGCAATTACCAAGTCTTAAGGTAAATACAGGATTTATTTATACTCTTATTCAATCATAAGGGCATTTTTGCTCTTTCTCGTATTTTTTTTATGGCTGTGCAATGTCTTATTCCCTTAGGCTTTTCAGTGCTACCTTAACGAGCTTTCGACCAACGACTCCCAAGCCATTAAGACCTTAGGGCGCTAGGTGTAAAGACAATCCCCTCGGGCTTACTTACTCAAGTAACAAAGGCAACAAAACTAGACAAGCATGCCACGGTGTTTATTCTTTTTTTTTCTTTCTTTCTAGATTTTATTTCTCTTTTTTTTCTTTTCATCATTTCTTTTTTTCTTTTTTTTCTTTTTGTAATAAATATATCCCATAGATTCCCCCAAACTCAAGCTTTTACATCATTCCAACCTTTACCGCCAGTTCACTAATTTTCTTAAATTTTAACAAAGATTTTCCCTCAGAAACAAATTATGAAACCCTTGAACCAAGTTAATTAAAATAGTTAAACTTTATGTGCTAACCGGTTACATAAGTTTCAGACAAGCTCAGATTATTATCATGATTAAAATTAGAACTCATCATCAATTATCAACACTGTTCAAGTTAACATTTAATACCAATCTTATCATAGGTCGAGCTAAGACCAAACCAACCGATCACACAGATTCATGCAAAAAAAAATAAAAAAAATGCAATTATACTACATGAACACATACTAATGTAACACATATATGAATATGCGAATAACTAGCATGTATTATATGCAACTTAAAAAAAAACATAATGCTAACACATAAAAAAACGAACTACTATGCAAATAACTAACTATATGCAATACGACACTAAAATGCCCCCAAACTTAAACTAGACATTGTCCTCAATGGATGAAATATAAAAAAGTAAAGAAGAGGACTTCCCTGAAAATATAGCAATCTTTCTCCTTGTCCACTAAGTTTGGAGAATAGGCTAAGCACATGGAACAAATTGGGCACCACACTTGAATTTGACTTGAATAACTTGTAATACCATGATAGAAGCAATTTTATTAAATCCTAAATAAATGCAAATTGAAAACTACTAATATAAAACTTAATAAAAACTAAAAATAAAAATTAAACTTGGGTTGCCTCCCAATAAGCGTTTGTTTTATAGTCTCAGCCTGACTTCTTCAATTCTCTATCCAATTCCCCTACGAAAATTGAGGAACCCTCCATCCATCAGTAGCAATGTCTCTTTTGGGAGGTTCGCATTAGTAATGACCCTAGAATTAAAGTCACCTAGCATGCTCTTTATAGATAGGTTCCCTATTAAGAATGTCCAACAAATAGGTATTTCCTACATTATGTCGATGATCAGATTGGGGCATTGAAACTTAATAAACATAATAGAATTTTCCTCTATCTTCTCCTTTTCATCCCACCATGACTCCATAACTGTACTAGCTCTTACATCACCAAGAGCTTTGCCGACGACATGACTTCCAATTGGGCATGGTTTTGCAAAACTGCCCGGATTCTTGAACTTTGGTGGAGAAGGTACATGCGACACTATCAAAATTGGCTCATCTTCGTTGGTACTCAAAGTTAGATCTTTGTCGATCTCCTTTTCTTGGTCTCCAAGTCTTTCCTCTCTTTTAACATCTATATCATTTGGCACATCCGGTTGCAGATTTGGTTCGGGCTCATCATTAGTCTCGTCATCCATGTCATAGAGCCAAGTGTATTGAGGACAAATGTTCGAGGCATTGGTTAGTTGTTCCGTTTGGTTCATAAAATTTTGACTCAATATCTCTTGATTAATCCTCCTCTCCTCACATGTAGCTATGAACTTGGACAAAGCTTCCTCCAAATTTGAATGTTCTTCCTGTTGTAGTGGAGGTGGACACGAGAAATCCGGTGGGTACGTTGGACTTGGAGCATAAAATTGATCTTGATGAGTATGGTTCCATGAAACACCTTGGATTTTCACATTCAGCTCTATTTGATTCAATACTTTGTCTTGTTCCTCGTTCTTTTTTTCAGAAGCTCTAATAAATTTCTCCAAGGTTTCTTCCAAACTTGATTTCCTCTCTGGTTGTTGAGTTTGATTTTGGAATTCGAATGTGTTTTGTTGTCTCGGTACTTGAGCTTGAGCTTGATTGTTACTCCATGAAAAATCCGGGTGATACCCCCAATCATGATGATAGTTGTTGGGATAGACATAATTATTGGGGTAATCACCACTATACTGTACCGGCTCGAAACTGATGGCGCATTGATGACTCATATAATTTCCAGCACAATAATCATAAATAACCGCCATACTTTGACGACGATGTGCTTCAAAAGCATCGACCATCTTTGAAAGTGTCTCAATTTGTGCTGATAATGCAGAAACTTTTTGCGTGGATGGTGGACTCCATGTTTCCATATTCTTAGCTATTGCGGACACCTGTGCTGCCAATGCTGAAAGTGTCGTGAGTCCGTCAATCTCTGTTTCCATTGGCTGAGTCATTCTTGCCATCCTTCGACTCTGTTGGGCTGCGATAACCTCCAACGTCTTCGAAGTTGCCTCAATTTGTATTGGCTCTATAGAAGATGTATTAAGTCCATTAATCCATGTTTCCCTTGGTTGAGCCATGAACGTGTATGGCCATTGATACTCAAAGTCATCCATGGTACCTAAAATGAGAGAAATATAAGAAGAGAATTAAAAATAAAAATAAAAATGTCTAAATTAAGACTAATTTGATTGAAATTAATATTGATAAATAATTATTAAATTAATTCCCCGGCAACGGCGCCAAAAACTTGTTGGTTGATTTCGCAATCAATGAATACTTGCAAGTATACATGGTCAACAAGTAATAAAGTAAAAGTAGAGTATCGTTCCCACGAGGAATTATTTAATAAAAATTACCAAATACTAACTCTTAACCAAATCAATTTTATTTAAACAACTGTAAATTGTGATTTTTCTAATTAAGAAAACTAAATTAACAATTAAAAGAAATTATTCTAAAATAAATCAAATAAACAAAACTAAGATTTGAATGAATTTAGATAAATAAGGATTAAAACTTCAATATCCCCAATTATGAACTCTAAATCAATTATCCAATTAACTTAATATTTATGCCTACTGAATTGTTAACAGGAATTCTCAAATGCCAAAAGTCCTTTTCCAAGTGATCAATTGCCTTCTATTTAATCCAGATTAATCTTGCTATATTCCTAAACAAAACAATTGAATTAAACTCTTTTCAATCCCAATTCCTTATGTGTTACACGTGACGAATAAATATTTCTATTCTATTCACAAACCTAATTATTCATCTTACAAATAACTAAGTCACATGATATCATGCCCAGTTCTAACCTTAGAATTCCTCTTTCAATTCCTTCTAGAGTAACAAGGTAATTACTGATCAGATAATTAATCAATAAGCATAAGGCAAGATAAACAACTCACTTTGACACAAATAATTGGAATAAATTGAATAACTAATTTATAGCCATAAAAGGTTCAATTGAAATCTTAATAAAAGAGTTAATTCATAATTAATGAATTAGAACTAAAAATCCACAACTGAATAGACATTAAAAGATAAAAGTATGATAAGAGAAGAGAATAGAATCTGTTGTCAGCAAATCTGATGCTCCCATCTTGCTCTTGCTCTTGCCCTTGATCTTCAGTGTTCTTCAATTTGCTTTAATCTCCAATGGCTAACAAAAAACTAGGGTTTAGATTCTAATATAATGGAGTATTTTATCTAAGCTAATCTATGTATTCTTCTCTTATTTTATGCCTTACATCATATATGTATAGGTTATAAGTCCAATTTTTAGCTTAGGAACAAACCCAATCCAATTTGGAGTAAAAAAATGTGTCCAAATTCGCCCTAAAATGCGTCCAGGCCACACCAAGCCCTTTCCCAGTGCCCCAGCGCTGGGCACGACGCTCAAACACTGCTCCCCAGTGCCCTGGCGCTGGGCATAGGCCTAAAATGGGCGCCCCGACGCTGGCCCCATTTTCTGACATTTTCTATTTCGACGTCCTTTGGAAAAATGGCCATAACCTCTTCGTCCGAACTCCAATTTTGATGATTCAAGATGTTTCGGAAAGAGGAGACATAGATGTACAACTTTCATTCTTTAAGTTTTTCAAAATAAGGTCCGTAACAATACTCAAATTGTCTCTGAAGTGACTGTTGTGTAAATGGCAAGCCAAAAACGCGAATCTAGCCACCCTGAACGTCGATCCAGGTAAATTTTATCCTAATTCCTACAAAAAAACGTAAAACATGCATGAATAGACACAAACACTTAAAATCAACTAAAAGATTAAGCTCAAATGCACTCAATTATGAGTATAAAACTCACTCATCAATGGCCAAAGATATTCATTAAAAATTTATCTCTGCACTACAGGCCAAAGACATACAACTGTATTTTAGAAGCGTCAAACAGAGCATGATATCTAGTATCTTCTATGAATTTAAAAGCTTATTATCAATATTTTATCGCCGAGACTCAGCTTAATAAATAATCCACATCATCGAATCACCCCTGCACTACGGCCAAGGATATTCATTAATATCACATCCATGAATTATCCATGCACTACAGCCAAGAATATTCATTATTATAACATCCATGAATTAATATTTCATTGTTGAGACTCAGCTCAATAATTAATCCAAATCATCAATTCATCCCTTCACTATAGGCCAAGGATATTCTTTTAGTATCACGACCACGAATTATCCATGTACTATGGGCCAAAGATAATCGTGTTTTCATTAACGGTTCTGATCATGCCATAAAACAATTCATCTTTGCACCCTTGGCCAAAGAGAATCCATAGCCATAATCATACCAAAAACTGTTCATCAATGCACTACGGCCAATGAGGACTTTTTCCACATCATTTGTAACATTACTGTCATAATTATACCGAATAATCCCTGGTCATAATCATACCAAGTCCATCTATGCACTACAGGCCACAGATGACTTTCAACATAATATATACATGAGAATGATGACAATGAAATAAATATTAATCAAACGAAAACAAGGATAAATATTAAATACTTTAAATTTATTCAAATATTGTCAACCACTTATAATCTAATATTATTAATATCATAACAATATTTTAATCATTTCTTAAACTTATAAACAATTTATTTCAATTATTTACACTTTACCAAATAATGCATTTAATCAATTAAAAATGCCATACTCATAATATTTCATCACCAATGATTAAATCCTTCATCAAAAATATGCATATACCTTATATAGGAATTCTAAGCCATAAAATCCTATTTTTCAACTTTGTTATTTCACATAACATATTTAACTCATATGCTCGTAACTAAACCATTTTCATGAAAAATACCAAATTAGTCCCAAAACTATTTCTTTTCTGGGATTTAGCAGAATATAGTCCCATAATGAACATATATTTTTCTCGTAATTTTTAAAATTTATTTACTATTTTTCAAAAATCAATTTCTAATTAATTCCTTAAGAAATTAGCTACCTCAAGTTTAACTCCAGAAATTACCAAATCTTGGCAGGATCTTACACATGTTAACGTGATCTTTCAGTTTAAATTTCATGGTCATCAGAGTTATAGAACTCCGGTTAAAGCATTTTTCGTCAGAAAAACCTAAATATTAAAATGGTCATAACTTGCTCATTTTAAGTCGGAACGAGTTCATTTTTGGACAGGAGATACTTTATACCATATACTTTAATGTCCCAAAAGGTCGGAATTTTTTCTCATAAATTATGTGGCCGGAAAATGCCCTTTTAAAAAAATGGACAGTAGCTTTTTCTTATTTTTTAATTTTTTGTGCTTTGCTAAAATCAGTCCACACGAAAATCTACAACACTTTTTCCAGTGATTCCACTTGGAGATGCTACAAAACTCATAGATCTAACTCTAGAACTTGACCACACTCAAAAATTCAAAATATAATTGGAGATATGGTCAATTGAATTTCATATTCTATTTTCACCAAAATGTGATTTTTCAACCCTTTGTGATTTCTATGAAACTTTCATGTTTTCACATAATAACCAACATAACTCATCATAACACTTACTAATACTTCATATACCCATGATTTTCATCAGTCCAATGCTTTTATTAAGACTCTCATCATAATCAACGTAACCAGATTATTTCTATAATTTAATAAGGAATGAATACGAAGGATCATTCACCATGCATGTGGTAATCCACTTATACATGTTATTCCAACAGAATAATAAAAAATGGAATAACAGAAGGATTGGCCATGCATGCGATAAAGACCACACAGACAGGTTATTCCCAATTGAATAATAAAGACGGAACCAGGTCCGGCGTAAAATGCACAAACAGGATATTTCGACAGAATAATAAATGCGGAATAATAAATAATGGAACCAGGTCCGGCGTAAATGCACAGACAGAATATTCTAATAGAATAATAAATATGGAATAATAAATAATGGAACTAGGTTTGACGTAAAATGCACAGACAGGATATTCCGATAGAATAATAAAGAACGTAATAATAGAAGAATTTCACCATGTATGCGGTACTTTTCATATACAGGTTATTCCGATATAATAATAAAAAATGGAATAACAGAAGAATTTCACCATGTATGCGGTACTTTGCATATACAGGTTATTCCAACATAATAATAAGGAATGAAATAATAGAAGAATTTCACCATGTATGCAGTACTTCGCATAGACAGGTTATTCCAACATAATAATAAGGAACGAAATAATAGAAGAATTTCACCATATATGCAGTACTTCGCATAGACAGGTTATTCCAACATAATAATAAGGAGTGGAATAATAGAAGAATTTCACCATGTATGCAGTACTTCGCATAGACAGGTTATTCCAACATAATAATAAGGAGTGGACTAACAATAACTCTCTTTATGGATACGAAAGAAATAAAACCCCTTACGAATACACCAAATAATATCCCTTACCTTATAAAGAAGAGTACTCCGACGGTAGGGCGGGGATATACTTGAAGAAACTTGCACTACGCTCAAAGCTTTTTTAAACGCTAAAGAAAGATGCTCAAGATTATAGAAGAATAATTCTCTTTACAGTTTCTCTCTCTAGAGTTTCAGTGAATTCGTAAGAAATAATGAAGGAATGAACTTCTATTTATAGGAGAATGGACTGCATAGTAACTAATTCATGAACGGTCCAATTGATTTACTTTAAACGGATGGTCCATATTTAAAGCAAAATCTTTTAAATAAAATATAATATATTCTATTTATAATCTAATAAAATGAATAAATTTATAAATTTATTCTATTTTATTTATTCTAATTATTGTCTAATAAAACAGATAACTTTATAAAAGTATTCTATTTTATATACAAAGATTTTACTATTAGCCTAATAAAATGAATAATTTTATAAAAGTATTCTGTTTTATATAAAAAGCTTTTCTGTTTTATTACATTAATAATACTAATAAAACAAAACTTCGTCATCCCTTACTTTGAAAAATTTTCAAATGTCACCCTTAACTTTAAATTTTTATCAATTTAAATATTCACCAAAATAGAAAAATTGAATACTTTTATTTCATAAAATTCGGGGTCTCACACCCTCCATGGGTGCCCCAATTGGATATCCATATTCCAACATCTCCCACTCGCCCATGGCGGGGATGATGTAATCCTCATATCTGCCAAAACTAGGTCAAACCAAAACATGTAAACCTCTAACTGCCGAACCGTGCGACTGCTGAGTTCACCTGCAATGCGGGAGCTCTATATCAAGCATGTTAGAGCCAACATAGAGACATCTACCCTTTCAAAGAAATAATACGAGAGCTCTCACGTCGAACTTAATTAGTTCACGTAGAGTCTACTACCCATAAACTCAGAGTGCCCCAAACACATTTGAATTTTCACTAGGTTAAGTATCTCTAACGCCTTAGAGAGCCTTACTTAACCACCTTTGGGCCCAAGTCCATTTCGTATCTCACTTATTACTATATCGCTATCAAAATGCTATAGTTGTCGACAATAAGTGCAGAACGAGGTGAAATCAAATTGTCTTCCCTTTGCCCTAATACTACTCAGAAATGAATCAACTGCTTTCCCAGAATCGGTCCTTATAGTCTCATCAATTTAGAACTTAGGAATTGAAACTAAAGTAGTAACATTAATCCATGTCTTTGTAGTATAGTCAAAGATCACAAAGAGCACTTGACGTAGGAACAAAACTTGCCCTACAAGACTCATACGGTAAGGAAGCAGGGATTCATTCTCTAACCTTTTTGACATGGTCGATAAGCACATATAACTCACTCACAACATATTATTCTATAGCCTTGTTGTGCGGACCTTAGAACATTTCAAATTACTCGCTTATCTAAGCGCCATATTTGAAACTTTGCATCCGGTTATCATGTTACGAAAGATAATCTCATTTACATGAACATATGTCCTATGGTCGTGTCGTACGGATCTTAGTTCAGTCACTTTATAAGCGTCTAACTTGAATTGTTTAGATTGTGATTGGCAAAAAGTGTGCCAACTTCGTCAGTCGATCGACAATCACCCAAATGGCATCATAACCTTGTTGGGTTGTTGGAAGACCTACCACAAAATCTATTTTGATATGCTCACATTTCCATTCTAGTATCTTCGATGGTTGTAACAATTCGCTTGGCCTTTGATGTTCAGCTTTGACTTTCTGACACGTTAAACATTTTGCCACACATTCAGCCACATCCATCTTCATATTCGGCTGCCAAAAATGATGTCTAAGATCCTGGTACATCTTTGTACTCCTAGGGTGAATCGAATATCTTGAGTTATGAGCTTCACTCAGAATTTCCTCTTTAACTTTTGGTACTGGCAGAACCCAAATTCTCCCTTCGAATCGAAGTAACCCTTCCGAATCGATTTTGAATTTTTTTTCATCACCTTCAGATATTTTTTGTTTTATCTTTTCGCAGTCTTCGTCTTGAAGTTGCGCATTTTTCACCTTATCTACCAACGTTGTACTGTTACCTATCTGGAACAACTTTTCATCAGATTCTATCGAATATTTAATTTCTAACTCCATCTTAGCCATTTCCAACACTAGCTTCTCCTGAGCAGTTAACATTATTAACTTCTCCCGTCCCTTCCTACTTAAAGCATCAGCAACAACATTCGCCTTTCCGGGATGATAGAAAATCTCATAGTCATAATCTTTGATCAGCTCCAACCATCGTCTTTGTAGCATGTTCAAGTCTTTTTGTGTAAAGATATATTTACGACTTTTATGGTCGGTATATATCTCACACCTCTCTCCATAAAGATAATGTCTCCAAATTTTTAGGGCAAACACCACCACTGCCAACTCTAAATCATAAGTCGGATACCCCTTCTCGTAATCTTTCAACTGATGTGATGCATACGCAGTAACTCTGTCGTTCTGCATAGGCACACAGCCTAGTCCTTTATGGGATGCATCACTATATACAAAAAAATCCATGTATCATCAGGTAACAACAACACAGGTGCTGAACTCAACCTCTTCTTTAATTCCTGAAAACTTTCCTCACACTTCTCTGTCCAAACAAACTTAATCGCCTTCCTAGCAAGGTTCGTCAACGGAGTCGTGATCTTGGAAAAGTCTTGAATAAAATGCCTGTAGTAACATGCCAATCCTAAGAAATTCCTTACTTCTGACGGTGTCTTCGGATGATCCCAGTTTATTATAGCTACAACTTTTGATGGATCCACCGAAATTCCATCCTTATCAATAACGTGTCCGAGAAACTATACACGTTCCAACCAAATTCACATTTTGAGAACTTAGCGTACAATTTCTCTTTTCTCAATGTCTCCAACGTCACTTTTAAGTGTTCCACATGTTCCTCTTTGATTTTGGAATATACTAATTTATCATCAATAAACACCACGACAAATTTGTCTAAGAATGGTTTAAACACTCTGTTCATCAAATCTATGAACGTTGCAGGTGCATTAGTTAAACCAAAAGACAACTAGAAACTTGTAATGACCTTACCGAGTTCTAAACGCTATTTTTGGTACATCCTCTGGCCTCACCTTCTAGTGATGATAACCACTTCTCAAGTCTATCTTCGAGAAATATCGCGTTCCCTTCAACTGATCGAACAGGTCATTGATTATAGGTAATGGATAATTATTTTTAATCATGACCTTATTCAATTCTCGGTAATCAATGCAGAGCCGCATCGATCCGTCTTTCTTCTTAACAAACAACACCGGTGCTCCCCATGGCGACACACTCGACTGAATATACTTCTTGTCAAGCAATTCTTGCAATTAGACCATCAACTCTTTCATCTCTACTGGGGACATTCTATATGGTGCCTTAGATATCAGGGCCGTTCCTGGTAGTAAATCAATCACGAACTCAATTTTTCGATCCGGCGGAAGACCCGACAAATCGTCTGGAAATACGTCTGCAAAATCTCTTATGATCGGTATCTTTTCTAGCTTTGCACTCTTCTTCTGTGCATCGACTATGTAGGCTAGGTATCCTACACATCCTTGTCTCAAAAAATTCTTGGCTTGCATCACCGTCAGACAACTTGCTTGTTGAGGTGACTTGCTGCCAAAGAACACAACCTTTGACGGAGTAATAAGGTTAACACACTTCCTTTGGCAATCAATTAATGTTTCGTAATTGAATAACCAATCCATTCCTAGTATAACATCAAACTCGCCAAGTCTAATTGGTATCAAATCTACCATCATCTCGTGACCTTTTATAACCTCTCTACAATTCCTATATATGTATTTAACAGGAATCACTTCCCTATTCGCAATTTCTATACTTAAGGGAAATTCTAATTTTTCCTGAGGCAATTCTAAGTTCTGAGCAAATTCATTGGATATAAATGAACAAGTATCACCCGAATCAAATAATACACAAGCATTAATACCATTAATTAGAATGATAACTGACACCACATCCTTAGACTGTATAGCATCCTGCACGGTCATATTGAAAGTCCTCGTAGTAGGTCGGCTTGACTCTGTTGGTCCAGAGATAGACAATGTACCACCACCGTTGTTGTTTCCTTTTCCACCACTTGCACTTCTCGCTGGCTTCATAGGGCAATCATGAGCCATGTGATCCTTTAAACTGCAGGTAAAACATGATCCTTTCTTTGGGCTAAAACAGTTTGGTACAATGTGTCCCTCTTGACCACTGTTGAAACACACTCGCTTTCCCTTCAAACATACCCTAGTATGTTTCTTTCCACACGTTGCACAAGCTTCAAACTTTTTCTTTTGTTGATTTCCCTATTGTCCTTCCGCAATCGAATTCTCGCTCCACTTTCTCTTCTGACTGTTACTTCCAACATTACTTCCACCAGCTTTATTTTCATTCTCATTCTTCCTCTTCTTCTGTTATTGATTGTACTTGGTCAAAGCATCGCTTCCACCTTTCGCGATAATTTCCTTTTCCAGTACAATCGCAAATTTGTTCAGCTAGAACATTGAAACCTTGCTGTAAAGCCAGGGCTTCAATCCTTGTTCGAACCTTCTCGCTTTATGCTCATCAGTATTGACTTGATATGTGGCAAACCTTGCCAACTCGTTAAACTTTGCAGCATATTCTGGCACCGTCATAATTCCTTGCTTTAGCCCGCCCCAAAAATTTAACTTCCAACTGATTCTGAGAACTCACTGAAAAGTACATTTTGAAAAACATCTCCTTAAATCTATCCCATGCGATCACTCCTTGTCCCCCACGAACCTTATTTGCTTGACACCAGTAGCTAGCTTTAAACTTCAGCATGAACATTGCGAACTCAGTATTCTGATCCTCGTTAACTCTAGCTACTTCAAATACTGTCTCCATTTCCATGATCCAAGTTTGGGTTTCCACTGGATTCATAAACCCTTGAAACTCTGGCGGTACAACCGCTTTGAATTCCTTAAATGTCGTGACTTGAGCTTGCGGTTGATTCCCAAGTGCACCCGTTAACAGAGTTATCAACTGCTGAACTGGATTAGCATTGGACTCAATATTATTATTAGTAGACCCCTCAGAAGGTGCTTGTTGACGTGGTTATCTTCTTCTAAGAGGCATTTTCTGTTAAAATATACGCTTATTCGTTCATTACTCAACTTCTTGGGTATTTGAAGTTTAACTTAAACATTCTAAGATTAAAGCTTTAACTCATAACATTTTAAATAAACTTTGATATTTTATTCATTCATAACATTTTAAAACATGTTAAAGATAGCATAACCGCTATTAACATTCACATTCCTGAACTAGACAAGTTCCAGGATTACATACTCATACTATCCCTTTATTCGTCTCAAAAAAAGGATTCACAGTTTATTTATTCACACACTTAACCACGTATTATTATCACTCTTATTCTATCTAGGCATATTAAAACGTCGTAAGGCTTCTCGACGCTCTTCCTCCATGATACGATGCGCCGTTCTGTGATCCATCATGAACCACGGCGAATTCTAAAACTGAGGTGGATAATAAAAGACTTGATCCTGGGCCCTATCAATCGCAGAATTAAAAGCGTAATCCATCTCATTCATCTTAGCCTTCTTCACTTGGACCTTAGCCTCACCACGGTCTTCACATTGAGTCGCCTTCATCCAAGCATCCTCTGCCCTTGTACACTTAGCTGATTCTTCTTTGAAGTCATCTTTTAATTTCTCCATATCAGTCTTCATCTTCTCATTTACTGCTAACAGGTCTTCATGCTGACCCTTGGTATGGACTAGGTCCCACTCCGTGTTTCCAAGGCGTGAGTCGAGTTCTTGAATCTCTGCATCCTTCTACTCCATCGTAGCATGATGTATCTCAATCAACTCTTTCAGCTCCTCAACCTTGTCCTGTAATTCTATGTTACGGTCGTACAGAGCGTCATACATCTCAACTGATATGGAGTTTGGTGGAAACTCCTCAGGATCCTCATCCTCCTCTATCTCATCAGAACTATCCACCTCGGAATCAATCATAGGCTCATCCTCTTGGATCAACTACGTGAATATCCCGGGGTTCGTCGTCTATAGGTATCTGAGGTATCGCTTCCCTAGCTGGACTGGATCCTCCTTTGTGTAACATCTTGACAACAAAATATTTTAAGTTTTACTTAACATTTTTTGATACTCGTGAGCACATAAGTTATTAACACATAACACATAAGTGTTTTATTATTTAACTTTTGATGAATACCTTAATCCATTCCTTAAAACTCGGTAAGAGTTAGACACCTCTATAATTTATGTTTCCTTAAAGGTTACTTCCTAAGGTTTTCCCACCTCAGGTTCATAACCTAAAGCTTTGATACCAACCTGTGACACCCCCAAATCCAGGTACTCCGTTCCCATGGATTTGGTGTTCACTATTCAAAACCATTACATCTAACTACCCATCATGAAGGATAAAGACATAATTTAAATAACTTAAACAATAATCTTTTCCCATTAAAGGGTTACATCATCTCGAGACAATCCTATGTAATCTAACCTTAAATTTACTACCTAAGTTTACGGAATACATCATAAAATAAAACAAGTCTTTAACATAATTAATAAAAATAGAATTCTCATAAGTCTTCAACACTTGGACATCTTGCCCTTTCCTTTGCTAGTAGATGGTTAATTGACTTTCTCTACTTTGGTTGTAGTGTTAAATGCAAGAGTGAACAAAAAATTGCTCACTGATATAGAGAGTAATAATGATAGCAACATGAGAATGAAAAACGAATGTTGAACAATAATGAACTTGTTCTACGAATCAAAAATATAAAACAAGTTCGAAATTATTATCTGAGGGTCTAAAGATCAGGAACTATGTTTCTGGTATTAAGGTATTATAACCTCAGCCTTAACAGTCATTTAGACTATATAAACCATTCTTAACGTACTTAGGGGGATCAGCCCTTTGTACCATGTATTGTGTACAAACATCTAAACGTTACACGTATAAAATCCCTTATGTAAAGGTTGTTCGTCTCATTTGAATTTAGAATTTCCGCACTAAAGAAAGTTTAGCTAGGAACTAACTTATCGGTGGTTCTAGAATGTTAGAACATTATTCCACAATAAACTAGTTCAATCAATAAGAGTTTGCTTATTACTTAGAGGTTTTATATAATCAATATAGAATTAGAACAAGATTATCAAGGTCAAAGATCGAATAACAACAATATATAATTAAGTGAACATAATATACATGCAAAGTGCTATATTCAAAAGAGTTAGAACAATCTCCTTTGAATCGATGTACTAAAACAACATATGCTTTGAATAACATTAAGGAAAATGAAACTTGCCCGATATAACGAATTGGGTTACAAGAGCTTGTACAATCATACACAAGATAGATTAGTTTTGCTCAACTTTAACATAGAATTTAGAAACTTATACAATGATAATTTAAGAATAGAAAGCTTGCATTCTTATAAAGAGAATAAAGTTAGGAACTTGCTCAATGAAAGTTCAGGGTAAGAAACTTGCCTTGTTTGTAAGCTACACAAGTAATAATATTCGCCAATTACCCTACATATATCATTGAAATCGCAACAACAATTAGTTACATTAACATCCATTTCATTAATTTAGTTTTCATTTTAATCAAGTCTATAATCCTTAACTTAGGACTTGATTATCCTACTCTTTCACGTAACACGAAACTAAATTCTCAATTATATCATAGTATACGACACGGTGATTGTAAAACAATTCCAATTCAAATGACATCACATTACGAACTTCACAACTTACTAATTCACAATATATAACTTTGGCGTTGTGATTACAATAAACTACTATTCCTTGTAACATGTTTTAGGTCCTTTAAAAATCATTAAAATATGTTAAGTTAACAATTTCCAAGCTATGTTGTTATCAGCTCATTACTAGGTCTGACTGACTACTGGCGTGGCCGCGCTAGTTTTTCATTTGACTACAGCGAGCCCGCGTTGAAGTAGAGCACCCACGCCAAGATACAGCGCCCCCGCACAGCAGCAGCGCGCCAGACAGCGCGCCCGCGCGATGCATCATTCAAGTTTTGCAGAAACTCGAAATCAGACTCTGCTTTAGGCCAAAAATCCCAATTCCATAGAAATTAACAAAACTCAACATCTAAAACTTTGTAATATCATATTTATTCATCATTCTAACTACACAAACATCATATATACACAAATTTGAAGAATCAAAACCATAGTTTTTCCAAATTTCATCGTTTTTACATGATTCGAACTACGCCGCTTTTGTTTCTTCACATATTAACACAATCCAACTTCATTTTGCAAATTACAACACATATAAGGCACAAAATTTGGTACTTTCTAAGGCCATATTATATGAACATAAACAAAGATATTTTAATTCCTTCCTCAAACCCAAATTTCATGCATTTGGGAATCAAATAATGCTCACATATAATGACAACAAATTCTACAATATAACCCATATCATATAATCACGTTTGAAACAACAAATCAACAAAATCATTTACAGATAACTAAAAAATTATAAAAACTAAATTTTAGAATTAAGGGTGAATTTTACCTAAATCCTTGACTGTTGAGAAGAAGAATGACAAGGAATTGCTTTCCCCTTGATACTCCAACTTTCTTAGCAAAATTTACAGAGATTTATCTCCCACCAAGCTCTCACCACACTTTGTTATTTCTCCTTCTCACTAAACCCTCTCTGAATTTAGCTTTAGAAAAATAGGCGCGTAGAAAACAAATTGGCTTCCACTAACCCACGCACACTTGAGTTATAAAAATAAAAAGTTTGCGTCAGTTAAATAAGCCAAAGGCCACAAGGCCTTATTTGGCTAAACACATAATTCCCGTACTAATTTATTTTTTTATATTATTATATTATATAGTTTCATGTGTCACACTCTAGTCAATTAAATAACTTTAGCTTAATTAATTTAAATAACTTATAATGGTAATTAAAATAATTTCTATTATAATTACATTTATGAAGAATAAATATTTATATATCTAATTTAATTAATAAATTAGAAACTTCACTTGTAGTAGCCCCGAATCCGGGTCCCAAATCACCGCGGATTCGGTTCAAACATTCTATAACTATTGCGGAAGATATAAACATTGTTTATACAATACATTGCACACTATTTTCCCCTAGGTCGAGTAACCTTAACTTGTACACAATTCATAACTATCTAACATATAAAATATTTATCAAGCTATACTATTACAAACTAGCTGCATAATTTATCCCAAGCTAAACTTGGCATTAACTTTTTCCTGTATCCGAACGCATTCGCCTTATCTGTAATGTTTATCATGATATAGCAAGGGTGAGCATGAAAGTTTCCCAAAAAGTTTAAATACAATTTAAGGATATATCATGATTGAAAGAGTCTGAATAATAGGCTGGCTATAATTCACCAATATAATTGAGAACTAGCATAAACAAACTCTTGACTGAACAAGTATTGAACATGAACAAATATATGTGGACCAACTGGTAATGAAGATGATCAGCCATTCATATCTGACTTATACATGTAATATGTACATATTACAATTTTACATGGCAATCAGCAATGATTAACCATAAGAATATCCAAATGAAACAACTCTCAGTAGAGTTAAGTAAAACTTGCCTGAACCGTTGATTACAGCTACACAATTTATATCGCTTTATCCGAAGACTTAATATTAGTAATATAGATCTCCAATATTAGAATAATATCATCACAGTATAATACTGTTATATATATAAACATAGAATAACCTAAACACATAACACGTAACCCTATCAGTCTATACAGCACATAAGACTCAGTATCAAGTCAAACTATTGCAGTCCGAGTTGAAACCGACACAATTCTATCATCTCGGCGGTCTAGTTTGACAATTATCGAGTTTAAGTTCAATTAAACTCTACCTAAACACTTAACAATATCTTAGATAATTGTATTATCAGTCAAAATATTTTTCATAGACTTGCAATAATTTTTAGATAATTAATATCATTTATCATGATTTTTCAATCATTAAACTCATATTTATATTATATAAATACCACATAATTCCTTAATCATTAATATTTATTTAATATTAAATATTAATGAAAATTATAACATAATATTATAATATATTTATAATTTATCAAAGTATTTTTAATACTTTAAAATCATATTTATATGATTTTTAAACACTTAACTCCATTATCCAATAATTGATATTAACATTAAAATATTAATATTTTCATGACAAAATATCAAAAGTTATACTTTATAACTTAAAATATTTTTATATCACCTAAATTATTTTTATATGATTTTTAAATCATTAATTTTATTTTTTTCATAATTTATTTAATATATTTATTAAATAAATTTATTACCATTAATAATAAATTATTAATGAAATGCATCCCAAAATATTAAAAGTCATCAAAAATAACTTAAAATATTTTCTAATACCATAATATAATTTTTCATGATTTTTCATGAATTGAAACTATTTTTAAATAATTTATTTAATATTATAATTAAATAAATAAATTCCTTTTATATTCCAAAAATATTAAATATTTTTGAAATATACTCAAAATAATTAAAACTATTTTTTAGACTTTAAAATATTTTTTCATAATTTATTATGTATTTTTAATAATTAAAAACTATTTTTATCTATTTAATAATTAAAATAATTAATTTCTTAAATAAACTGTCACTATAGGGACTTTAAGTGACAAATTCGTCACTAATGGTGTTCTTGGGTTGTTCTTCGACAAACCCAGAACATCATGCCAGACACCAAGGTGCCCACTTTGACCATTGATAGATCGTTGATCACAAGGATTCTGGACTAGTTTAGGTGTTATAATTATAGTATAATTGTAATACCACAACTATAAACCACGATTCTGGCCAAAACACAACATATCAAAAGGATCTAAGCTGCAGAAGTCGTTGTCAGACCTGTTCATAAGTTTTTGGGATGCCCAGAAACTCAAGCAGGATCGAGGTACCTACTTTGGGTCATTCTAGATTGAGTTATGTGTTCTATTTGTATGATCTACAAGTTCACACATGTAGTAAACATATCCGGCTATCATTCTATATCATCATAGCATAACAAAAACATCACGAACGCAAGATCTGGACCGGTCAAACTAAGGGTCAAGAATTATTCATGAACTTTCTGTGTTTTCCAGAAAAGTTCATCCAGCTGATGGTCAACGACTATTTAACCAGCCTTAACTTTGCTTCAATGTAAGATATAATTGATCTGGTGACTTTAATATGTAGTATTCATACTAGACTACAACAACCAAATAACAACGTGGCTAAACTGTTAACACACTGCAAGATCTATGGCCTTGAAAACCTTGTCAGACTTTTCTGGGAATCTGGAAATTTTTCTGGGTTGCCCAAAAATTGAAATTGTGCTCGGTCAACATACTTTGACCGATCATATCTTGCAATCTAAGTATGATATGAGCTTGATTCAAGACCTAGATCAAAGACCAAACAACAAAGAACAGATCTATAACATGACATACACCAAACATCAAACACGCACAGATCTAAGGACTCTGACATTTAATTGTCAGGCCATATTTTTCCATTTTTTTAGATTTTTATAAACATTAATTTCGAGCATCTAAATGATATGGATCTGAGTTTTGGTAACCTAAATCATAAAATGACACTCTGTAACACAACTTTAACAAACAAACAACACCATTCAACATCAAATAGAATGATTTCTAGGTTTAGAGTTTTATACCTTTTGAGCTTTGATTTTTGATTCTGATCTTGATGATCTGATCTTGTTAAGCTAAGAGGTGATGTAGCGCCCCTAAATCCGGGTATCTTCCAACCCGACAGATAGTGCTATACTATACAAACATTCATACATTCATTCAATTGAATAGTCTCAAAGAACAAACATAACGTCTATATATTAAAGGTATTATTTACATTTCCCAGGTTCTATACCCGTTACAAAGGTTCTTTGTCATAATATTCATTACATTACAACAATAGACCTATACCATTACAAGACAGCTTAATAATCTGCCTTAGCTTTTCCTTTATTCTTATTTGATCCTTCGGGACGTTCAGTCTTAGCTGCATTCATATGGTTCAAGCAAGAGTGAGCATAACTAGCTCAGCAAGTATAATTATTTCAGTAACAACATGCTTGATAAATA
Organism: Panax japonicus; assembly: GCA_020205505.1. Taxonomy (NCBI): domain Eukaryota; kingdom Viridiplantae; phylum Streptophyta; class Magnoliopsida; order Apiales; family Araliaceae; genus Panax; species Panax japonicus. The sequence continues at coordinate 30,243,144 of CM035108.1, forward strand.
TGAATTGTATATCTTCGATAATTGAACAATAGTTATGAAGTACTATTGATAATTCAAAATAGCGCTTCATCTTTCTTTCCAAATGTTTCACAATGAATAATATTCAGTAAAACATTCACTCCGGTCAAAGACCTCGAGTATTCATTCTTTCTTTAAAAAGGACAACCCAGAACTAAGTCCGTAAGCCCGGTATTACTTACGAGCACTTCTAGGTGATCAGCCTATTGTACTCTATGTTGATCAACACTACATCCATTAAACGAATGTACGTTTAATCATTTGGCAACCTTACGTGCCTGTCATTTTACCAACAAAACATTTGTTTAACATTTCAGTCTTCTTTTGAAAACTATATCAAGTAATTGACAAAAGATAATATCATTTGATAACAGATGAATAGATTATCAACAATCCACTCAATATGTTAAGACTAGCCAAAGGAACTGGCTTTAACTTCATTATACTTCAATTCATTTGTAAGGATACATGAACTTCAAAAACTTGTTCAGATTGAACTGAGACAAGAGTTAGAATACTTGCCTTAAGCATCTGCTACGATGTAATTTACTTTACGTTCAAGTCTTTCAAGTCTCTACGATACATGATCACATAATGCCTTACATTAGGTCACACATAATCAAGTATGTATCTAACAATATCTTACTCTTCATCTCAATCTATTTTGTATATTAGACTTGATTACTATTCATTCTAATTTCATCATTCTATTTGCATTCATAGATGGATAGGTTATTACCACTCTTTACACATTACTCTTAAGGTTTAACAATGCTTTAGCAATGTTATTTTAGGTTTCTTAAGGTAGGTTTAACTCAACCTAATAACCCTTTCTTGCTTTACATTCACAAATATTCTTCACTATCATTTGCCAAAGACTGGCGCTGCGGCGGAGTCTTTGATTACTGGGTCGCGCTGCGGTGCAAATTTCCAGTGTGACATAGACTATTCATGGCGCTGCGGCATAACTAATTGGTCTAGGGTTGGCGCCGCGGCGCTAACTCTGTGCTCCAGAAAAAAATTTCTGTCTTTGAATTTTAGTGAACTTGCTGGACGCATAACTCTTTCGTTATAAGTCCGAATTGGCTCATTCAAAATCCTATGGTTGACAAATTACGTAATCTACGCGTTCATGTAAATATTTCATCTATTTGACTTCGTTTGCTAAAAATTCACCTATTGGTTCATTTTTAACGTAAACGATAAACGTTCGTGAACGTTCAGCGCTCGATTCTTCGTTCTAAGTCGGAATTCATTCATTTTTGAGTCTGCAACTCTTAAATGATGAACATGACTTGTCTCCATTGGAAAATAACATTTCCGAGCTCAAACTCAAAATTTGACTTCCATTCCGAGAATTTTACGAATTCGACGATTATCGTCTAATCGTGCGATTTCCGACAAATCTTCATTCTTATGACTTGTTCAACATTACAAATGAATTTCATTCATCATGTGAACATATTAACCTACTTATTCTAACAACTTATAGTCATGGTTGGACTTTGACTTATTTCTTCATAAGCTTATAACTTGATAAATTTATAAATTATTTAAAAACTTATCATTCCTAACATATGACAATTAAAGTTTCTTAATCATCATACATATATGTTCTCATCATATAGCTTTACTTATGTATACTTGATACATATGATCATAAAAGTTCATTTACTTCCATATTCCTTATATTGCAAAACTCATTATAAGTTTATAATTCCTTCACATAAGTTTATAACTTATGCCAACTTATATGGCTTAAGTTCATTACTTACACATACTTCTTACTTTTTATCATTCATGTTCCTTAATCCAAACTTTTTTTTATCAACCTTTCATGTTAGAGATAGAAGATAATTGGAGAAAAGGATCTTACTTTAGAAGTTCTTGATAAATAGCTTCTTTCTTCTTCTTATGTAAGTAGCTTATTACAACTTACTCACCCTAACAATTAAGAGCTTTGAGAGAGAGTGTTTAGATTATTTGAACAACTAGCAAATGACTTGCCAACCTTCACTATTTATAGAACTTGCACGGTTTAGGGCAATTTAGTCAATACACTAAACCATCTCCTTACTATTCATAACTTGATCAACACAAATCATGTCCTTTGCTTGGTCATTACTCACCTAACTTGGCCATTAATTTATTTACTTGATCACCAGTTACCTTGGTTATCACTTATCTTGATCACCACTCGCATTAATCATATTACTATGGGTTGCCCCATGGGTTAGACAACTCATGGAATCTAACTTGGGCCTTAACCCTTAATTCATTTGGGCTTGTACCAATTATAATCAATCTTCCAAGTCCATTTTCATTACTTAATACATATACTTATAGTTTATGTATCATCATCGTATTATACTTCGTATACTACTTCATAATATACGATATTTCTTCCTTCATACAAACTCGTATAATACCCCATATTATACTCGTTTTCTTTCCTCGTACAATACTCACATATCATATGATTATCTCTTAACGCATTAATTCTTCACTTTCCTTACATTCTTAATTTAAGTCCGCAAGAGAAACATTACATTTTCCATAACTAGATTATTATTACATAATCCGACTTACCTTAATATTCTATCATCACGTATTTCTCGGAAATTCATTAATAATTTCTGAACAAATACCGATAAATAGTGTTTTCGGAAAATTTCTCGGAAAACTTTTATTTTCGTCTTAAAAAATCAAACACTTAAATTCCTTCACGTAGCTCAAATACCACGACATTCCAACATCAATAGGTTATAGAACAACAACCATCTTGATATCACCTAAAATATGATTTTATTATTAATTAATTTAATAAAATCATTTTACAATAAAAATCCAAATTTCTCGGTCGTTACATTCTTCCCCCCTTATAAATATTCTATCCCCGAAATCTCGTCTTACTCTACTCAAATAGATGAGGAAAATTTTTCTTCATCTTTTCTTCTAATTCCCACGTTGCTTCCTCAACATCATGGTTCTTCCATAATACCTTTACTGATGGTATTACTTTGTTCCTCAGAACTTGCTATTTTCTATCAATGATTTGAATCGGCGATTCTTCATATGATAAATCCTTCCTGATATGAATTGGCTCATACTCGATTATGTGCTTATAGTCCAGCTTATAAGGACGTAATACAGATACGTGAAACACTTTATGTATTCTTTCTATGTCTGAAGGTAATGCTATCATATACGCTACCTCTCCTACCCGTTTTAATACTTCAAAAGGTCCTATAAACCTTGGACTTAACTTTCCTTTCTTTCCAAAGCGTATCTTTCCTTTCCAGGGAGATACCTTTAGAAACACATATGAACCTACTTTAAACTCTCGGTTTAATCTATGCGAGTTCGCATACTTCTTCTGTCTGTCTTGAGCTGAAACAAGACGCATCCGAATTAACTTAACCACATCGGTTGTTTGCTACACCAATTCTGGTCCTAGCATCCGATGTTCTCCCACCTCATCCCAACACAATGGTGTTCTGCACCTTCTTCCGTACAGAGCTTCATAAGGCGGCATACCTATGCTTGCATGATAACTGTTATTATATGTAAACTCTACCAGTGGTAGATGATCATCCCAACTACCCTTAAAATCCATGACTCAAGACCTCAACATGTCTTCTAACGTCTGAATTCTTCTCTCGCTCTGCCCATCAATTTGTGGATGATAAGTTGTGCTTAATTTCAACTGTGTTCCCAACTGTTCTTGCAAACTTCTCTAGAAATTCGATGTGAATCATGGATCACGATCTGACACAATCGATACTGGTACACCATGTCTGGAAATAATTTCCTTGATATAGAGTTTAGCTAACTGATCTAAGTTATACTTGACCCTAATCAGTAAGAAGTGAGCCGATTTTGTTAATCGGTCAACTATTACCCAAATAGAATCATACCCTTTTGCCGTTGTTGGAAGTCCCACCACGAAATCCATTAAGATATGCTCCCACTTCCATTCTGGAATCTCCAATGACTGTAACAAGCCACTGTGTCTTTGATGTTCGGCCTTAACTTTTTGACAAGTCAAGCACCTACTCACATACTCTGCTAATTCTCTCTTCAAGTTTGGCCACCAAAAACTCTATCGAAGGTCTTGATACATCTTAGTGCTACCAGGATGTATCGAGTACCATGAACTATGAGCATCTTATAACACTTGCTCTTTTAATTCTGTCTCACTTGAAACCCAAATTCTTTCTTCAAATCTTAATAATCCTTCATTATCAAGACTATACTTAGTATCTTCTTTATCGGTTAGCCGCTTCCTCATTTGGTTACACTCATCAGATTTGAGTTTTACCTCCTTTACTCTTTCTATGATGGTAGATTGTATCTCCATCATAAAGAGTATATGTCCCGATTCACTCGGCATCTTCAACTCTATCTCCATTCTAGCCATCTCTGTTATTAACTCATGCTGAGTCGTTAACATAGACAACCTTTCCCGACCCTTCCTACTTAAGGCGTCGGCAACTACATTGGCTTTCCCAGGATGATACAGGATTTCACAATCGTAATCCTTTATTAACTCTAGCCATCTTCTCTACCTCATATTCAACTCCTTCTGAGTGAAGATATACTTTAGACTCTTATGGTCCGTATATATCTCATATTTCTCCCCATAAAGATAATGTCTCCATATCTTTAGGGAAAATACTATCGCGGCTAGTTCCAGATCATGAGTAGGATAAACTTTCTCATAATCCTTTAACTGCCGTGATGCATATGCAATGACTTTGCCATGTTGCATGAGCACGCAACCAAGTCCTCTATGCGAAGCATCGCTATAAACTACGAAATTTCCTGTGTCATCTAGCAATGACAATATAGGCGCTTCGCTTAATCTTTTCTTTAGTTCTTGAAAACGGTCTTCACATTTATCCATCCATACATATTTCACCGTCTTCCTTGTCAAGTTAGTCAACGGGGTAGCTATCTTCGAAAAATCTTGGATAAATCTTCGATAGTATGCCGCTAACCCTAGGAAACTCCGCACCTCAGTTGGCGTTTTTGGTTGTTCCCAGTTCATCACTGCTTCTACCTTCTCTGGATCCACTAAAATCCCTTCGTGATCAATGACATGACCTAAAAACTGTACTTTCTCCAGCCAAAATTCACACTTAGTGAATTTCACATATAACTTCCCCTTTCTTAGTGTCTCCAACACTAATCTTAAATGTTCAACATGATCTTTTGGCGTCTTATAATAGACTAGAATATCATCGATAAACACAATGACGAACTTGTCCAAATATAGTTTGAACACTCTGTTCATCATATCCATAAATACAGCTGGTGCATTTGTCAACCCAAATGACATCACCAGAAACTCGTAATGACCATAATGAGGTCTGAATGTTGTTTTTGGTACATCCTCCTTCCTAACCTTCAACTGGTGATACCCCGTCCGCAAATCTATTTTAGAAAAATACTTTGCCCCTTTCAACTGATCAAAGAGATCATCGATCCTGGGTAATGGGTATTTATTCTTTATCGTTAACTTGTTCAACTCTCGATAGTTGATACAAAGCCTTAATGATCCATCTTTTTTCTTGACAAACAATATCGGTGCACCCCATGGGGAAACACTAGGTTGAATGTACTTCCTATCCAATAGGTCTTGTAACTGAACCATTAGCTCCTTCATTTCCACAGGTGCCATACGATACGGTGCCTTTGAGACTGGTTCCGTTCCTGGCACAATGTCTATTATGATTTCGATCTCCCGATCTGGTGGTAAACCCGGTAACTCACTTGGAAATACATCCATGAATTCGTTTACTATAGGTATTTGTTCCATGGTTGCTCCCACATGCTGGGTATCAACAACATGGCACAGATAACCTATACACCTTTTCCTTAAAAGTTTTCTAGTTTGTGTCATCGTAAGACAACATGAAAGCCCCGGCTATTTATTACCGTAAAATACTACAGGAGGTTGTTTTAACGTCCTGATGCTCACACATTTCTTTGGCAATCTATAATGGCTCTATGGTTAATCAACAAATCCATTCCGAGAATCACATCGAATTCTCCTAACTTTATCGGTATTAAGTCTACCGATAACTTACAACCACGTATATCTACGCAACAACCCATATGAATACTTTAAATAGGGATTACCTCTTCGTTTGCTACCTTAATGTTCAAAAGCATATGCAACTTTTCGGGAAGTAATCCTAGTCGTCTAGCAAAATCACATGTTATAAACGAACAAGTAGCACCCGAATCAAATAGCACGTATGCATTTATGTTATTGATCAGAATAATACCAGCAACTACATCCCCTGATGCCACCGCATCTTGGACTGTCATATTAATAGTGTTGGCCATTGATATACCCGGCTGAGCTGGACCACTAATAGCCAACTTACCGCTATTAGTGCCCTTATTTCCTTCCATACCCTTCTTCGGGCAACTCTTCACTATGTGGTCAGTTGATCCACATATAAAACATCCGTGGTTTTTCTTTAGATTGGGACAGTTAGGCGAAATGTGCCCTTCCTGTCCACAATTATAACATACGGCCTTTCCTTTGAGACAGACTCCTAAGTGAGTCTTCCCGCAGGTTTTACAGGCCTCCATCCTTCTCTTGGAATCCCCTTGGTTTACTCTGGTATTCCCAGAGTTAAAGCCCTTTCTTTTCTGACCGTCGCCACTACCGCTGGCTTCTTTGGTCTTGATTCCCCCATCAACTTTAGTCTTATTTTTCTTATCTTTATGGTACTGGCTGAGAGCCTCATTCCCACCTTGGGCAAGTATTGCCTTTTCTAATATGGTTCCAAAGGAAGTACTTTGAAACACCGAGATCCGGCTATAGAGCCAGGGTTTCAAGCCCTGCTCGAATCTCCTAGCCTTCCTCACTTTAGTGTCCACTTGGTGTGGACCAAATCGTGCCAGTTCATTAAACTTGGCAGTATACTGGGGAACTGTCATATCCCCTTATTTTAATTCCAGAAACCTCATTTCCATTCTCCCTTGCATACTCGTGGGAAAATAGTTTTTGAAGAAAATCTACTTAAACCTTTCCCACGTTAGGTTTCCTATATCAGCCCTAGCCTGGTTTGCCTCCCACCAGAAGTTGGCCTCTCCTTTCATCAAATAGGTTGCAAAGGCAACCTTTTGACCCTGCTCAACATTTGCTATAACAAATGCTTTCTCAATTTCTTTTACCCAAGTCTGGGCTTCTATAGGGTCCGTAGTTCCTTTGAACTCCGGTGGACCTACACTTTTAAAGTCCTTAAAAGTAGTAGCTCGTACTACTCCAGGAATTACGGGTACATTAGCCCCCATCCTATTAAATGCAGCCGTTAAAAGATTAACGAACTCTTGCATTGGATTAACCGGACCACCCTCCGGTTGGTTAACATTATCGTCTTGATTTCGTTGTATCCTTCTTGGCGGCATTTCGCTGTTAAGAAAACAACACATCATTATTACTTTCTTCTTGTTAATTAGTTATTATTTGCGATAAAACAATAACTCATCCTCATTACTCAATATGTTCCATAAAAGAGACTTATATTGATTCTTATCTTGTAGTGTAATACTACATTGTTTACATTACTCAGCCTTAGCTGATTACATTACCATCCCGCCATTACTTTCTAAAAATTGGGATTTACAAAAGACCACCCTTGATATACAAAAGAGGGTTTTACATCACTACGAGATACATAATATTTACATATCTAATCTACTCTAGCTATTGCTAGATTACATCTGCCGAATGGCATTCTCGAAATTTTTCTTAGCCAAACCGGCTATGACATCTCAACTAATGGTATGTCGAGTCTACCCTGCTTCCACTGGATAACCAGCTACTTGCTGTTGGAAGTCCACGTGAGAACTCCTATGTATATAGGACATCCTCTCCAACTTCTGTTGTTTAGTCTTTAGCTCCTGCTTGAGCTCAAAGACTTCACATTTCAGCTCTCGGACCTTGTCCTTAACTAGAATTCTATCACCGTGTTCTTCTTCCCACATACCCTCCATGCTAGTCTTGTCCTCACGGACAGCTTGGAGTTCCTCTTCCAACTCCTTCACCTCTTGACAGTAATGGACATTCCTATCCAATACTAACATAAATAGTGCCTTTATTGACTCTTTAGTAGTCAATTCTTCTGTAGGTGGAACCTAGTCAAAGGACATCACGTCCACCTCCTCCTCCAGCATGCCATCGAAAATAGACAAATAGTCTAAATTGTCCAAGTCTCCAGACTCTATTACTACCACCTCTGGCTCAATCGCTACGGGATTGGGTAGTATCTCTACCCGATTAACTGAATCCTCGCTCACTACATGTATATTTCTATAAATATCATTTTTTCCTGACATCTATAATAAAACAATATAGTTTGATTAGTACACGTCAGTAAAATAATAAAAACACATGACATAATAGAATGCATTTTTTTTCTAAGGTTATCTATCATCTTTTACTTCTTTATTAAGGTTATGACTTAAGGTTCTAATCCCCCTTAAATTTCATAACCTAGGCTTTGATACCAACTTGTAGCGCCCCCAAATCTGGGTATCTTCCAACCCGACAGATGGTGCTATACTGTACAAACATTCATACATTCATTCAATTGAATAGTCTCAAAGAACGAACATAACGTCTATATATTAAAGGTAATATTTATATTTCCTAGGTTCTATACCCGTTACAAAGGTTCTTTGTCATAATATTCATTACATTACAACAATAGACCTATACCATTACAAGGCAGCTTAATAATCTGCCTTAGTTTTTCCTTTATCCTTATTTGATCCTTCGGGACGTTCAGTCTTAGCTGCATTCATATGGTTCAAGAAAGAGTGAGCATAACTAGCTCAGCAAGTATAATTATTTCAGTAACAACATGCTTGATACATATGAATCGTATATCTTCGATAATTGAACAATAGTTATGAAGTACTATTGATAATTCAAAATAGCGCTTCATCTTTCTTTCTAAATGTTTCACAATGAATAATATTCAGTAAAACATTCACTCCGGTCAAAGACCTCGAGTATTCATTCTTTCTTTAAAAAGGACAACCCAGAACTAAGTCCGTAAGCCCGATATTACTTACGAGCACTTCTAGGTGATCAGCCTATTGTACTCTATGTTGATCAACACTACATCCCTTAAACGAATGTACATTTAATCATTTGGCAACCTCACGTGCCTGTCATTTTACCAACAAAACATTTGTTTAACATTTCAGTCTTCTTTTGAAAACCATATCAAGTAATTGACAAAAGATAATATCATTTGATAACAGATGAATAGATTATCAACAATCCACTCAATATGTTAAGACTAGCCAAAGGAACTGGCTTTAACTTCATTATACTTCAATTCATTTGTAAGGATACATGAACTTCAAAAACTTGTTCAGATTGAACTGAGACAAGAGTTAGAATACTTGCCTTAAGCGTCTGCTACGATGTAATTTACTTTACGTTCAAGTCTTTCAAGTCTCTACAATACATTATCACATAATGCCTTACATTAGGTCACACATAATCAAGTATGTATCTGACAATATCTTACCCTTCATCTCAATCTATTTTGTATATTAGACTTGATTACTATTCATTCTAATTTCATCATTCTATTTGCATTCATAGATGGATAGGTTATTACCACTCTTTACACATTACTCTTAAGGTTTAACAATGCTTTAGTAATGTTATTTTAGGTTTCTTAAGGTAGTTTTAACTCAACCTAATAAACCTTTCTTGCTTTACATTCACAAATATTCTTCAATATCATTTGCCAAAGACTGGCGCTGCCTGCATCTCGCGCTGCGGCGCGAGTTAACAGTGGGATGGCCCTGGACTTGGCGCTGCGGCGGAGTCTTTGATTACTGGGTCGCGCTGCGGCGCAAATTTCCAGTGTGACATAGACTGTTCATGGCGCTGCGGCGTAACTAATTGGTCTAGGGTTGGCGCCGCGGTACTAACTCTGTGCACCAGAAAAAAAATTCGGTCTTTGAATTTTTGTGAACTTCCTGGACGCATAACTCTTTCGTTATAAGTCCGAATTGGGTCATTCAAAATCCTATGGTTGAAAAATTACATAATCTACGCGTTCATGCAAGAATTTCATCTATTTGACTTCGTTTGCTAAAAATTCACCTATTGGTTCATTTTTAACGTAAACGATAAATGTTCGTGAACGTTCAGCGCTCGTTTCTTCATTCTAAGTCGGAATTCGCTCATTTTCGAGTCTGCAACTCTTAAATGACGAACATGACTTGTCTCCATTGGAAAATAACATTTTTGAGATCAAACTCAAAATTTGACTTCCATTTCGAGAATTTTACGAATTCGACGATTATCGTCTAATCGTGCGATTTCCGGCAAATCTTCATTCTTATGACTTGTTCAACATTACAAATGAATTTCATTCATCATGTGAACATATTAACCTACTTATTCCAACAACTTATACTCATGGTTGGACTTTGACTTATTTTTTCATAAGCTTATAACTTGATAAATTTATAAACTACTTATGAACTTATCATTCATAACTTATGACAATTAAAGTTTCTTAATCATTATACATATATGTTCTCATCATATAGCTTTACTTATGTATACTTGATACATATGATCATAAAAGTTCATTTACTTCCATATTCTTTATATTGCAAAACTCATTATAAGTTCATAATTCCTTCACATAAGTTTATAACTTATGCTAACTTATATGGCTTAAGTTCATTACTTACACATACTTCTGTCGTTTTATCATTCATGTTCCTTAATCCAAACTTTTTTTATCAACCTATCATGTTAGAGATAGAAGATAATTGGAGAAGAGGATCTTACTTTAGAAGTTCTTGATAAATAGCTTCTTTCTTCTTCTTATGTAAGTAGCTTATTACAACTTACTCACCCTAACAATTAAGCGCTTTGAGAGAGAGTGTTTAGATTAATTGAACAACTAGCAAATGACTTTCCAACCTTCACTATTTATAGAACTTGCAAGGTTTAGGTCAATTTAGTCAATACACTACACCACCTCCTTACTATTCATAACTTGATCAACACAAATCCTATCCTTTGCTTGGTCATTACTCACCTAACTTGGCCATTACTTTATTTACTTGATCACCACTTATCTTGGTTATCACTTATCTTGATCACCACTCACATTAATCATATTACTATGGGTTGCCCCATGGGTTAGACAACTCATGGAATCTAGCTTGGGCCTTAACCCTTAATTCATTTGGGCTTGTACCAATTATAATCAATCTTCCAAGTCCATTTTCATTACTTAATACATATAATTATAGTTTATGTATCATCATCGTATTATACTTCGTATACTACTTCATAATATACGATATTTCTTCCTTCATACAAACTCGTATAATACCCCGTATTATACTCATTTTCTTTCCTCGTACAATACTCACATATCATACGATTATCTCTTAACGCATTAATTCTTCACTTTCCTTACATTCTTAATTTAAGTCCGCAAGCGAAACATTACGTTTTCCATAACTAGATTATTATTACATAATTCGTCTTACCTTAATATTCTATCATCACGTATTTCTCAAAAATTCATAAATAATTTCCGAACAAATACCGATGAATAGTGTTTTCAGAAAATTTCTCGAAAAACTTTTATTTTCGTCTTAGAAATTCAAACACTTTAATTCCTTCACGTAGCTCAAATACTACGACATTCCAACATCAATAGGTTATAGAACAACAACCATCTTGATATCACCTAAAATATGATTTTATTATTAATTAATTTAATAAAATCATTTTACAATAAAAATCCAAATTTCTCGGTCGTTACATTCTTCCCCCCTTATAAAGATTCTGTCCCCGGAATCTCGTCTTACTCTACTCAAATAGATGAGGAAAATTTTTCTTCATCTTTTCTTCTAATTCCCACGTTGCTTCCTCAACATCATGGTTCTTCCATAATACCTTTACTTATGATATTACTTTGTTCCTCAGAACTTGCTCTTTTCTATCAATGATTTGAATCGGCGATTCTTCATATGATAAATCTTTCTCGATATGAATTGGCTCATACTCGATTACGTGCTTATAGTCCAGCTTATATTGACGTAATACAGATACGTGAAACACGTTTTGTATTCTTTCTAGGTCTGAAGGTAATTCTATCATATACGCCACCTCTCCTACCCGTTTTAATACTTCAAAAGGTCCTATAAACCTTGGACTTAACTTTCCTTTCTTTCCAAAGCGTATCTTTCCTTTCCAGGGAGATACCTTTAGAAGCACATATGAACCTACTTCAAACTCTCGGTTTAATCTATGCGAGTTTGTATACTTCTTCTGTCTGTCTTGAGCTAAAACAAGACGCATCCGAATTAACTTTACCACATCCGTTGTTTACTGCACCAATTCTGGTCCTAGCATCCGGCGTTCTCCCACCTCATCCCAACACAATGGTTTAGGGTTTTATACCTTTTGAGCTTTGATTTTTGATTCTGATCTTGATGATCTGATCTTGTTAAGCTGAGAGGTGAACTTGGCTTTGTTTTACACTCCCTCTCACTCTATAATTTTGGATTTAGAGAGAGAAGAGCTTAGGAGAAAAATGAAATGAACGTGGGCCTTTCTCTCTCTTGAATCTCTTATAATAGATATGATACAATGTATGTGACTGATCCAAGGGGAAAGATGGCTGGTATTTGTCACATGACTAAAACTAGGGTTGGTGAACAACCAAAGCTATAGCAAGACTTGCAAGTTACCTTATAAAAATATAAATAGGGTACTTTAGTCACTTTGATTTTAGTTTTAATAGAATACATGTCAATTGCCCAAACCCTTAGGGTTTAGGGTTTAACCCTTAGGGTTTAGGTTTTAACCCTAAAACTTTTACAAATTTGATTTCTAAAATTTCCAACTTAGGTTTTAAAAATAAAAATTAAATATTTCTAAATTATAATTAGGATTCTATAATTATATTAAGATTTCCTAATCATAACTTCAAGCTTGATTATTAGGATTAATTATTTCCTAATTAAAATTATTAATTTAGCAATTAGGGTTGAAATTGTACATTTAGGGGTTATAACCCAAGAATTAGGGTTTTACATAGAAAAATAATCTTTCTAATTTTAGAAATTAGATTTCCTAATTAGATTAGGGTTTTCTAATTACATATAACTTGAAAATTAGGATTAATGTTTCCCAATTAAAATTAAAATTATTAAACTAACAATCAGGCTTTCCCTAATTATAGATTAGGGTTCCTAAACCAGAAATTAGGGTTTCAAATTTTACAATTAAGGTTTTCTAACCAATTTGTTAATATTAATCCTAATTAATCTTATAATTATTTACACTTACGCCATTAAGTTCCCAATTTAGGGTTTCCAACTTCCGAATTAAGATTTCAGATTCCCGGAACCGAAATTAGGGTTTTAAAACCGGTTTCTAGGATTTCTTATCAGACGTTAGGGTTTTTTAACAAAACGTTGACGTTCTTCATATATATACATAGGGTTTGACACTGATAAAATTTATCTGGTCAATCCTTGACCCTTAACCACATTCTGAACACATACATAACCATATTCACAGAACATATACACTTAATCCTGAATAATTCACCAAAAGCCTACACAAAATTTTGAAATCCTTAAAATTCCTTCCCAAAAACGTCAAACGCATACACTTATTTCCTGTCTAGGTTCTAATTTTGAACCTTAAACCAATAAATTAATATTTTAAAATTTTTCTAAATTACCGGGTGGTCACATTCACCCCGTCTTCTAAGAATTTCGTCCCCAAAATTCACCTTAGTCCTTACAACGTACTGCTTACACCATTAACACATATCATCACATGCTACCCAATACACCACTCACAAGAGTAAAAGTTTTCAGATTGCTGAGGATTCATACAGACCATGAACACATAATTTTAACTGTTTTCATATCGCAAAACTATACATTACTTGGTATGTTTACAATCACAAAGAATGTAAACTATCGTTGCTAGTACTTTAGGTGATTAGCCTAACGTACTCTTACGTTATGCATAACGTATTAATCATATAGAGCAAATATTTACGCTACCTGATTGGATTATTTTATCCAAACAAGATAGCTCACCTCAGTCTTATCATAGGATTCCGCACCAAAACAATTTGGTTCGGAAAATTTCTTTCAATGAACACTTAGAGTTTTCATAAACATTAGTCTAGCTGAATTGAATAGCGTAGACTCATATCAATAATTCAATTCAATCGAATTATTTAGGTGTAGCCAAACCCCATTGACAAATTAAAATTTTGAAAACATTTTCGAGAATGACGTTATGATGCCGTAATATATTAACAGTCCGTTTGAGGATGTCGTCATCGTATGACTTTGTCATAACACATCATACATTAGTGGAATAACGATTTTAGAACAAATTCACACTAAGTATTCCTGTATTTACAACTCCATCACCTTTTTATCATCTCTGTACCAGGTTATATGGTACATGAGTGATAAATAAAATAAATTTATGATATTTCAAATTATTTGTGTCTACCCGAAATAAGTAGCATAGACTATACTTTAAACCGTTTCAAAAATGATTACGAGTCTACATATATTTTTTTTAAAGCACATAGTGCGTATTTAGCTTGATGTCAAAATTTCAAAGTCTAGCATAGCTAGGAGTTTTGGAAAACTTATGTCTCCACTAATAATCATTGGCTTAACAATCTATCTGTTCTTATAATCCTTAATACTCCATTCGAACACAACTATACCCAGTTCGTCAAAACCACACTTATGAGTTCATAAACTTGCCACAATTATATGAGTTTAAGAACTTACCCTAGTCTGACCTTTGACGTCCGTTCGCTGAGGGGTTCATAAACATTTCATATAACTATGAGTCAAGAATGTCACATAAGTATAAGTTTTAAGAACTCGTACTTAACCCTATATTCTCTACCTATGACCTATCTATCTGTTATACACATAAGAAAGGAATTACCCTCTTAACATGCTTATATCAAATAGCGCGACACAACATTTTAATAATTATCAATGCCAGATACTAAGTAATTTTTTCACCGAGTACAATTCCCCGCCCATACAAGGAATCATATAACTCAGTTGCCGACGTGAGTCCTCAATTGAAATCCCCACCTAATCTTAACCCCCTTTTCAATACGAATTGCACTCAACTCGTATTCATAATTCTTTCTCGAATCTGTACCAATTCATAGTACAGCTGTCACACAACAATCTTGTTGTAAACTTTTCAATCATCAGATTAATTCTTTTCCCTTCTATAACCTTATCAGATCACGGGGTGATCTCATCGTATATATTACGATTCATTTCCATACTGTGATCGTTTTGTTTTACGATCTCCTATCCCTGTACTTTCAGTCTTTTAGACTCGATCTATTCATCACTACTGTTCAACTTTATTATCAGAGTTAGGGAACTATGTATCTTTACAACTCGCTGAGATTCGTCTTGAATCTTACCGACCAACTAACTCTATGTGAGTTAGATCTTATCCTAATCACTGCGGTTATTGGTCTCAGGTATTCCTACCTAAGCTTCATAACCAACAGCTTTGATACCAACTGTAGTAGCCCCGAATCTGGGTCCCAAATCACCTCGAATTCGGTTCAAACATTCTATAACTATTGCGAAAGATATAAACATAAATTGTTTATACAATACATTGCACACTATTTTCCCCTAGGTCGAGTAACCTTAACTTATACACAATTCATAACTATCTAACATATAAAATATTTATCAAGCTATACTATTACAAACTAGCTGCACAATTTATCCCAAGTTGAACTTGGCATTAACCTTTTCCTGTATTCGAACGCATTCGCCTTATCTGCAATGTTTACCATGATATAGCAAGGGTAAGCATGAAAGTTGCCCAACAAGTTTAAATAAAATTTAAGGATATATCATGATTAAAAGAGTCTAAATAATATGTTGGCTATAATTCATCAATATAATTGAGAACTAGCACGAACAAACTCTTGACTGAACAAGTATTGAACATGAACAAATATATCTGGACCAACTAGTAATGAAGGTGATCAGCCTTTCATACCTGACTTATACATGCAATATGTACAGAGTATAATTTTACATGGCAATCAGCAATTATTAACCATAAGAATATCTGAATGAAACAACTCTTAGTAGAGTTAAGTAAAACTTGCCTGAACCGTTGATTACCGTTACACAATTTATATCGCTTTATCCGAAGACCTAATATTAGTAATATAGATCTCTAATATTAGAATAATATCATCACAGTATAATATTGTTATATATATAAACATATAATAACCTAAACACATAACATGTAACCCTATCAGTCTATACAGCACATAAGACTCAGTATCAAGTCAAACTATTGCAGTCCGAGTTGAAACCGACACAATTCTATCATCTCGGCGGCCTAGTCGGACAATTATCGAGTTTAAGTTTAATTAAACTCTGCCTAAACACTTAACAATATCTTAGATAATTTTATTATCAGTCAAAATATTTTTCATAGACTTGCAATAATTTTCAGATAATTAATATCATTTATCATGATTTTTCAATCAATAAACTCGTATTTATAATATATAAATACCACATAATTCCTTAATCATTAATATTTATTTAATATTAAATATTAATGAAAATTATAACATAATATTATAATATATTTATAATTTATCAAAGTATTTTTAATACTTTAAAATCATATTTATATGATTTTTAAACACTTAACTCCATTATCCAATAATTGATATTAACATTAAAATATTAATATTTTCATGACAAAATATCAAAAGTTATACTTTATAACTTAAAATATTTTTATATCACCTAAATTATTTTTATATAATTTTTAAATCATTAATTCTATTTTTTTCATAATTTATTTAATATATTTAGTAAATAAATTTATTACCATTAATAATAAATTATTAATGAAATGCATCCCAAAATATTAAAAGTCATCAAAAATAATTTAAAATATTTTCTAATACCATAATATAATTTTTCATGATTTTTCATGAATTAAAACTATTTTTAAATAATTTATTAAATATATTTTATATTCCAAAAATATTAAATATTTTTGAAATATACTCAAAATAATTAAAAACTATTTTTCAGACTTTAAAATAATTTTTCACTATTTATTATGTATTTTTAATAATTAAAAACTATTTTTATCTATTTAATAATTAAAATAATTAATTTCTTAAATAAACTGTCGCTATAGGGACTTTAAGTGATAAATCTGTCACTAATGGTGTTCTTGGGTTGTTTTTCAACAAACCCAGAACATCATGCCAGACACCAAGGTGCCCACTTTGACCATTGATAGATCGTTGATCACAAGGATTCTGGACTAGTTTAGGTGTTATAATTATAGTATAATTGTAATACCACGACTATAAACCACGATTCTGGCCAAAACACAACATATCAAAAAGATCTAAGCTACAGAAGTCGTTGTCAGACCTGTTCATAAGTTTTTGGGCTGCCCAGAAACTCAAGCAGGATCGAGGTACCTACTTTGGGTCATTCTAGATTGAGTTCTATGTTCTATTTGTATGATTTACAAGTTCACACATGTAGTAAACATATCCGACTATCATTCTATATCATCATAGCATAACAAAAACTTCACGAACGCAAGATCTGGACTGGTCAAACTAAGGGTCAAGAATTGTTCTTGAACTTTCTGGGTTTTCCAGAAAAGTTCATCCGGCTGATGGTCAACAACTATTTAACCAGCCATAACTTTGTTTCTATGTAAGATATAAGTGATCTGGTGACTTTAATATGTAGTATTCATACTAGACTACAACAACCAAACAACAATGTGGCTAAGCTGTTAACACACTGCAAGATCTATGGCCTTGAAAACCTTGTCAGACTTTTCTGGGAATATGGAGATTTTTCTGGGTTGCCCAAAAACAGAAATTGTGCTCGGTCAACGTACTTTGGCCAATCATATCTTGCAATCTAAATATGATATGAGCTTGATTCAAGACCCAGATCAAAGACCAAACAACAAAGAACAGATCTATAACATGACATACACCAAACATCAAACACACACAGATCTAAGGACTCCGACATTACACTGTCAGACCTTATTTTTCCATTTTTCCATATTTTTATAAACTTTAATTTCGAGCATCTAAATGATATGGATCTGAGTTTTGGCAACCCAAATCATCAAATGACACTCTATAACACAACTTTAACAAACAAACAACGACATTTAACATCAAATCAAATGATATCTAGGTTTAGGGTTTTATACCTTTTGAGCTTTGATTTTTGATTCTGATCTTGATGATCTGATCTTGTTAAGCTAAGAGGTGAACTTGGCTTTGTTTTACACTCCCTCTCACTCTATAATTTTGGATTTAGAGAGAGAAGAGCTTAGGAGAAAAATGAAATGAAAGTGGGCCTTTTCTCTCTCTTGAATCTCTTATAATAGATATGATACAATGTATGTGACTGATCCAAGGGGAAAGATGGCTGGTATATGTCATATGGATAAGACTAGGGTTGGTGAACAACCAAAGCTATAGCAAGACTTGCAAGTTACCGTATAAAAATATAAATAGGGTACTTTAGTCATTTTGATTTTAGTTTTAATGGCATACATGTCAATTGCCCAAACCCTTAGGATTTAGGGTTTAACCCTTAGGGTTTACGTTTTAACCCTAAGACTTTTACAAATTTGATTTCTAAAATTTCCAACTTAGGTTTTAAAAATAAAAATTTAATATTTCTAAATTATAATTAGGATTCTATAATTATATTAAGATCTCCTAATCATAACTTCAAGCTTGATTATTAGGATTAATTATTTCCTAATCAAAATTACTAATTTAGCAATTAGGGTTGAAATTGTACATTTAGGGGTTATAACCCAAGAATTAGGGTTTTACATAGAAAAATAATCTTTCTAATTTTAGAAATTAGATTTCCTAATTAGATTAGGGTTTTCTAATTACATATAACATGAAAATTAGGATTAATGTTTCCTAATTAACATTAAAATTATTAAACTAACAATCAGACCTTCCCTAATTATAGATTAGGGTTCTTAAACCAGAAATTAGGGTTTTAAATTTTACAATTTAGGTTTTCTAACCAATTTGTTAATATTAATCCTAATTAATCTTATAATTATTTACACTTACGCCATTAAATTCCCAATTTAGGGTTTCCAACTTTCGAATTAAGATTTCAGATTCCCGGAACCAAAATTAGGGTTTCTTATCAGACGTTAGGATTTTCTAACAGAACGTTGACGTTCTTCATATATATACATAGGGTTTGACACTGATAAAATTTATCTGGTCAACCCTTGACCCTTAACCACATTCTGAACACATACATAACCATATTCACAGAACATATTCACATATACACTTAATCCTGAATAATTCACCAAAATTCTACACAAAATTTTGAAATCCTCAAAATTCCTTCCCAAAAACGTCAAACGCATACACTTATTTTCTGTCTAGGTTCTAATTTTGAACCTTAAACCAATAAATTAATATTTTAAAATTTTTCTTGATTCTCGGGTTGTCACATCACTTTATTTAATTTATTTATTTCCTTTAAATTAAACAATGAATTATCCTCTGAAATATTAAGCAATTGATTTGATTTAATTAATTCCTTAAATTAAATCCATTAGATAAAATTATCATTACTCAGTTTAATTAACACTAATCAATTTAGTTACTAAATTAATTAACCACAATTCATCAATTATTTTTTTTCCTCAATAAATAAATTACTTAAAATATTTATTTAATTCAATAAATATTTAAATTAAATTACAAATTTCTTGATCGTTACAATAGAAAACTAAGGTTAGGGGTATTTTAGTCATTTCGCCCCCCAAACCCACTTACTATTCATGACTTAAGCACTAAGTTTACTTACTCTTAAGTTTACTTAGCCCTTAAGTTTACTATTTCCACCTCCTTAGTTAACCTCCTTACTATTCACGAAACATAGCCTGTAAGTTTTGTGGTTCAGTGTTTTGTGTTTCGTCCGACAGTTTTAAAAAGTGCGATTCTCGGATTCCAAATATTTTTAGATTTTTCATCTTTCCTTTACCGATTAACTTTTACGTATTATTCAAATTTCCAAAAAACTAAAATACACTTTTTGTTGTCAAGCGTTTTCCTTCACGTTTTCCCCTAACATAGTTAAACGAGCGAAAAGTACATAACAATACTTTTCGTCATTTTTATTTTGTTCGATTTCTGCACGTTTTTTGAGAAAAACTTTTATCGGCTTACTTAACTTTTCACGACATATTATCGTCAAATCTTTCGACGGAATGTCATTTCGACATACTAAACTCTCGAAAAGGCTTATGTTATTCAAACCCAAACTTTAGGTTTTGTCGGGTGAATAGTGCGTATTTCGTCTTTTTCCCCAGAAATGTTTTTGTTCCCGAAAAAATTTTATTTTTGTCTTGAAAATTCTTACTTGTTCAGTCTAGTTCGTAGCCAGAATCCTCCCTATTAATAAGCATCCTAGGTTCTAGAACAATTAATAAACATATAGCACAAAATATTATTAATAAAAATTTATTTTATTAATAACTAATTCTTTAAACTTAAATTCTGGACGATCCGAATTTCCAGGTCGTTACACTCTTCCCCTCTTATAAAAATTCCATCTTCGAAATTTCTTAAAACCACACCCATACCCGGGTCAGCACATTCACCCCTTCTTCAAAGAATTCCGTCCTCAAAATTTTAGCCTACCCCTATTCTCAACTTCTCTTCAAAGAAGTTTTTTTATCTTTCAAACATCCTCTAACCTTCATAACTTATCAAGAATTATGAAGTAGAATGAACAACAAGGAATATAAGAATTCCTTTAAAATATTTCATACATTTGCTGAGGGGTCAAATTGACCATAAACTCTTATTAGGTTTAACAGGATGACGTCGTAACCTTTCTTCCTCGGTCAGTTTACAATCACTAAGAAGGCAAACTACATCTTTCATACGTAGGCGATCAACCCATTATATAACCTCATTTCAGGGTGTGTTCACCTCACACTTAATCATTAGATACTGCACCAAAACAATTTGGATTGGCACAACTTCTTCAAAGAAAGCTCGATTTTATTTTGAACATGACATACTATTCAACTTAGCCAAATCAAGTAGCTTAGACCATATCAATAAATTGGATATCAACTTGAAACATTCGTCTAGTCAACTCAATTGACATCGATTACTTCTTTAAATTCTTTTTTAATACATCAAAATATTTTATGATGTCATGATACCGTACTTTTCACAGTACATTGAGGACTTCATCAGTATATGACTTCGTCATTATACATCATATCATAGCGGGTTGTTGATCCTAAGATCACATCCAACACTAGGTTCAATTGCATTAATAACTCCATCTTTTTACCATCTTTTCAACAAATACACAAATGATATAAAATTCATTTTGATATTTTAAATCAATTTCTGTATAGCCGAAATAATTAGCATAGACATACCAAGAATAGTTCTTTTAAAATCCACCGGTTCCAAAAATTGAACCAATTCTAAGTCTTACTTGTGATAATACTTAAATCTTCTCTAACACCTTCAATGCTAAGTCTACTAAAAATACTTCACTTTCAGTCTAAACATTCCTATACCTTAGTATAGTCCATCAACTTACCACACATTATGAGTTTAAGAACTTACCACAATAATATGAGTTTAAGAACTATCTCAGTCAGACCATAGGTGTCTATTCACTGAGAATTTCAAAAATCTACCATATCATTATGAGTCACGAATGTACCATAAGTATGAGTTTCAAGAACTCGCACCTACCTTATTGTTCTCTACCTATCAAGTATATACATAAGAAAAGATTCACCTTCTCGTCATATACATCTTGATAGCGCGACCAATTCCAATGATTAGAACTATAATTAGCTAAGAAGTTGTTACACCAAGCACAAACCTCTACCCATAACAAAGGTTCATTCAACTCAGCTATCACATGAGTCCTCAATTGAAATTTTACAACTTCTAAATTTCTCTTTACTTAATACGAATTTTCTTTAATTCGTATGCTATCCTTCATAACTCAATCTGAGTTCTTCTTCCCATACTACTTCGTAGTACTATAAATCATTCATCGTTTAACAGCTCATCTGTTACTACGATTCACTATGATCACGTCGTTATCTTCTTATCCCTCTATCTAAGATTATAGTCTTAGGTACTCTTACCTAAGATTTATAACCTATTAGCTCTTATACCAACTTGTAAACTTGTAATGCCCCGAAATCCGGTCTATCTTCATACCCGAATTCCGTACGTCACGAGTACATCATTCATCCAAACATACATCATTATATACTGAAATATAAGAACATATATTCTAAATTCCCAAGTTATAAAACCTTATAATTCCTTTCATTACAAATAATGATAATTACAATATTCTTTAAATCTTACACGAGTGACTTTCATCCGCCACTAAGGACACATAACAGTTCATTAAACTAATCTAAAGTTCATTTAACTTATTTTATATTACAAGTCTTCACTTGATCTTTTCGTTCATTCCCATTCTGAATGGCACTCCATCTGGATACCGTCAGCTTGATCTTTACGGGATCCTTAAGTTCTTCTAACATCGTTCGCTGAAAATATTTTTCATTTAAAGTAAGTGTGAGCATTCAATTTCTCAGCAAGTTATAGCAGTTGAACAAACAACTTCAAGAATTCAAACATTTCTTTAGAACTTCAATAATCGAACTAAGGTTATGAAGCAGCTTGAATAATAGGAATAATCTTGATTCCTATCATTTTAAAATATTATTCACATGCACTTTGAAATACTTTCATTCTTTTATCTTTTTCATACACATCCTATCTGGCTAGAATCATTAGCACAGACTTAACAATAACGGTTCATGTATAAATAAAACATACTCATATTGAATTAGTTCAATCACATAACAGTTCATCTCATAGAAATACCGAAGTGTTCACATTGTGGCACAAGGCCTCATACGTTCTACCACCTTGTACAAATATCACACATTCGCACATAGACAGAACTTCTCAAGTTCAACATCTGAGAAATTTTAGAAACTAGCATTCATCTAAAATATGAATGAAGTTAGAAAACTTACCTTACGCCCACCTACAGCTTATATTGAACTGCTCATTCCAATTCCTTAGTAACATATAAGAAAAACAACACATACACCAATTAGTCATGTATACTTGACTTACGCATTGGTTTAAATTTAACTTTACTTCTTAGGATTTGCGTTCTTGAAATCTAAGTCTACGCGACCAACTTTCATTACCGGTTTAGGGCTTCATGGCATACGGAGATGTCTTACTTATACATTCATCATCTTTGATGTTTTACATTCTTATCTTCTTCTTATAACTTCTCTAGGACTCAGCACACATCGCTTCTCTGCTAGTAGTCCATATGGTAGTCTGAGTGGTTTCTCACAAACAACCAACAAACAAGTTCCCATCTCATCTACACTGCCATCACACTGAGTTAGATCGGTTGCCAGTTTCGTATATACCTTCGCTCTCTGAAGGAATTGTTTAGCCCAGCTCCCATATGTCAACCATCAAAGGTTACGATTGTACCACAACCTAAACTTATCTTAACTTATCCGAACTATTAACTATAATGTTCATTAAGTCAACTTCTTATTCCTTTCGGCTTTCTGATAACTAAATGCCATACCTCAGGATTCATTCTTATCCGACTCATATTCGGCTTTCATTAATCTTATTACCGTTCGTTACAGCTTTCTCGATAATTCATATCTTACTTACTACCTTCGTCAACATCTACGTCATACAACCAGGGAATACTTAGAATGTTCATTTGACGCGAATACGATTCATGAGAATCGTTTACGTATTCAACGTTCATGTTACTCTTCTCTTAATCTCTCATTCAACTTTTACTCAAGGTTTTAATCGCTTTCAATCGTTATCCATCCCATGAACCCCATGTTCATTATTCTTTCTTAATGTTGAAGCCATACTAATCGTTGTATGCTAAGACCGATCGTTCATCGCAACTACGTTGCGTTCACAGCGTCTATACGCTTTACACTTATCTCTCATTACCACAACATAACATCGAAATGTTATTCATTACTTTCGTCACTCAACGTCTAAGGAATCACAGCCATAGCAATCCCTCCCATTCGTTCATTGCGACTACGGTCTCTAGATATCAGTTCCGTAACTCGCGTTTACATTCTTTATCTTTTACTCTCATTTAATCTTTTCGTTCAACCTTCATTAAAGGTTTAACACACTTGATTAAGGGTTACATTTGTTGAACATTATGTTCTTTATCTTTCCTTACGTTTCCCCCAAGAGTTGAACAGTTAAAAGCTCTTCTCTGGCTCTTTCCCTACATTGGCGTTGCGGCGCCACTCTCCCTTCTATCTCTCACACCACGGCATGAGTTTGTAGTACCTGGCTCCCTGGTCTGGCACTGCAGTGCCACCTTACAAGGCATGCCTGGCGTCGCGGTGCCAATCCCTAACCCTAGAAAATTTCTCTGACTATTAAATCCAATTTGATATGCTTACTTCTCGCTTTCATATCTTATTCTTTATAGCTCAAAACGAGGTTGTTCCAAAGCCATTCTCTTCCTTATCTTACCTACTTCAATCCCCCTTAGACAGAACTACATTCTAAATCCATTAACATGTCATTCAATTGGCTTAATCTTCACCCTTCGTTCATTTTACATTTAAACGCTCTTTATTTGTTCGTCCGTAATTCGGTCATCCAAACTCGGAATTAGTTCATTCTTGAGTAAACGACTCACGTTTCCTACGTTCTATTACAATATTATGAAACCCTATACGTTCGGGTTTATTTACTAACTTTCTAATTCTCGTTCGTATTGTATAAAATTTTTGTCATAACATCGTTATAGCTCAGTTTTAATCTGTTCTTCATGAATGTTTCTACCATTCCTAACCAAGTAATAATCATCTAACTTATACATAATGGTTTTAAACTTGTCCATCAACAACAATTATCATACGATGGTTTTTAATTTGTTTATCAACAACGTTCTTCGTGTTCTTCGCGTGTTCTTCATTTGTTCTTCATTTTTAATCGATATTTTGGATTATGATTTCACTTTTTCTTGGAATTTAATGTTATAGAACACCATTCCTTACTTATTTCACCTACTCATTCATATAATCCACTCGGATCGTTCTAATTCATTATGAATCGTATACTTCTTTAAGAAATTTATAAACTAAACTTTAAATTCTTATTTCTTCATTTTCTCATCATTTCAACCATATGAAATCATTCTTACATCTTTTACTTCATATTCTCATTAAACTATATTTTAACATAGAAAAATTCATTAAAAGTTTAGTTTTCGGATTACCTCTCTTCTTTAATCTTCATCCGTCGGACAAAGGTTGATCACGAGCAAGCTTTTCCACTTTATTTTCCTCTTCTTTCTCCCATCCAAACTCTCTCTCTCTCTCTCTCTCTCTCTCTCTCTCTCTCAAAGTGTAGGATTTTCAAAATCCCAAAATAATGAAATAAGCTTCCTATTTATTGAAAACCAAGGCTAGGGGTATTTTAGTCATTTTGCCCCCCAAACCTCCTTACAATTCATGACTTAAGCACTAAGTTTACTTACTCCTTAAGTTTACTTAGCCCTTAAGTTTACTATTTCCACCTCCTTAGATAACCTCCTTACTATTCACGAAACTTAGCCTGTAAGTTTCGTGGTTCCGACTTGGGGGTTTCGTCTGACAGTTTTAAAAACTGTGATTCTCGGAATCCAAATATTTTTGGATATTTCGTCTTTTCTTTACAGATTAACTTTTACGTATTCTTCGGATTTCTAAAAAACTGAAAAACACTTTTCGGTGTCATGCGTTTTCTTCCACATTTTCCCCTAACGTAGTTAAACAAGTGAAAAGTACATAACAATACTTTTCGTCGTTTTTATTTCGTTCGATTTCTGCACGTTTTTCGAGAAAAACTTTTATCGGCTTACTTAACTTTTCACGATATATTATCGTCAAATCTTTCGACGGAATGTCATTTCAATATATCGAACTCTTGGAAAGGCTTAGGTTATTCAAACCCTAACCCTTAGGTTTTGTCGGGTGAATAGTGCATATTTCGTTTTTTTCCCCGAAAATATTTTTTCCCCGGAAAAATTTTATTTTTGTCTTGAAAATTCTAACTCGTTCAGTCTAACTCGTTGCCAGAATCCTCCCGATTAATAATCATCCTAGGTTCTAGAACAATTAATAAACACATAGCACAAAATATTATTAATAAAAATTTATTTTATTAATAACTAATTCTTTAAACTTATATTCTGTACGATCCGAATTTCCAAGTCGTTACATAATCCATGTACATTTTGTTAATGCCAAATTAGGATTTAATTGAGTATTGACACACCATATTATCATAACTTTTATTATATTATTTATTCACATAGTCATAAGATATGTATCAATGCATTATATATACACATTACATGGTCACATAGACATCATTTGTATACCTTTCACCCTTCATATTATGCATATAGGTAGCTACTATTGTAACAATCCGGAGAATTCGAATTGTTCAGAATTTAAGTTTAAAGAATTAGTTATTAATAAAATGAATTTTATTAATAATATTATGTGTTATGTGTTTATTAAGCATTCTAGAACCTATGATGAATATAAGTCGGGAGGATTCTTGGTACGAGTTAGATTGAACGTGTAAAAATTTTCAAGACAAAAATAAAAAATTTCCGGGAAAAAAATATTTACAAGGAAAAAGACGAAATAGGCATTATTAACCCAACAAAACCTAAGGGTTAGAGTTTGAATAACCTAACCCATTCTGAGAGTTCGGTATGTTGAAATGACATTCTGTCGAAAGATTTGACGATAATATGTCATGAAAAGTTAAGCAAGCCGATAAAAATTTTTCTCAAAAAACATGCAGAAATCGGACGAAATAAAACTGACGAAAAATTATGTTATGTACTTTTCATTTGTTTAGCTACATTAGCGAAAAACGTGAAGAAAAACGCTTCACACCAAAAAGTATTTTTCAGTTTTTAAAAAATTCGAAGAATACGTAAAAGTTAATCGGTAAAGGAAAGACGAAATATCCAAAAAATATTTGGATTCCTAGAATCGCACTTTTTAAAACTGTCGGACGAAACCCAAAAGATGGACCCATGAAACTTACAGGCTAAGTCTCGTGAATAATAAAGAGTTCAACTAAGGAGGTGGAAGTAGTAAACTTAAGGGCTAAATAAACTTAAGAGCTAAGTAAACTTAAGGGCTAAGTAAACTTAATGACTAAGTTAACTTAGTGCTTAAGTCGTGAATAGTAAGGAGGTTTGGGGGCAAAATGACTAAAATACCCCTAGCTTTGGATTTTCTATAAATAGGAAGCTAACTTTCATTTAAATGGGATTTTCGAAAATCCTATAACATGAGTGAGAGAGAGAGAGAGAGAGAGAGAGCTTGGTGTTAGGTTTGTAATATTCATGAACGCAATCAAATTGCACAAAATTAGCGGAAGCGTGGAAAATCAGAGTTTAAAAATTTTACAAACCATAAACCCGGATCACCCTTTATGCACAATTATTAATTAAACGAAAAAGAAAGAACAAGAATCATACCCTTGAAGATCCGAGCTTCCTCAGGTACAAGTTCACCTCCAATCCTTTTCGCGTTCAACTTGAATCCACCGGATTTGGTTCCTTCCTTTGATCAACGTTAGCCACTCAAGTGTTTGGCCTCTAGAGGTGATCCACCAAGGAAGAAGAAGAATTCAAGAAGATGGGTATTTGGCTCAAACCCTAGTTTTCTATCTCTATAGAAAAAGGGGCGTACTCTCCAACAACTGGAATAACGTATTCTATCAATACGTCAATAACCTCTCCCCACCCATAATAAGACTCCTCTTATTTATAGATGTGGGCAACCCTCCTTAACAATTAAGAAATTGGGTTTTATTTAATTAATTAAATTCTTTTAATTAATTAGGCTCCCTAATCTTATTAGGGATAATTAATTAAACTCTTTTAATTAATTTAACCTCCTAATCTTATTAGGAATAAATGAGAGTACTTATATTAAATTAATTCCTAAACTCTTTTAGAAATTAAAATAATAATAATAGTAATAATAATAAGACTCCTCTTATTAATTTATATTTAATATTTCTAAAATATTAAATAATAAATATTAAGCTATTTAATTTATTCTATCACCATAGATTAAATTAAATATACTTAACTTATTATTACGTGTATGCCATTAACTTCTTAAATAATTATTCTTCCGTTTATGGTGTGACTCTTTAGGTTCTCCATATTAAACCGGTTGTGAATAAATCAATTAGAACAATTCTAATCTTATTTAAATAAATAAATTAAAATTTTAATTTATTTAAATAAATAATATTTATTCTACAATAGGGATAAGCCTCCCTAGCGATCAACGACTTTCCAGATAATATAGATTTCAACATTAATCATAAAAGAACCTTTGAGTAAATAGTTACCGTACAATTCAATCCTTCCACCATACAATGTCCCAATTAAATATAAGACATGGAATTTCTGTCAAGTCTTATTTTATTTAATTATATGTATTTCGACTCTTAAATGCACAACTCCAAATAATGCAAATTAGAAACTCCTTTCTAATTTCATTCTGCCTTGGCCAAGGACTACTGAGTTGTCATTTATCGAATCACATAGGACATTTCTCTTCTTTTACTAGAAGTGGTAGATTCTTTATTGATCATACATTATCTCCATGTACAACTTATTATACCCAAGCATACCCTTTGATATACCCTAAGGGTCTTAAGGAATAAGTCAAAGTATAACTTATCATACACAGGATACTATGATGATCTCAAGTCCAAGGATCACTTGTACTACTATCACTACAGGAATTCCTATTGATATGCAAGTAAAACTCCATTAGGTATTCTTTAGCGAGTCACGTTCAGTGAACTTATTCTCTAATAAGCACCTACATACTTGCTTTAGTGTCTCCACACAAATGATCATGAGATCAATCATCCTCATCCAATGAGCAAGCAACGTATGTACCAATCTATCCGGATTCACTAATCCCCAATTTAGTAATCCAACGATTGGGAACTATTTTAGTTTTAAGCTTTCTAAGAATTTAGATCTCATTAGAATGATCATCATCATTATTCTAAAAGCATTGCTTAAAACTATGGGTTTATCACATATTATAAAACAGCATCATATAGATAATTAAAAGCCTTTAATAAATTAATACTTTTTATTAATAAATGAATAAGATTGTTACAAAGTATATGCTTTATCATCAAACATGATTGGCTTGTATGCATACTACTTTCAATCTCCCGCTTGCACTAAAGTCAATCGTCATGGTATCTCATACTCTTCTTCTCTAAGTGACGATCATCCTGCTGTTGGATAAGCTTTAGTTAATGGATATGTAATGTTGTTCTTTAGAGTCCACTATCTCTATAGTGATTTCTCATCTTTCAATGATTCTTATAATCAAATGAAAGTGCCACAACACATGTTTAGATCTAAGATGAGACTTAGGAACTATTCCTAGTTCTGTAATGAACTTTTCATCCAAACAATCAACTTGTAGCTTCATATATAGCTATATACTTTGTCTTTATCGCTAAACCAACAACTCTTTGTTGTTTGGAACCTTTCCAATTCACTGCACCACCGTTCAAGGTAATCCTTTACCTTAAAGTGGATTTTCTGTCGTCTTGGTCTGTCTGAAAAACTTGAGTCTGTTAAGCCCTCTAGTTTTAATTCAGACCCGCCATGAATTATATCACATCCTTAGTGCTGGTTAAGTACTTTAAGATGTTTTTCACTGTCTCATAGTGAACTTCTCCAGAATATGACTGATCAACATCAGGTCGCGTATATTTTATTGCATACATGATTGTCACTCATGCGATCTCTCTTTTAGGAGTCTATGGGGACTATTAAGAGAGATACACTCCATGACTCATCAACATGAGACATCCCATGGAGTTTGCCATGCTAAACGACTTTAGCATCAAATGAATATACGTTCCTTGGGTTAAGCCGAGCATCCTTTTAAATCTATCTATATATATTTGCATCCCCAATTAAGATACTCTTCTTAAATCATTCATGGAGGAATGTTTAGACAACTTTATCTTTATTAATTTTAGCATTGGCATGTCATTCCTTATCCGTATTATATCAACATATAATACCACAAATGTCACGACGCTCCCACTGACCCTTTTGTACACACTAGGTTCATTCTTGTTTTTGATAAAATCAAACTCTTTTGATTATCATATCAAAATGAATGTTCCATTTTTGAGAAGATTGCTTCAATCCATTTCTCTGAGTGTCTACAACTCTTACCTCATCGTATGTAACTGGATCATCATCTTCTATGATACGTACCTCATCATCATCATCCATGATGAATCCATACCTCCTAGGTATCTTCGGTACTATTCCAGATTTACGATTCGGTTGTGGTACAATAGGTCTATCTATAGGTTCCTCTTATTTGACTTGTAGTGTTTTGTAGTTCTCGAACTTTTCAAGATGTATTATCCTTCCACTAGCCCTTTCAATGATAAACACATTTATCTTATAAGGCAGCATGTTTCGTAACAAACACCTTTTGCTAAGTAGGATTATAGAACATATGCCCTAAACGTACTTTAGGATGTCCCACAAATCTGTACTTGTCAAATTTTGTCCTAAGCTTATCCTTTGAAACCGTTTCACATAAGTTGGACAACCCCTTATCTTAACATATTTAAGATTAGGAATTCTCCCTGTCCATAACTTTTATGGAGTCTTGGGGCCGGATTTTGAGGTTACCTTTTTCGTAGATATGCAGCCATTTCTAGGACATGATCCTAGAAGGATACTGGAATTACGGTAAAATCATTATGGACCGCACCATGTCCAACAAGGTACAATTTTTCCTTTCAGATACATCAATCAATTATTGTGTATCAGGAGACGTCCATTGTGAGAAAACCATTTGAGATGATTTAAAACCTCATTGCACAAGTAATGCTTCCTTGATCCGATCAAAGAATCCCAATACTTTGCCATGTTGTTTCACTTCTGAATTCTTTGAACCTTTCAAATAATTCACACTTGTATTTCAACAAATACACACATTCAACTCTTTGAATGATCATCTCCTTTTCTTATACTAGTTTGTTCAATTCGTAAAATTATTTTCACGTAAGTCAAGTACACAAAATCCATTAAGTAATATTCCAGTTCTATACAAAACATTATTATTATAAATAGAACAATAATTGTTCTTAATTATAAAACCAAAGATTTTATTGTCCAACAATAAAATAGAAATAATGTTTCTAACAAGAACAGGAATACAATAACAACTTATTGACTTAATAGATTTGCCCGTAGGCAATGCTAAACTATAAGTTCATATGGCTAATGCAGCAACCTTTGCTTCATTTTCCACACATAGGTTTACTTATATTTGTTTAGCTTTCTACTTCTACTTGGTCCCTTCATAAATCTATATTTATGATAACCAAAGTCGGTATCCAAAACCCAAGTAGAACCTTGACTTAAAGAAAAATTTATTTTAAATCATGAACAAAATTGTATTTGTAACCGAAACTTCACTAAGCTTCTTTGGTTAGCCTCTGCAAGATGCTTCTTGCAGTTTCCTTCCAGTGTCCAGGCTTATTGCATTGGAAGCAAACTCCTTTGCTATCCGTATCAGTTTTGTTCTTATTATCCTTTGTTTTTTTCCCTTTCTATTTACCTTCTTAGAATCGTTCTTCTTTTCAGAAGATCCTTTGGCCCCTACCAGTAAGACATGGTCTTTCTTGGTTGGAAAGTGACTCTCAACATTTTTCAACATGTTAAGCAAATCAGCGAGGCTGATATCTAGCTCGTTCATATGAAAAATTCACAACAATTATGAAAGGAGTCCGGAAGTGAGTGCAAGATCAAATCTTGGCTCAACTCTCCATCCATGACAAAACCCGTTGTCCTAATTGATCAATCAAATCGATTATGTTAAGGACTTTTATCTGTACTATAGTGCCATTGGCCATTCTAGATTGGAAGAGCTCCTTAGATATCTGATATCTATCAGTCCTACTTTCCTTACCATCAACAAATTGATGTGCAGGAATATAGTAAGAGAGCATCCATAGTTTCATGCTGACGCTGAAACTCGTTACTCATGGATGCGAGCATGATGCATTGAGCCAACTGTGCATCATCTTGCCGCTTTCTAAAAGTAGCAATCTCTTCCTCAGAGGCATTGTCTGCAACCATTGCAAGGATAGGCGTATTAAGGACATAAGATAACTTTTCAGCCATGAGAACTATTCTCAAATTCCTTAACCAATCCGTTTAATACGGTCCGGTTAAATAAGCATCTAATATGCTATGCAGTGATAGTAATTTAGACATTGTAAAAATCTGTAAATGAATTTGTAATTAACAATATTTTAACATACATTCTTTTATTAATTACCAAAATAAATTAGGTCTTGTTTTAAATTGGTATCTCCCACTATTTTCTTCAAACTATATTACCCTCAATATATAGTTCGGCAATATCTAATTAAAGATATGCTAGTGAGAATAAGGATCCCATTTCAAATGTATATAGCCTTGTGTGTACACAACAAACTATATATAAATAAATAGGTAGACAACTCTTGTCAATTACATCAACTATGTAACTCCTTGTATTTTGCCTCTTAAATCGTAATGGTCAAGTGTGTGCACATCCGAACTAAAATGATTTAAGTTAAGTCAGACCCAGCATTTCCATATAAGTGAAGAGAAAACTACAGCCCTTGTGTGTGCACAACAAAGCAGTAATGTTCAATTCCTTATAAACATCATATGTAATAAAAACAACATCTTAAATATTTAATACTCGCCTTGTGTGTGCACAACAAACTCATATTAAATATTCAATACTCTATTGTTTCTATCATGCTAGAAGGCGACGTTCGATATTCCAAATATCTTTGAATGTTACAACTTAATATAAAAATTTGAGGGGTTTGTTATTAATTTGTCTCATCTTGTTTAGCGCGCATGCACATATATATATAAAATACGCGTCATATTAATAAACATGCGAAGCATGTTTGCATAATATATAATATATATAATATAAGCATGCACATATAGAATACTATATTCTACCCGGATTGATTATGGACTTTTATTCTAGTTTGGTTCACTAGAGCCACCAAGTGAACCAAAAGGTCAAACCCTAGGGGTGAAAGAATTAATATTTAAATATAACTATTACATTTAAACCCGGGCTCCATTACAAACGGGTCTTCAAGCGCTCCTTGTTCCTTGATCTCCAATTCTTCAAAATTAATTCTAATTATTCCTATTACAAAACTATTTAAAATAAATAGAAACCTTGATCAGCAGTCAAGAGGAAGTACATAGGAGGGAGTTAGAATTTATATTAAGAAAAATTAGAGAAGACGAGGTACGCAGACCCCATTTAACAAAACTCATACATTCATGCATCCAACTAAAATAAAATCCAATCACATTGGTCAATAGTCCATAATCAATCCCATTTATTATCATACATATCATCATATGCATCAATAAATAACATTCATCTCATGAATAATAAATATTTAATATATATTGATATCATTTAATGGGAAAATTTAGTTAGTATAAAATCTAATTTTGAATTAAAATAAACTCCTTTATTTTAATCCAAATTTAAATCAAAATAAAACTATTTTATTTTAATTTATCCAATTTTGAATAAAATAAACTATTTTATTTTAATCAAAATCTTTAATCAAAATAAACTCCTTTATTTTAATTAATTATGGAATCCAATTCCATGTAAAAAAAACTTTTATAAAAGGAACCACGTATTATCTTTCCTATTCACAAATAAACTCCTTTATTTTGAATAATATGAAATCTTATTTCATATCTAAATAAACTCCTTTATTTAAGGAAAGACTGATTCTTTTTCCTATTCACAAATAAACTCTTTTATTTTGAATAATATGAAATTTAATTTCATATCTAAATAAACTCCTTTATTTAAGGAAACATGGAATCCAATTTCAACTCCAATTAGTTATCATGGAATCAAATTCCAATTCTAATTAGTTAGCATGAAATGTAATTTTAAAATTAAAATAAACTTTTATTTTAATTGTAAAATTATTAAAATTAATATATATATATATATATATATAATAAAACAAAACCGTTATTATTATTATATATATATATATAATATATTATATATATGATTCCAAGTATTGCTAGTAACTTTACATACAGGTTAGTAATAATTTTACCCTGACATTTGAATTAACGTGGCCTGATATTGGAAAAAGGATGATTCACGTGATCCCATATATATATATATATATATATATATATATATATATATATATACACGTGATGACATCCTGTTTAAAAAAAAAAAACTTGCTGCAATCCTACAGGATAACTTTACAAATGTACGGGATGCTTCCCTTGATAAAACTGATAATATGTAAAGAGTCCCTTGCAGGCGAATCACAAGCAATAAAAAAATATCAGTCCGCCGTTTCCAACGGGTTTTAGGATTTTTTTTTTTTAATAAATTTTATACAATAAAATTATGCCCAATTAAATTGTTCTAAACACATATCAATATACATATTAAATCTGAACAATTAATAATTTGCATAAAGGTTTGGCTCTGATACCACTGTTAGGTTTGTAATATTCATGAACGCAATCAAATTGCACAAAATTAGCGGAAGCGTGGAAAATCAGAGTTTAAAAATTTTACAAACCATAAACCCGGATCACCCTTTATGCACAATTATTAATTAAACGAAAAAGAAAGAACAAGAATCATACCCTTGAAGATCCGAGCTTCCTCAGGTACAAGTTTACCTTCAATCCTTTTCGCGTTCAACTTGAATCCACCGGGTTTGGTTCCTTCCTTTGATCAACGTTAGCCACTCAAGTGTTTGGCCTCTAGAGGTGATCCACCAAGGAAGAAGAAGAAGAATTCAAGAAGATGGGTATTTGGCTAAAACTCTAGTTTTCTATCTCTATAGAAAAAAGGGCGTATTCTCCAACAACTGGAATAACGTATTCTATCAATACGTCAATAACCTCTCCCCCACCCATAATAAGACTCCTCTTATTTATAGATGTGGGCAACCCTCCTTAACAATTAAGAAATTGGGTTTTATTTAATTAATTAAATTCTTTTAATTAATTAGGCTCCCTAATCTTATTAGGGATAATTAATTAAACTCTTTTAATTAATTTAACCTCCTAATCTTATTAGGAATAAATGAGAGTACTTATATTAAATTAATTCCTAAACTCTTTTAGAAATTAAAATAATAATAATAGTAATAATAATAAGACTCCTCTTATTAATTTATATTTAATATTTCTAAAATATTAAATAATAAATATTAAGCTATTTAATTTATTCTATCACCATAGATTAAATTAAATATACTTAACTTATTATTACGATTATGCCATTAACTTCTTAAATAATTATTCTTCCTTTTATGGTGTGACCCTTTAGGTTCTCCATATTAAACCGGTTGTGAATAAATCAATTAGAACAATTCTAATCTTATTTAAATAAATAATATTTATTCTACAATAGGGATAAGCCTCCCTAGCGATCAAAGACTTTCCAGATAATATAGATTTCAACATTAATCATAAAAGAACCTTTGAGTAAATAGTTACCGTACAATTCAATCCTTCCACCATACAATGTCCCAATTAAATATAAGACATGGAATTTCTGTCAAGTCTTATTTTATTTAATTATATGTATTTCGACTCTTAAATACACAACTCCAAATAATGCAAATTAGAAACTCCTTTCTAATTTCATTCTGCCTTGGCCAAGGACTACTGAGTTGTCATTTATCGAATCACATAGGACATTTCTCTTCTTTTACTAGAAGTGGTAGATTCTTTATTGATCATACATTATCTCCATGTACAACTTATTATACCCAAGCATACCCTTTGATATACCCTAAGGGTCTTAAGGAATAAGTCAAAGTATAACTTATCATACACAAGATACTATGATGATCTCAAGTCCAAGGATCACTTGTACTACTATCACTACAAGAATTCCTATTGACATGCAAGTAAAACTCCATTAGGTATTCCTTAGCGAGTCACGTTCAGTGAACTTATTCTCTAATAAGCACCTACATACTTGCTTTAGTGTCTCCACACAAATGATCATGAGATCAATCATCCTCATCCAATGAGCAAGCAACGTATGTACCAATCTATCCGGATTCACTAATCCCCAATTTAGTAATCCAACGATTGGGAACTATTTTAGTTTTAAGCTTTCTAAGAATTTAGATCTCATTAGAATGATCATCATTATTCTAAAAGCATTGCTTAAAACTATGGGTTTATCACATTTTATAAAACAGCATCATGTAGATAATTAAAAGCCTTTAATAAATTAATACTTTTTATTAATAAATGAATAAGATTGTTACAAAGTATATGCTTTATCATCAAACATGATTGGCTTGTATGCATACTACTTTCACTTGGAGAAGATGGAGAATGAAGAGAATGAGTATGAATGACTGGATCGAAGGTAATCATTAAATAGAAAAGGTTACGAATCGTCGGCTTTGTCTAGCGGAAGAAAAATAAAGAAGAGAGGTAACCTAAATCCTAGTCAAATTTAATTTCTATTTAAGTCCTATATGTTTAAAACATAAATTAATGAGAATAGGAAGTAGATGAGGTTATGAATGATTTCATATGGTTGAAATCATGAGAAATAATGAAAATAAGAATTTGAAGTTTAGTAAATAAATTTCTTAAGGAAGTGTAAGATTCGTAATGAATTAGAATGATCCGAGTGGATTATATGAATGAGTAGGTGAAATAAGTAAGGAATGGTGTTCTATAACATCAAATTCCAAGGAAAAGTGAAATCGTAATCCAAAACATTGATTAAAAATGAATAACGAATGAAGAACGCGAAAAACACGAAGAACGTTGTTGATGGACAAATTTAAAACCATCGTGGGATAATTTTTATTGATGGACAAGTTTAAAACTACCGTGTATAAGTTAGATGCTTATTGATTGGTTAGGAACGGTAGAAACGTTCATGAAGAATGAATTAAAATTTAGCTGTGACGAAGTTATGGCCAAAATTTTGTAAATGACAAATGAGAATTAGAACGTTAGTAAATGAATCCGAACGTGTAGGGTTTTATAAGAATGTAAGAGAATGTAGAAAATGTGAGTCGTGGACTCAAGAACGAACGAATTCCGAGTTTGGATGATCGAATTACGGACGAACGAACGAAGAGCGTTAAAAACATAAAACAAACGAAGGGTGAAGATCAAGCCAATATAATGGCACGTTAACGGATTCAGAACAAAGTTATGTCCAAGCAGTATTTAAGTACGTAAGATAAGGAAGATAATGGCATTAGACTGACCTCGTTCTGAGTTATAACGAATAAATTATGGAAGTGTGAAGTAAGCATCTCAAATTGGATTTAAGACATAGAAAATTTTTCAGGGATGAGGGCTTGCCGCCGCAGAGCGAGCCATGCCTTGGGAGGATGCACCGCGGTGCCGGTGCAGGGAAAAAGGCAGTGATGAGCTTTTTAAGTGCTCAATTACTAGGGGATGTGCAAGAAAGAAATATGAACATGTAGTTCACCTAAAAAAACACTTAAACAAGTGAATTAAACCTTTAGTGCAGGTTGAATGAAATGGTCGAAAGAGATTAAAAGATCAAGAAGAGAATAAATGTAAACGTAAACGTAACGCAGTTGCAAGTAGTCTTAGCATACAACGAACAGTATGACTTTGACATTAAGAAAGAGTAATGAACATGGGGTTCAGGTAATGGATAACGAAAGTATTAAGTAAGATAAAAATGGTAATAAGAAAGCCGTGACGAACGATAATAAGATTAATGAAAGTCGATCATGATTCAGATAGAAAATGATAGAAAGAATTGTAAGTATAGAACATTTTAACCAATGTGAAAGTTGAGTGTACGCAAATATTAAGCGAATAGAACCTACACCCTGTGTATGGTTTGACCGTAAGATAATGAAGATTAATGACTAAACCATGATTGGTAAAAGATTGAATTAAAGACAATGACATTTAACGTAACGAAGCTGAGTAATGATTAACTTGAATGATCACTCTGAGTATACAAAAGATTGTATGACTTAGACGATAAAGAGTGAATCCTGAGGTGTGGCACTTAGTTGCCAGGAAGCCATAAGGAATGAGAAATTGACTTAACGAATGTTATAGTTTTAGTGATACAGATAAGTTTAGGTTGTAGTACAATCGTAACCTTTGATGGTTGACATATGGGAGTTGGGCTAAACAATTCCTTCAGAGAGCGAAGGTATATATAAAACTGGCAACCGATCTAACTCACTGTCATGGCAGTGTAGACGAGACGGGAACTTATTTGTTGGTTGTTTGTGGGAAATCACTCAGAGTACCATATGGACTACTAGCAGAGAAGCGATGTGCGCTGAGTCCTAAAGAAGTTATAAGAAGAAGATAAGAATGCAAATCATCAAAGATGATGAACGTTTTGAGTAAGACATCTCCGTATGTCATAAAGCCGTAAACCGGTAAAGAAAATGGTCGCGTAAACTTAGGTTGCAAGAACGCGAACCCTAAGAAGTAAAGTTAAGTAAATTAATGCATAAGTCAAATATACACGACTAATTATTGTATGTGTTGTTTTTCTTATATGCTACATAGGAATTGGAATGAATAGTTCAGCATAAGCTGTAGCTAGTTGTAGCTGGGCGTAAGGCAAGTTTCCTAACTTCATTCATATTTCAAATGAATTCTTGTTTCTTGAACTTCTCAGATGTTGAACTTGAGAAGTTCTGTCTATGTGCTAAAGTGCGATATTTGTGCAAGGTGGTAAAACATATGAGACCTTATGCCACAATTTGAACACTTTGGTGTTTCTATGAGATGAATTGTTCTCTGATTTAACTGTTCAATTAGAGAATGCTCTTTTTATACATGATCCATTTTTGTTTAGTCTGTGCTAATGATTCTAGCAAGACAGAATGTGTATGAAAAAGGTAGAATAATGAAAGTATTTTAAAATGAAAGTGAATATTGTTTTAAATGATAGGAATCGAGATTATTCCTATTATTCAAGCTGTTTCATAACTTTTGTTCGGTTATTGAAGTCTTAAAAGAATGTTTGAATTCTTGAAGATGTTTGTTCAATTGTTATGACTTGATGGGAAATTGAATGCTCACACTTGCTTTAAATGAAAAAAAAATTCAGCATACGATATTAGAGGAACTTAAGGATCTCGTAAAGATCAAGCTGACGGTATCTAGATGAAGTGCCATTCAGAATATGGATGAGCGAGAAGATCGAGTGAAGACTTGTAATATAAAATAAGTTAAATTAACTTTAGATTAGTTTAATGAACTGTTATGTATCTTTAGTGGCGGATGAAAGTCACTCGTGTAAGATGTAAAGGATAATGTAATTATCGTTATTTGTAATGAAAGGAGGTATAAGGTTTTAGAACCTGGGAATTTAGAATGTATGTTGTTATATTTCAGTATATAATGATGTATGTTTGGATGAATGATGTACTCGTGACGTACGAAATCCGGGTGTGAAGATAGACTAGATTTTGGGGCGTTACAACTATAAATATACATTTAATTATCACATGCTTGCATATAGCAATTAATAAATTATTTATCTTACCAATTAATTAATAATAATATTAACTAATCCCTTCCTTATTAATCAATGACATTATTAATCTTTATAACAATTAAGAATCTTGTTATATTAATAAACATGTTGCTCATTGCTATTATATCTCTTACACTAATAATAGTCACGTACTATTAATTACCATTAATATTTAACCGATATTCTTTAATAATAAATAACAATTAATATAGTTTAATTGTTCTCTTAACAATTCTTCCGTTAATTAATATAATCATTAATATTTCCTGTCATCGTGCCACACAAGGCTTTCAACGAGTTCATCACAAATTCCATACACTCTCAATTATTCAATTATTCAATATAATTGAGTTAACTCATCTTGTAACACAAAATCATTTATATTCAAATAAATATTCATTTCCACTAATATATTCATTTAATAAGACGTGGAATTTCTCGGGTATTACATCCTCCCCCTTATAAAAATTTTGTCCTAGAATTGCTACAAGGTTACACAAATAGATGTGGATAATCCCTCATCATCTTATCTTCTAACTCCCCCGTTGCCTCCTCGACATCGTGGTTACGCCAAAGCACTTTTATAGAGGAAAAAACTTTGTTCCTTAAAGTTTGCCTCCTCGACATCGTGGTTACGCCAAAGCACTTTTATAGATGAAATAACTTTGTTCCTTAAAGTTTGCTCTTTCCTATCTAGAATTTGGACAAGAATTTCTACATATGTTAAGTTCTCCTCCACTTAAATGGGTTCGTAAGAAATCACGTGCTTGTATTCAGGCTTATACGGACGCAACACGGATATATGAAACACGTTATGGATGTGCTCCAACTCAGGTGGTAGTGCAACTTTGTATGCTACTCTGCCCACTCGCTTCAGTATTTCGAACGGTCCTATGAATCTTGGACTCAGTTTTCCTTTCTTGTTGAAACGGATCTTTCCCTTCCATGGAGATACCTTCAGGAATATAAAACTGCCAAATTCAAAATCTTGGTGTCGGAATTTGTTCATTCTTGAGTCCACGACTCATGTTTTCTACGTTCTCTTACATTATTATGAATGTTTCTAATTCTCGTTCGTAGTTTACAAAATTTTTGCCATAGCATCGTTGTAGCTCAGTTTTAATTCGTTCTTTATGAATGTTTCTACCGTTCCTAACCAAGCAATAAGCATCTAACTTATACACAATGGTTTTAAACTTGTCCATCAACAACAATTATCCTACGATGGTTTTAAATTTGTCCGTCAACAACGTTCTTTGTGTTCTTCGCGTGTTCTTCGTGTTCTTCATTCGTTCT
Source organism: Panax japonicus (assembly GCA_020205505.1). Taxonomy (NCBI): domain Eukaryota; kingdom Viridiplantae; phylum Streptophyta; class Magnoliopsida; order Apiales; family Araliaceae; genus Panax; species Panax japonicus. The sequence goes on from CM035108.1 coordinate 30,284,392, forward strand.
TCATTTTTAATCGATATTTTGGAATATGATATCACTTTTTCTTTGAATTTAATGTTATAGAACACCATTCCTTACTTATTTCACCTACTCATTCATATAATGATGTATGTTGTTATAAGGTTATAGAACCTGGGAATTTAGAATGTATGTTGCTATATTTCAGTATATAATGATGTATGTTTGGATGAATGATGTACTCATGACGTACGGAATCCGGGTGTGAGATAGACTAGATTTTGGGGCGTTACAACTATAAATATACATTTAATTATCACATTCTTGCATATAGCAATTAATAAATTATTTATCTTACCAATTAATTAATAATAATATTAACTAATCCCTTCCTTATTAATCAATGACATTATTAATCTTTATAACAATTAAGAATCTTGTTATATTTATAAACACGTTGCTCATTGTTATTATATCTCTTACACTAATAATAGTCACGTACTATTAATTACCATTAATATTTAACCGATATTCTTTAATAATAAATAATAATTAATATAGTTTAATTGTTCGCTTAACAATTCTTCCGTTAATTAATATAATCATTAATATTTCCCATCACCGTGCCACACAAGGCTTTCAACGAGTTCATCACAAATTCCATACACTCTCAATTATTCAATTATTCAATATAATTGAGTTAACTCATCTTGTAACACAAAATCATTTATATTCAAATAAATATTCATTTCCACTAATATATTCATTTAATAAGACGTGGAATTTCTCGGGTATTACATCCTCCCCCCTTATAAAAATTCCATCCTGGAATTGCTACAAGGTTACACAAATAGATGTGGATAATCCCTCATCATCTTCTCTTCTAACTCCCACGTTGCCTCCTCGACATCGTGGTTACGCCAAAGCACTTTTACTAAGGAAATAACTTTATTCCTTAAAGTTTGCCTCCTCGACATCGTGGTTACGCCAAAGCACTTTTATAGATGAAATAACTTTGTTCCTTAAAGTTTGCTCTTTCCTATCTAGAATTTGGACAAGAATTTCTTCATATGCTAAGTTCTCCTCCACTTGAATGGGTTCGTAAGAAATCACGTGCTTGTAGTCAGGCTTGTACGGACGCAACACGGATATATGAAACACGTTATGGATATGATCAAACTCAGGTGGTAGTGAAACTTTGAATGTTACTCCGCTCACTCGCTTTAGTATCTCGAACGGTCCTATGAATCTTGGACTCAGTTTTCTTTTCTTGTTGAAATGGATCTTTCCCTTCTATGGAGATACCTTCAGTAATATAAAACTGCCAACTTTAAAATCTCGGTCTCGGAATTTATTCATTCTTGAGTCCACGACTCACGTTTCCTACGTTCTCTTACATTATTATGAATGTTTCTAATTCTCGTTCGTAGTTTACAAAATTTTCGCCATAGCATCGTTGTAGCTCAGTTTTAATCCATTCTTTATGAATGTTTCTATCGTTCCTAACCAAGCAATAAGCATCTAACTTATACACAATGGTTTTAAACTTGTCCATCAATAACAATTATCCTACGATGGTTTTAAATTTGTCCATCAACAACGTTCTTCGTGTTCTTCGCGTGTTCCTCGTGTTCTTCATTCGTTCTTCATTTTTAATCGTTATTTTGGATTACAATTTTACTTTTTCTTGGAATTTAATGTTATAGAACATCATTCCTTACTTATTTCACCTACTCATTCATATAATCCACTCGGATCGTTCAAATTCATTATGAATCGTTTACTTCCTTAAGAAATTTATAAACTAAACTTTAAATTCTTAATTCTTCATTTTTTCATGATTTCAACCATATGAAATCATTCATACATCTTTTACTTCATATTCTCATTAAACTATGTTTAAACATAGAAAAATTCATTAAAAGTTCAGTTTTCGGATTACCTCTCTTCTTTAATCTTCCTCCGTCTGACAAAGGTTACTCACGAGCAAGTTTTTCCGCTTCCTTTTCCTCTTCTTTCTCCCATCCAAACTCTCTCTCTCTCTCTCAAAGTGTAGGATTTTCAAAATCCCAAAATAATGAAATAAGCTTCCTATTTATAAAAAACCAAGGCTAGGGGTATTTAAGTCATTTCGCCCCCCAAAACTCCTTATTATTCAAGACTTAAGCACTAAGTTTACTTAGCCCTTAAGTTTGCTATTTCCACCTCCTTAGTTAACCTCCTTACTATTCACGAAACTTAGCCTGTAAGTTTCGTGGTTCCGTCTTTCGGGTTTCGTCTGACAATTTTAAAAAGTGTGATTCTCTGAATCCAAATATTTTTGGATATTTCGTCTTTCCTTTACCGATTAACTTTTACGTATTCTTTAGATTTCCAAAAAACTAAAAAACACTTTTTGGTGTCAAGAATTTTCCTTCACATTTTCCCCTAACGTAGTTAAACGAGTGAAAAGTACATAACAATACTTTTCGTCATTTTTATTTCGTCTAATTTTTGCACATTTTTCGAGAAAAAAATTATCGACTTACTTAACTTTTCATGACATATTATCGTCAAATCTTTCGACGGAATGTCATTTTGACATACTAAACTCTCGAAAAGGCTTAGGTTATTCAAACCCAAACCTTAGGTTTTGTCGGGTGAATAGTGCATATTTTGTCTTTTTCCCCATAAATGTTTTTGTTCCCGAAAAAATTTTATTTTTGTCTTGAAAATTCTTACTCATTCAGTCTAGCTCGTAGCCAGAATCCTCCCGATTAATAATCATCCTAGGTTCTAGAACAATTAATAAACATATAGCACAAAATATTATTAATAAAAATTTATTTTATTAATAACTAATTCTTTAAACTTAAATTCTGGGCGATCCAAATTTCCAGGTCGTTACATAATCCATGTATATTTTGATAATGCCAAATTAGGATTTAATTGAGTAGTGATAGACTATATTATCATAACTTTTATTATATTATTTATTCGAATAGTCATAAGATATGTATCAATGCATTATATATACACATTACATGGTCACTTAGACACCATTTGTATAACTTTCACCCTTCATATTATGCATATAGGTACCTACTATTGTAACAACCTGGAGAATCCGGATTGTTCAAAATTAAGTTTAAAGAATTAGTTATTAATAAAATGAATTTTATTAATAATATTATGTGCTATGTGTTTATTAAGCGTTCTAGAACCTAGGATGAATATAAGTCGGGAGGATTCTGGCTACGAGCTAGATTGGACGAGTAAGAATTTTCAAGACAAAAATAAAAATTTTGGTGGAACAAAATATTTTTGGGGAAAAAGACGAAATAGGCACTATTCACCCAACGAAACCTAAGGGTTAGGGTTTGAATAACCTAAGCCGTTCTGAGAGTTCGGTATGTCGAAATGACATTTCGTCGAAAGATTTGACGATAATATGTCGTGAAAAGTTAAGTAAGCCGATAAAAGTTTTTCTCGAAAAACGTACAAAAATCGAACAAAATAAAAATGACGGAAAGTATTTTTAGGTACTTTTCACTCGTTTAACTACGTTAGGGGAAAACGTGAAGGAAAACACTTGACACCAAAAAGTGTTTTTCAATTTTTTGAAAATCCGAAGAATACGTAAAAGTTAATCGGTAAAGAAAAGACGAAATATCCAAAAATATTTGGATTCCGAGAATCGCACTTTTTAAAAATGTCAAACAAAACCCGAAAGACGGAACCACAAAACTTACAGGCTAAGTCTCGTGAATAGTAAGGAGTTCAACTAAGGAGGTGGAAGTAGTAAACTTAAGGGTTAAGTAAACTTAAGGGCTAAGTAAACTTAAGAGCTAAGTAAACTTAAGGGCTAAGTATACTTAATGACTAAGTTAATTTAGTGCTTAAGTCATGAATAGTAAGGAGGTTTGGGGGCGAAATGACTAAAATACCCCTAGCTTTGGATTTTCTATAAATAGGGAGCTAACTTTCATTTAAATGGGATTTTCGAAAATCCTATAACATGAGTTAAAGAGAGATAGAGAGAGCTTGGAGAAGATGGAGAAGGAAGAGAATGAGTATGAATGATTGGATCGAAGGTTATCGTGAAATAGAAAAGCGTGCGAATTGCCGACTTTGTCTAGCTGAAGAAAATAAAGAAATGAGGTAACCTAAAACCTAGTCGAATTTAATTTTTCTTTAAGTCCTATATGTTTAAAACATAAATTAATGAGAATAAGAAGTAGATGAGATTATGAATGATTTCATATGGTTGAAATCATGAGAAATAATGAAAATAAGAATTTGAAGTTTAGTAAATAAATTTCATATGAATGTGTAAGATTAGTAATGAATTAGAACGATCCGAGTGGATTATATGAATGACTAGGTGAAATAAGAAAGGAATGGTTTTCTATAACATCAAATTCTAAGGAAAATTGAAATCGTAATCCAAAACATCAATTAAAAATGAAGAATGAACGAAGAACGCGAAGAACACGAAGAACGTTGTTGATGGACAAATTTAAAACCATCGTAGGATAATTTTTATTGATGGACAAGTTTAAAACTACCATGTATAAGTTAGATGCTTATTGATTGGTTAGGAATGGTAGAAACGTTCGTGAAAAACAGATTAAAACTTAACTATGACGAAGTTATGGCAAAAAATTTGTAAAAGACAAATGAGAATTAGAAAGTTAGTAAATGAACCCGAACGTGTAGGGTTTCATAAGAATGTAAGAGAATGTAGAAAACATGAGTAGTGGACTCAAGAACGAACGAATTCTTAGTTTGAATGATCGAATTACGGACGAACGAACGAATAACGTTAAAAATATAAAACAAACGAAGGGAGAACATCAAGCCAATCAAATGGCACGTTAATGGATTCAGAACAAAGTTTTGTCCAAGGGGTATTTAAGTATGTAAGATAAAGAAGAGAATGGCTTTGGAATGACCTCATTCTAAGTTATAACGAATAAGTTATGGAAGCGTGAAGTAAGCATCTCAAATTGGATTTAAGACTTTGAAAATTTTTCAGGGATGAGTGCTTGCCGCCGCAGAGCGTGCCGTGCCTTGGGAGGAGGTGCCGCAGCACCAGACTTAGCAGTTAGACACTGCAGAGTGGCTCTACAGCGTGAGTGATAAAGAGGACCCGGCGCCATGGCGCTGGTGCAGGGAAAAAGGCAGTGATGAGCTTTTAAGTGCTCAATTACTAGGGGATGTGCAGGAAAGAAATATGAACATTTAGTTCACCTAAAATAACACTTAAACAAGTGAATTAAACCTTTAGTACAGGTTGAATGAAATGGTCGAAAGAGATTAAAAGATCAAGAAGAGAATAAACGTAAACGTAGACGTAACGCAATTGCAAGCAGTTTTAGCATACAACGAACAGTATGGCTTCGACATTAAGAAAGAGTAATGAACATGGGGTTCAAGTAATGGATAATGAAAGTATTAAATAAGATAAAAATGGTAACAAGAAAGTCGTAACGAACGGTAATAAGATTAATGAAAGTCGATCGTGATTCAGATAGAAAATGATAGAAAGAATTGTAAGTATAGAACATTTTAACCAATGTGAAAGTTGAGTGTGCGCAAATATTAAGCGGATAGAACCTACACCCCGTGAATGGTTTGACTGTAAGATAATGAAGATCAATGATTAAACCATGAATGGTAAAAGAATGAATTAAAGACAATGATGTTTAACGTAACGAAGCTGAGTAATGATTAACTTGAATGATCGCTACAAAAGACTGTATGACTTAGACGATAAAAAGTGAATCCTGAGGTGTGGCATTTAGTTGCCAGGAAGCCATAAGGAATGAGAAATTGACTTAACGAATGTTATAGTTTTAATGATACAGATAAGTTTAGGTTGTAGTACAATCGTAACCTTTGATGGTTGACATATGGGAGCTGGGCTAAACAATTCCTTCAGAGAGCGAAGGTATATACAAAACTGGCAACCAATCTAACTCACTGTCATGGCAGTGTAGACAAGACGGGAACTTGTTTGTTGGTTGTTTGTGGGAAACCACTCAGAGTACCATATGGACTACTAGCAGAGAAGCAATGCGTGCTAAGTCCTAGAGAAGTTATAAGAAGAAGATAAGAATGTAAATAATCAAAGATGATGAACGTTTTGAGTAAGACATCTTCGTATGTCATAAAGCCGTAAATCGGTAAAGACAGTGGTCACGTAAACTTAGGTTGCAAGAACGCGAACCCTAAGAAGTAAAGTTAAGTAAATTAATGCATAAGTCAAATATACACGACTAATTGTTGTATGTGTTGTTTTTCTTATATGCTACATAGGAATTGGAATGAGTAGTTCAGCATAAGCTGTAGCTAGTTGTAGCTGGGCGTAAGGCAAGTTTCCTAACTTCATTCATATTTCAAATGAATGCTAGTTTCTTGAACTTCTCAGGTGTTGAACTTGAGAAGTTCTGTCTATGTGCTAATGTGCGATATTTGTGTAAGGTGGTAAAACATATCAGACCTTGTGCCACAATGTGAACACTTTGGTGTTTCTATGAGATGAATTGTTCTCTGATTTAACTGTTCAAATAGAGAATGCTCTTTTTATACATGATCCATTTTTGTTTAGTCTGTGCTAATGATTCTAGCAAGACAGAATGTGTATGAAAAAGGTAGAAGAATGAAAGTATTTTAAAATGAAAGTGAATATTGTTTTAAAATGATAGGAATTGAGATTATTCCAATTATTCAAGCTGCTTCATAACCTTTGTTCGGTTATTGAAGTCTTAAAAGAATGTTTGAATTCTTGAAGATGTTTGTTCAATTGTTATGACTTGATGGGAAATTGAATGCTCACACTTGCTTTAAATGAAAAAAAAATCAGCGTACGATATTAGAGGAACTTAAGGATCCCGTAAAGATCAAGCTGACGGTATCCAGATGAAGTGCCATTCAGAATATGGATGAGCGAGAAGATCGAGTGAAGACTTGTAATATAAAATAAGTTAAATTAACTTTAGATTAGTTTAATGAACTGTTATGTATCTTTAGTGGCGGATGAAAGTCACTCGTGTAAGATGTAAAAGGATATTGTAATTATCGTTATTTGTAATGAAAGGAGTTATATGGTTTTAGAACCTGGAAATTTAGAATGTATGTTGTTATATTTCAGTATATGATGATGTATGTTTGGATGAATGATGTACTCATGACGTACTGAATCTGGGTGTGAAGATAGACCAGATTTCGGGGCATTACAACTATACATATACATTTAATTAGCACATGCTTGCATATAGCAATTAATAAATTATTTATCTTACCAATTAATTAATAATAATATTAACTAATCCCTTCCTTATTAATCAATTACATTATTAATCTTTATAACAATTAAGAATCTTGTTATACTAATAAACATGTTGCTCATTGCTATTATATCTCTTACACTAATAATAGTCACGTGCTATTAATTACCATTAATATTTAACCGATATTCTTTAATAATAAATAACAATTAATATAGTTTAAGTATTCGCTTAACAATTCTTCCGTTAATTAATATAATCATTAATATTTCCCATCACTGTGCCACACAAGGCTTTCAACGAGTTCATCACAAATTCCATACACTCTCAATTATTCAATTATTCAATATAATTGAGTTAACTCATCTTGTAACACAAAATCATTTATATTCAAATAAATATTCATTTCCACTAATATATTCATTTAATAAGACGTGGAATTTCTCGGGTATTACATCCTACCCCCTTATAAAAATTTCGTCCTGGAATTGCTACAAGGTTACACAAATAGATGTGGATAATCCCTCATCATCTTATCTTCTAACTCCCACGTTGCCTCCTCGACATCGTGGTTACGCCAAAGCACTTTTACAGAGGAAATAACTTTGTTCCTTAAAGTTTGCCTCCTCGACATCGTGGTTACGCCAAAGCACTTTTACACTTGAAATAACTTTGTTCCTTAAAGTTTGCTCTTTCCTATCTAGAATTTGGACAAGAATTTCTTCATATGCTAAGTTCTCCTCCACTGGAATGGGTTCGTAAGAAATCATGTGCTTATAGTCAAGCTTGTACGGACGCAACACGGATATGTGAAACATGTGACGCCCCCAAAAAAAGTATACATCACCCATCTTGAGTTGCCAAAAAATACACTATAAAAATTATTTACAACTTCATTAATACAACTGTCGTGCAAAATACGATGACATGTATACTGTGAGTTTTAATACAAATGTATGTAACTCTCATGGTGCCTAGACCACAACCATACAATGGTACGTTACATAAAGGTACAGTCAATAACTATTTTACAAATTTAAATCTTTGGGAAATGCTCAAGGAAACCTTCGTACATATGAGGCCATGCGTCTAGGTTATGATAGATATCATATGTCCAGAGAATTATCCTTGGTTGACCCAATAGACCCCAAAGAAAAACGGGAAGATTACTATCATGTTCCTTCCAATGGTGAGTCTTCTCTTGACATATAACTATCTCCAATGTCTCCAAGTGAAAATTATATTTCAAATAAACTCCAAGATCATATAGGTAGTGCTCGTAGATATACTCACCAAGTGGATGTGCACAACCTTGTCTTATGATAACACGAGGTTGTATGTCATTAGACATCTTGTATGATAGTGACAAAACACTCTTCTAAAGTTGAGTTCACCTCACCCTATTCAGTTCACCAAAATTAAATATCAAATGACGTATACAATACGACACACTTATCTAAAGTTCTCAATAAAATTATTTCCATACTATTTAGGGAGAACCTCAACAGCTATACACCACCGTTCTATTCCCCTGTTATCCCCGCTCAACCCAGCTACACTCTTATTACCTGAAAGGAATTGTGAAGCAAAAGGGTGAGCACAACTAGCCCAATAAAGAATATCATAACTAAAAATAATTAAATTATCAATAGCTTTCGTCAATAATAAATCAGAGATTTAGAACATATGGTAGATGATAAAACTTTTCAACCATAGTTGCAGCGGAACGACCAATCCATTAAAAGATTCAAATAGACCATCAGGTCTATTATCTTCTCTATGTTAAAAGTCCACCAATAATGTTTTATCCCTGTAACATCAATCAACAATTCCTGTTCACAATCATATAAATAACTCATAATCATAATTGTGATTCTGAATTACTTTTCGCACCCAGGACGAAGTTAATTTTTATCACCTATTTTCACCTGAAACATCAAAAATCATGGTTATATTTTTTTACCAAATCACAATTCCTGCTCATAATCATACTAATAAATTCATCTTTACACTACTGCCAAAGATATTCATTAAAAATTCATCTTTGCACTACAGGCCAAAGACATACAACTGTATTTTAGAAGCGTCAAGCAGAGCATGATATCTAATATCTTCTACGAATTTAAAAGTTTATTATCAATATTTTATCGCTGAGACTCAACTTAATAAATAATCCACATCATCGAATCACCCCTGCACTACGGCCAAGGATATTCGTTAATATCACATCCATGAATTATCCATGCACTACGGCTAAGAATATTCATTATTATCACATCCATGAATTAATATTTTATTGCTGAGACTCAACTCAATAATTAGTCTACATCATCAATTCATCCCTGCACTATAGGCCAAGGATATTCTTTTAGTATCACGACCACGAATTATCCATGCACTACGGGCCAAAGATAATCATGTTTTCATCAACGATCCTGATCATGCCATAAAACAATTCATCTTTACACCCTTGGCCGAAGAGAATCCATGGCCATAATCATACCAAAAACTGTCCATCAATGCACTACGGCCAATGAGGACTTTTTCCACATCATTTGTAACATTATAGTCTTGATTTTACCGAATAATCCCTGGTCATAATCATATCAAGTCCATCTATGCACTACAGGCCACAGATGACTTTCAACATAATATATACATGAGAATGATGACAATGATATAAATATTAATCAAACGAAAATAAGGATAAATATTAAAGACTTTAAATTTATCCAAATATTATCAATCACTTAACAAACTCATAATCAAATATTATTAATATTATAATAATATTTTAATTACTTCTTAAACTTATAAACAATTTATTTCAATTGTTTTCACTTTACCAAATAATGCATTTAATCATTCAAAAATGCCATACTCATAAGATTTCATCACTAATGATTAAATTCCTCATAAAAAATCTGCATATACCTTATATAGGATTTCCAAGCCATAAAATCCTATTTTCCAACTTCGTTACTTCACATAATATATTTAACTCATATGTTCGTAACTAAAACATTTTTATGAAAAATGCAAAATCAGTCCCAAAAATATATTTTTTCTTGAATTTAGCAGAATATAGTCCCATAATGAACATATATTTTTCTCGAAATTTTTAAAATTCATTTACTCTTTTTCAAAAATAAATTTCTAATTAATTTCTTAAGAAATTAGCTACCTCAAGTTTAACTCCAGAAATTCCCAAATCTTGGCAGGATCTTACACATGTTAACGTGAGCTTCCAGCTTAAATTTCATGGTCATCGGAGTTATAGAACTCCGGTTATAGCATTTTTCGTCGGAAAAACTTAAATATTAAAATGGTCATAACTTGCTCATTTTTGGACAGGAGGTACCTTATACTATATACTTTCATGTCCCAAAAGACCGGAATTTTTCTCACAAATTAAGTGCCCGAAACATCCCTTCTAAAAATCTGGACAGTAGCATTTTGGTAATTTCCAGCTTTTGACTCCTTTGCTAAAATCAGTCCACACAAAAATCTACAACACTTTTTCCAGTGATTCCACTTGGAGATGCTACAAAACTCATAGATCTAACTCTAGAACTTGACCACACTCAAAAATTCAAAATATAATAGGAGATATGGTCAATTGAATTTCATGTTCCATTTTTACCAAAATCTGATTTTCAACCCTTTGTTATTTCTAAGAAACTTTCATGTTTTCACATAATAACCAACATAACTCATCATAACACTTATTAATACTTCATATACCCATGATTTTCATCAGTCCAATGCTTTTATTATGACTCTCATCATAATCAAAGTAACCAGATCATTTCCACAATTTAATAAGGAATGAATATAAAGGATCATTCACCATGAATGTGGTAATCCACATAGACAGGTTATTCTAACAGAATAATAAAGAATGGAATAATAGAAGGATTCACCATGCATGAGATAGAGACCGAACAGACAGGTTATTCCCAACATAATAATAAATAATGGAACCAGGTCCGGTGTGAACGCACAGACAGGATATTCCGACAAAATAATAAATGCGGAATAATAAATAATGGAACCAGGTTAGGCGTAAAACGCACAGACAGGATATTCCGACAAAATAATAAATGCAGAATAATAAATAATGGAACCAGGTCCGGCGTAAAATGCACAGACATGATATTCCAACATAATAGTAAAGAATGAAATAATAGAAGAATTTCACCATGTATGCGGTACTTCGCATAGACAGGTTATTCCAACATAATAATAAGGAATGGAATAACAGAAGTTCTCTTCATGAATACGAAAGAAATAATATCGCTTACGGGTACAACAAATAATATCCCTTACAGGTACAACAAATAATATCCCTTACAGGTACAACAAATAATATCCCTTACAGGTACGACAAATAATATCCCTTACAAGTACAACAAATAATATCCCTTACCTTTGAAAGAAGAGTATTCCGAACGGTAGGGCAGGAATATACTTGAAGAAAACTTGCACTATCTTCTACGCTCAAAGCTTTCTTAAACTCTAAAGAAATACACTCGAGATTACAGAAGAAGAACACTCTCTATAGTTTCTCTCTCTAGAGTTTCAGTGAATTCATAAGAAATAATGAAGGAATGAGATTCTATTTATAGGAGAATGGACTGAATAGTAACCAATCCATGAACGGTCCAGATTGATTTACTTTTAAACGGACGGTCCAGATTGGTTTACAATAAAATATAATATATTCTATTTATAATCTAATAAAACGAATAACTTTATAAAAGTATTCTATTTTATATAAAAAGATTTTACTATGCAAACACTATGCAGGCACTATGCAAACACTATGCATAATAAAATATAATATATTCTAATTATTGTCTAATAAAATAGATAACTTTATAAAAGTATTCTGTTTTATATAAAAAGATTTTATTATTAGCCTAATAAAACGAATAACTTTATAAAAGTATTTTGTTTTATATAAAAAGTATTTCTATTTTATTACATTAATAATACTAATAAAACTAAACTTCATTATCACTTACTTTGAAAAATTTTCAAATGTCACCCTTAACTCTAAACTTTTATCAATTTAACTATTCACCAAAATAGAAAAATTGAATACTTTTATTTCATAAAATTTGGGGTCTCACAAAACACGTTATGGATGTGCTCCAACTCAGGTGGTAGTGCAACTTTGTATGCTACTCCGCCCACTCGCTTTAGTATCTCAAACGGTCCTATGAATCTTGGACTCAGTTTTCCTTTCTTGTTGAAACGGATCTTTCCCTTCCATGGAGATACCTTCAGGAATACAAAACTGCCAACTTCAAAATCTCAGTCTCGCTGATATAAATCTGCGTACTTTTTCTGGCGATCTTGAGCTGCTACTAGTCTCTCTCTAATCACTTTCACCACGTTTGAGCTTTTTTGTACTAACTCTGGTCCAAGTATTCGTCGTTCTCCGACTTAGTCCCAATATAATGGCGTTCTGCACTTCCTCCCATAAAGAGCTTCATACAGTGGCATGTCGATACTCGCATGGTAACTATTATTATACGCAAACTCGACTAAGGGTAGGTGGTCATCCTAATTTCCCTTGAAGTCCATCACGCAAGTCCTAAGCATGTGACAACCCGATATTTTATATATAAATAAAACTGAAATTTTGCGTATAAATTTTTTTTATTATTATTATTATTATAAGGATGAGGATTTGTACAAGATAATGTGTATATGTAATTATGTGGTAAATAAAAATATATTTATTACATAAATATTTACAAATAAATTTATTTTTAGAATTATTGATTATTATCAATTATAATATTTATACTAATTAATTCCTTATTGGAAATGTTTTATTTTTCAAGAAAAATATAATCTTATATTATTTAAATGATATATGAAATGATTTTAGAATAATTATAATAATAATTCTTTTATTATATGATTTTGTCCAGATTATTAAGTTAATTATTTTATCTTATTTACTAAGAATAATTATAATGATTATTTCATTATATGAATTTTGTTCAGGATATTAAATTAAATATTTTAACTTAATTAAGAATGTTATTTATGCAAGATAAATCAGATATGGAATCCAAACCTTAATTCTGGGTTTTGATCAAGGAATGAGAATAATAATATAATATTATTATTTGTCAAGTTTTGCTGAGTCTAACAAGTTTTGCTACGTCTAGATCTAATAGTTGTGATGTGATATAATAATGTTATTGTAACCATGTTGTAGCCTATAAAATGTACTTGAAATTAATGTATTTAGATCTTGTAAACAAGCCTTAGATTGAATGGAGTGGTCGGTCAAAGTAGCATCCTTGGCCACGTTTTCTGTTTTCAGGAATTTCCAGAAAACATTTGATCTCAGTTTCTGACATGCTTTGACCACTTAATTTATCGAGATTGATTTACTAATGGACAGATTTTGTGGTTTGGTGTTGTTCCTTGACATAAGGCCTATAATCTAAAACATTTAGATGACAAGAAACATGAACAGATCATAGTTAAAATCGAGCATGAAAGTTGCTGGTTGGACAGCCTGGGTTTATGGAAAACCCAAAAACCACCTGACAGCTTCTTTGGAGACTCAGATCTCCTTGTGTGTTTGATGTATGACCTAATTAATTGTCGATAGTTGTAGTACTACATACTGAGTATAATATCAATGCTTTAGATAGACCAAATCATGATCAGATTACGATTTACAGCCGGTCAAAGAAGGCAACTCGAACACTGATCTGTCAGTGTTCTTGGGCTCAAGAACACCTATAGCGACAGAAAGTGTCGCTATAGCCCTTTAGCGACAGTTTTATTTATAATTTCCAGAAATTAATAAAAAAAATTGATAAAAATGGTTTTTAATTATTAAAAATACATAATAAATTTTTAAAAATTATTTCAATGTCCGAAAATTATATTTTAATTATTTTGGATATATTTTGAAAATATTTAATATTTTTGGAATGTAAATGGTATTTATTTATTTAATTATAATATTAGATAAATTATTTAAAAATAGTTTTAATTCATGAAAAATTATATTATTGTGTTAGAAAATAATTTTGAGTTATTTTTGATAACTTTTAATATTTTGTGATAATTTTCATTAATAAATTAATATTAATGATAGTTAAGTTATTTATTAAATGAATTAAATAAATGAATTAAAAATGATTTTATTATATTAAAAATCATTTTAAATAATAATAAGGTATTTAAAAATATTTGAAGTTATAAAATATAACTTTTAATATTTAAAGGTTAAATTCATTAATTAATGATTATTAATGATATTAAAGATATTTAATAATTATATTAAATAATTTAGTTTAAAAATGATTTTATTATTTTAAAAATCATTTTAAATGAAAATAAAGTGTCTAAAAATATTTTAAGTTATAAAATATAACTTTTAATATTTAAAGGATAATTTCATTAATAATTTAATATTAATGATATTTATTTAATGATTAATGATATTAAATTTATTTCATAATTATATTAAATAAATAGTTTAAAAATGGTTTTATCATTTAAAAGGGATATAAATGAATTAAAAATATTTTAAGTTATAATTAATGACTTTTAATATTTAGATAATAATTCATTAATATTTAAATATTAATGGTAATTATTTAATAATGATTTTAGATGTTTTAAAAATCATTTAAGGGTAATATAAGTACTTTAAAAATATTTTGAGTTATTATAAATAACTTTAATATTTTGGCAATGGTTTCATTAATAGTTTAATATTAATTAAATATTAATGATAATAGAATTGTTTGATATTTAAATCATTTAATAATGATTCTGATATTTCAAAAATTATGATAAGTGGTAATAATTATTTTAAAATTATTATAAGGTCATGAAAAATAATACGATTATTGTTTAAGTTATCTATTTGGATATTGAGATACAGAATAGAGTCTCAGACTCGATATTTACCCGATAAAGATGTCGGTAGACCGACATGGTTCAGAAATTGATCTTGACTTAGATAATTTAATTAGTTAACTGTTTATTTGTGATTCAATGGTTGTTAAGGTTATGTGACTATTTGATTAGGAAGGAGTTGATGTTAGTTTATGAAGTCATGATTGTTGAATATGTGTGATAAGATGATTAGGTTATGTGCTGACTGCGAAATGCAGTACTATGTGTTATGGTATATTGTTCTAATCGAACGATTGATTTGATTAATGATAGGTCGTGGTAGAAAGGTAGAACTAAGTTGAGAATTGTAAGCAGCGCATCAGGCAAGTATCCTAACTTTGCATTTTCTTTATGCAATGGACAGAAGTGAGAAGTTCAGAATTATTATTAATGTACAGATTCTTAAACCTATATTATATACACCCTTTGATTATCAACATGTTAGTATATGATAATTCGGATATATATTCTGTTCGTTAATTTCTAGAAATGATTATACAAGTGTCCCCGCTTGGATAATCATTGTATTTAATCACATGTTGATACACCTGTGTTATACATATATGTTGAATTATAGATTATTATTTGATAAAATAAAACCTTTTGTCTGGAACCCTGACAAATATGTACATCCCGTTCACGGGAAAACTTTTATGCGCCCAAGGCGGATCAAGTAAATGATAACATCGTTCTTGTAATGTAGTATTGATCAATACAGGGCACAACGGGCTGATCACCCCCGTGTCCGTAAGTTATGACGGTTTGCAAATGAAGTTCTGCTAAACCTTTTAGAAACCCTAATTTCCTATAACTAGAAACCCTAATCTGGAAACCTAAACCGGAGGTTTGATTTGTCAAGAATTGTGTTACTATGATTAATATCAAGTATGATAGACTTTAATTACTAATTAAGGTAAACCTAATTAGTAAATTAAAACCCTAAAAACTAGAACCCTAAATTAATTTCTTGAAACCCTAATTGATTTGAAACCTTAATCCGAAAGTCATTCACGTCTTTGAGAATTGGTTAAGCCATTATGTAATCACGATAATGTGAGTAACGACTGGTGATATAGATATTAACCCTAAATAGGGAGAATTTTAATTATTCAAAACCCAAATTATTATTTTTTTAAATAAACCCTTATTATTTTTCTTCTAAATCCTAAATTACTTATTATAAACCCTAATTGCCAGTTTAGAAAATGAGATGCTAATTAGTGTTGCTTAAACCTAATTAGAAAAGTGCTATAATTAAATATCTAAATTAAATTAGTAAGCCTTAATTGGTATTTTTAGAAACTAAAAT
Organism: Panax japonicus; assembly: GCA_020205505.1. Taxonomy (NCBI): domain Eukaryota; kingdom Viridiplantae; phylum Streptophyta; class Magnoliopsida; order Apiales; family Araliaceae; genus Panax; species Panax japonicus. Next base: position 30,300,871 of record CM035108.1, read on the forward strand.
TTTAGTTTATTATTTTATTTTATTTTATTGTACAAACCCTAAATTGGAAATCGTAAATTTTGTTTACTTATAAAACCTAAATTGGCACAAACCCTAAACCCTAAGGGTTTGACAAGTTACCATAATACCATTAAAATGAATTATCAATTGACCATTTTGCCCTTATTGCATAATTGAGGATTTCTTGCAAATCTTGCCAAGATGGAGAGTTGGTGACCTAACCCTAACAACTCCTACCAACTCTCTTGACCATAAATTGACAGCAACAAGTCTCATTACCAGCCATTCATGAATCTTGTGTGTCTATAAATAGATCAAGAGAGAGAAAGTGCTCATTTTTATCACATTTGATCAACATCCACTCCCTTAAGACCCTCTCTCTCTAACTCACGAAATTTTCTTCATAAATCAGTCCTAAACAAAGCCTCACTAACACCATAACCAAATCAGAAACAAAGAATCAAGAATTTTGCATTTAAAGGTATAAAACCCTAGCTTTAATTATGTCCAAAATATGTGTTAGATGTTATATTTAGGTGTTAGAATATGTTGTTTATGGTGTCTTATGATGATCTGGGTTGCTAAATGTTGGATTCATAACATTTAGAAGCTCAGATTTGAGATTTTACAAAATCTGGAAAAATTATTTTTGGATCTGACAACCGAATGTTAGATCGTCTAGATCTTTGTGTATTTGTGATTTTTGATGTTTTGTTGTTTTAATCAATAGCCTGTTATATAGTCTTTAAGATTCAAGTGGTATAATAGCCATTTGATGTCTAGAATTAAAGATATTTAAGGTCAAACGGCGTTGACCGAGTTTAACCGGGCGAAATTCTGGGCAACCTAGAATTTGAAAAACTGAGTCTGACAAGTTTTGCTACGTCTAGATCTGATAGTTGTGATGTGATATAATAATGTTATTGTAACCATGTTGTAGCCTATAAAATGTACTTGAAATTAATGTATTTAGATCTTGTAAACAAGCCTTAGATTGAATGGAGTGGTCGGTCAAAGTAGCATCCTTGGCCACGTTTTCTGTTTTCTGGAATTTCCAGAAAACATTTGATCTCAGTTTCTGACATGCTTTGACCACTTAATTTATCGAGATTGATTTACTAATGGACAGATTTTGTGGTTTGGTGTTGTTCCTTGACATAAGGACTATAATCTAAAACATTTAGATGACAAGAAACATGAACAGATCATAGTTAAAATCGAGCATGAAAGTTGCTGGTTGGACAGCCTGGGTTTATGGAAAACCCAGAAACCACCTGACAGCTTCTTTGGAGACTCAGATCTCCTTGTGTGTTTGATGTATGACCTAATTAATTGTCGATAGTTGTAGTACTACATACTGAGTATAATATCAATGCTTTAGATAGACCAAATCATGATCAGATTGCGATTTACAGCCGGTCAAAGAAGGCAACTCGAACACTGATCTGTCAGTGTTCTTGGGCTCAAGAACACCTATAGCGACAGAAAGTGTCGCTATAGCCCTTTAGCGACAGTTTTATTTATAATTTCCAGAAATTAATAAAAAAATTGATAAAAATGGTTTTTAATTATTAAAAATACATAATAAATTCTTAAAAATTATTTTAATGTCCGAAAATTATATTTTAATTATTTTGGATATATTTTGAAAATATTTAATATTTTTGGAATGTAAATGGTATTTATTTATTTAATTATAATATTAGATAAATTATTTAAAAATAGTTTTAATTCATGAAAAATCATGAAAAATTATATTATTGTGTTAGAAAATAATTTTGAGTTATTTTTGATAACTTTTAATATTTTGTGATAATTTTCATTAATAAATTAATATTAATGATAGTTAAGTTATTTATTAAATGAATTAAATAAATGAATTAAAAATGATTTTATTATATTAAAAATCATTTTAAATAATAATAAGGTATTTAAAAATATTTGAAGTTATAAAATATAACTTTTAATATTTAAAGGTTAAATTCATTAATTAATGATTATTAATGATATTAAAGATATTTAATAATTATATTAAATAACTTAGTTTAAAATGATTTTATTATTTTAAAAATCATTTTAAATGAAAATAAAGTGTCTAAAAATATTTTAAGTTATAAAATATAACTTTTAATATTTAAAGGATAATTTCATTAATAATTTAATATTAATGATATTTATTTAATGATTAATGATATTAAATTTATTTCATAATTATATTAAATAAATAGTTTAAAAATGGTTTTATCATTTAAAAGGGATATAAATGAATTAAAAATATTTTAAGTTATAATTAATGACTTTTAATATTTAGATAATAGTTCATTAATGTTTAAATATTAATGGTAATTATTTAATAATGATTTTAGATGTTTTAAAAATCATTTAAGGGTAATATAAGTACTTTAAAAATATTTTGAGTTATTATAAATAACTTTAATATTTTGGCAATGGTTTCGTTAATTGTTTAATATTAATTAAATATTAATGATAATAGAATTGTTTGATATTTAAATCATTTAATAATGATTCTGATATTTCAAATATTATGATAAGTGGTAATAATTGTTTTAAAATTATTATAAGGTCATGAAAAATAATACGATTGTTGTTTAAGTTATCTATTTGGATATTGAGATACAGAATAGAGTCTCAGACTCGATATTTACCCGATAAAGATGTCGGTAGACCGACATGATTCAGAAATTGATCTTGACTTAGATAATTTAATTAGTTAACTGTTTATTTGTGATTCAATGGCTGTTAAGGTTATGTGACTATGTGATTAGGAAGGAGTTGATGTTAGTTTGTGATGCCATGATTGTTGAATATGTGTGATAAGATGATTAGGTTATGTGCTGACTGCGAAATGCAGTACTATGTGTTATGGTATATTGTTCTAATCGAACGATTGATTTGATTAATGATAGGTCGTGATAGAAAGGTAGAACTAAGTTGAGAATTGTAAGGAGCGCATCAGGCAAGTATCCTAACTTTGCATTTTCTTTATGCAATGGACAGAAGTGAGAAGTTCAGAATTATTATTATTAATGTACAGATTCTTAAACCTATATTATATACACCCTTTGATTATCAACATGTTAGTATATGATAATTCGGATATATATTCTGTTCGTTAATTTCTAGAAATGATTATACAAGTGTCCCCACTCGGATAATCATTGTATTTAATCACATGTTGATACACCTTTGTTATACATATCTGTTGAATTATAGATTATTGTTGGATAAAATAAAACCTTTTGTCTGGAACCCTGACAAATATGAACATCCCGTTCACGGGAAAACTTTTATGCGCCCAAGGCGGATCAAGTAAATGATAACATCGTTCTTGTAATGTAGTATTGATCAATACAGGGCACAACGGGCTGATCACCCCCGTGTCCGTAAGTTATGACGGTTTGCAGATGAAGTTCTGCTAAACCTTTTCGAAAATAAAAACAATGTTCATAGAATGTCACATAAACCTTATTTATAGCCAGTACGTAGTTTCAAAAATTTGAAAGAGGGTTGTTATATTATTAATATCGGTTCAGAATACTTCACAACTATTGACTTGTTGTAGATGGATATTATAAAGAAAACATTTAAACTTTTTTAGCTTATATATATATAATACTTGCTGGGCACTCAAATGTTCATCCTTGCTTAATTTAAATGTTTTCAGATAAGTGTGAACAATCAGAAGGATCGGTCAAGAACAAGTGAAAAGGAAAACAAACAGATTAGGTCTACGGTGTCATATAGTAAAGGTTGCGTACTTGGGATTAAACTCTGATAAAGGTAAGATAAGTTTATAATTTATTTTAGTGTTATTATTATTAGTAATATTTCCGCTCATAGAAATGGTATCGTGAAGTACCGAGTTCGGGTTTCAAGTATCCGGGTTCGGACTTTCACAAAGCATGTCCTCTAGCGTTTGTATTATTCGCTCGCTTTGTCCGTCTGTCTGAGGGTGATATGCGATACTCAACTTCAACTATGTTCCCATCCTCTCCTGCAAGCTTTTCCAGAATTTTGACTTGAAACGCGTGTCTCGGTAAAAAACAATCAATACCGGCACTCCATGTCGTGAAACAATTTCTTTTACGTACAGACTCGCTAACTAATTTAAACTATAGCGAATCTTGATAGGTAGAAAATGTGCGGTCTTCGTAAGTAGATCTACGATAACCCAAATGGCATCCAAACCATTCTGCGAGACTGGAAGACCTTGTTGCATCTTTTTCAGTTCTAACAAAAGAGCTCTAACTCATGCAAGTATACATGCGTCAACAAGCAATACAGAGTACGTCGAGTATCGATCCACAGGGAAAGTTGCTAAATTAAATTATTATGCATCAACTAAATCACTATTTTTATATACTTAAACTAATAATTATAATTATGATTGAAAATTACTCTAAAATTAAATAACAACTAAAATAAGAACAATAATGAAATAAATCAAATCTGAAAATAATGGGATCCTAACTTCATTTAATAATTCATCTAATTACCACCATCATGCAAGAATTGTTCACATATCACAGGAAATTAGCCAAGAGCACTAACGTAAACATAACCATTTTTTAATGTATTATGACCCACTCACATAGCATCCGCATGCAATAGACACCATGTAATCATCAACATAACCAAAATCACTATATGTCTATGTGAAATTGCAACCATATTGAATTTAAGCACAAGCCCCTTATTTAACTCATACGGTGAAACAGTATATGTCTATATGATTCACAAAAGACAAAGCTACACAAAACAGCCCCATATACGCATGCTATCAAGATTACAATCCATACTCGCGTGTTATTTTCAATTCCATACAAGTACTTAAAATGAATGGTGATCAATCATTCATGCATGCAAATCAACTATGGTAGAAATTCCTTATGATATGTAAAAAGTCCAGCAATCAAGCATGCAATTAAACTACATATTAAAATCTGTTAGAATCCAATAATGGAGTTTAGCTCATGACTGAACCAAAAGCAATCATGGGATCAAATCAAAACATGGAAAGTAAACAAACAATTAAAAGAGAGAGGATAGAATCGATCAAACCCAATTGTTGACTACAATCCAATAGTAACGTTCAATTCCGCATTAAAATCCAGCAAAGAAACAGTAGTCTTCCACAATGATTGAAAATCCAAAGAAGAAGTAGAAAATATGAAGTTTAGGCTTAGTTCTACGTTGGACATATCCCAAAGTGTAAAAACCTAGTCCCAATATGAAAAAAACGTAAAACTACTGAATCTCACGTCTGACACCAGTCAGTATTGTTTTAACCAATTACAACTCTTTCAAATTAAAAATTAAAATTAAACAGATAAGAAGCTTCAGGCATCGTACGCGCATGCACACTTTCCCTATGTAATCATCGCGCGGGCGCGCATCTTCAAAATATGTCAAGTCCTGGTGATCGCGCGGGCGCGCGAGTATTGGCATGTGTAGTCGCGCGCCTTCTGCAGTTTGGATTCTGGTTCTGCTCCTACTTCTGATTCTGTCATGCTTCCATTGCTTCTTTGTCATGTCACTCTTCCTTCATCCATTCTCAGCTGCATATCTCCACTTGTTCCTCGCGTCATACATCCATTAGCCTCATGCCATCCAACATCACCAAATTATGTCATATCCTGCACTTTTACACCAAAGGGGTTCTCAGTACATGTAATGCAAAATAACATGAAATGCAACTAAAAACACATTAAAATGTACTTGAGATGAACATAGTTCGCGTGAATTGATATCCAATAAGTAGGTATAAAATCCACTTATCAAATACCTCCAAACTTGAATTGTTGTTTGCCCTCAAGAAATGCATACTAATAAACATTGGAAATGCAACTACATTACTATGCAACTAAATTATGATGCAAACTAGTCTCACATTGTTCCAGCTATTGCAGAATTTCAGTCCAAAATGCCTCAGCGAATTTTCCAGATTCAAGAATACAAATTCAAACCAAACTATAGGCATAATAGCATACACTAAGATAATTCACATATGCTATAGAGATGCTATGTGTGTGTGTTGTGTTCACCAAAACTTGATTTAAGCAAAGAATACGCATGCTAACCTACTCAAAACAGAAAATTATAGTCTAAATCAAGACTCATGTATACTTATGCAACAAAGATTGTTCCAGCACGTCAAAACAAACTAAGGTTTAACAATGGGCTAACTGCTTTATTGCTACTCACGAGGGCGATTTTCGCTCTTTCTCGCGGTGTTTATTGCTATTTTTCTTTTCTTTTTCTTTTTCTCCTTTTTCACATGACTGTGCAATGCCTTAATCCATTAGGCAAACACTGCTACCCCTTAGCGAGCTTTCAACCAACGACTCCCAGACCATGAAAGACCTTAGGGCGCTAGGTGTTAAGACACCCCTACAGGCGTACTTACTCAAGTAGTCAGGGCCCCAAAATAAGACTAGCCACGTTATTGCTATTTGTTTTTTTATACATACCATACCCATGTTTTCCCAAAGTTTGAATATCAATGTTTCATACAGTCTATGTTCACTTTCCACATATTTCCCTTTTTAAAACTACATTTTCTATCGAGCAATGCAACACATAATTCTTATACCTACAAGTGATTGTGAACACGTCTGTGAAAACCAAAAGCATCTAAACAGCAACATGAACTACATTTTGTAAAACATTATAACTAGGTCCGTGTTATCCAAAATACTCAAAAATCATTCAAAAGTCACTATCATCATCGGCTATACAAAATTTCCATAAAGCTACACTTTGTGAGACATGCAAACTAAAAATACAATGCAAATAAACATATACTAACACAAGTAATAATGACTAAAAACAAAAATTTTCTGCAAAATTTTATTATGTAAAATGTAAGCTAAACATGCACAAACTATATGAAAATTTAAACTAAATATGCACATACTAAATGCAACTACACTACTACCTCAATACCCCCAAATTTATAATATTCATTGTCCTAATGAATGAAGGTAAAGGGTTAAAGAAAACTCCCCTAATGCTCAGTACCCTCTTCGGGTGGTGAATCTGGTGGTGGATATAGCACGACTGTCCCGAACTGAGGCCACTCAAGCATCGTTCCCTGCTGTGCAAAAGTTTTCACCAAGGACCTCGTCAAACCCGTTACAAACGCTGCAAAGTTGTCATACATGGCGTCGACCTTGCGCTCCAACCTTCGGAGCTGTCGATCCCCATGAACAGTGGTAGCTTGGGTTGACGGGCCCGCTTCATCTGTCTGAGAGGGCTGCTATGGTGGCTCTGGGAATGTGGGTTGGATGATAAATCCTCTTCCGCGCGGGTGTGGTACACCTTTTGCCCAATACTCAAATTTCGCAATGGTGGCGTGAGTGATGTCTTGGCTCGGGTTTTGCATTTGTTCATTGTCCCAATGGCATCCCTGATGAGCGCATATCATAGCTACAACTGACGCGTGTGGAATGCTCCCAGTAGTGTTGCCCTGCAGATATCGCAACATATTTTGATGGATGAGATGGCCCACATCAATATATTTTCCAGTGATTATGCCCCCATAGAATGATTACTCTCTCCGCTGTGATTTCATGCTGATGAGACGAAGGAACGAGCTTTGCACATATGAAAAGATTCCACGCCTTGGCATATCGATTTAGGGCTGCAGTTGGGAATATACGAGCCTGAGTTGTGCCGGCTTTATAAGTCCACTTCGTGCTTGGCACGCACAATTTAGCAATAACCAATTCCAAATTTGTTTCATTATGTGCACCTGTTACCCAATTGGCAGACCCCGTCGATGGTGTATCAGTAATCCTAAACACTGCTCTGATGACTGGAGGTCTGTAGTCTATTTCAAAACCACGAACTAAAGATAGACCGTTCATGGTGGCTTTAGCATTTGCATAGAACTCGCAGACTATACTCATCGGGATAGGCATAGGAGTGGCAGTTAATCCACCCCATCTTCTTTCGCGAATCATGTCACATAGCTGATCATCTTGCCCTTCAGGTTTGAAACCGCGCTCCTTGACAAATGTTTTGGTCACAATTCTGTAGTATTCCTGCTGGGCTTCCAAATCCAAGAATTTGGTATGATCGACAACATCCTCCCATTGACTGCTAGAGGAAGATGATGATGAAGAAGAAACGGAGCGAGCTCTTTTAGGACCCATCTGCAGTTGATCGAGAAAATAAAGGTTTGCTTGATATGAGTGATAGCCGAATAGATGATTACCCCCACACTGATTTTGCCCAACTCAAATGGAAACCCTAGGTTTTATACTCGAACAATCAATTGTGGGTTTGAGTTTTGAATATGGAGAGATTCGCGGGCGGTGGAGGAGAGATGCACGGCTTCAATTTTGTAACTGATTGAGAAGAAGAGACGTGTGTGTGGTGGGAAGCAAGTGATTGCGCCTTCTGCTATGTGAAATGAGAAACCAAATAATTCCCATGCGTTTTTAAAACTTAAAAAATTTTCCACGTCTGATGCCGCGCATGGCCGTGCGAGTTTTCAATGGTCTGCGTGTGCGGGCGCGCGAGTGACTTGTTTAGCATAGAGATTTGTAGTGTGTGGGTGCACGATTTGTGTAGTATATTCACGCGCGGCCTTGGTACCTTCACTGCTACTTTCAATTCTAGTACTGCAAATCTTGTTGAATTTGGCCCAAGATACCTATATAGACATTAATGCACACTATTAAGGCATGAATACGGAGTACGCAGGAATGACCAAATAAACTCTATACTACATCTAACACCGCTCAATGCAAATTTAGCTACACACTCAATTATGCAAAACACAATAATCTATCACACTGAAAATGAAGATGGACTAGCTAACACAACCTAAACTGAATAAATAAAAAGACAATAGAGATAGAAATAATAGGTTGCCTCCCATCAAGCGCTAAGTTATAGTCAATTAGCTTGATTGTCTCTGAATCTCATGTCGAAGAAAGAGTTGAGGTGACTTTCTGTCTGTCCACCTCGCCACCAAAGTAATGTTTCAATCACAGTTTAATAACCTTGAAAGGCTTGTCCGGAAACTTATCATATATTTCAATTGCACCATGTTGTGGAGTGGTATCCAGATATTGTACGAGTTCGTTGAATTCCTCATCCTCCAATTCTGAATTTTCAATAATGAAACTCCTCGCTGGTTCATAATCCAACAGACTATGTACTCCATCATTTAGAACTCGATCCACTAAATCAACCTGGAAGCATTTTTCTTCATCTGTTGGGAACTTCATTGCCTTAAAGACGTTAAAGGTAACCTCCTGATCATGTACACGCATAGTGAGTTCCCCTTTTTGCACGTCTATCAAAGTCCTGCCTGTGGCTAAGAATTCTCCCCAGTATGATTGGTATACTCTTGTCTTCCTTGTAATCTAGGATGATAAAGTCAGTCAGAAAGATAAATTTGTCCACTTTCAATAATACATCTTCAATAATTCCCCATGGATACGTGATGGATCTGTAAGCTCGCTGCAAAGAAATGTTTGTCGGCCTTGGAGCTGGCAATCCCAACTGATTAAACACTGACAAAGGCATCAGATTAATACTTTCCCCAAGATCACATAGACACTTCTCAAAGTTTATCTTTCCGATCGTGCAGGGAACTGTGAAACTGCCCAGATCTTTCAGCTTTGGAGGTAGTTTACGCTGAAGCACTGCACTGCATTCCTCTGTCAAGGCCACTGTCTCAAACTCATCTAATCTTCTCTTCCTTGACAATATACCCTTCATGAACTTTGCATAACTTGGCATTTGCTCCAATGCTTCAGCGAAAGGTATGTTGATCTGCAGCCTTTGAAAGACCTCCAGGAACTTGCAGAACTGTTTATCGTCCCTCTGTTTATTCAATCTCTACGGATACGGAACCGGAGGGTGAACTGGTGGTACTGTATTCTTAGGCTTCACACCTGAACCTGCTTTATACTTCTCTCCTCGCTGTGACTCAAATTCCTCTTAATTTTCTCCCTAATCAGTCAACTGCTCTGCCTCGCGCGACCGCGCGGGCTCATCAGTACAACATGGTGCGAGCACGCGACTCTCAGTCTCTGTAATATTTTTCCCAGATCTCAATGTGATCGCTTAACAATGTTCCTTTCCGTCTCTTCGTGGATTTGCTTCAGTATTACTTGGCAATGAACCCTGGGGTGTGTTGTTAAGCATACTCGTCATTTGCCCCGTCTGTGTTTCTAGATTTTTAATAGCCACTGCTTGGCTTTTGATCATAACCTCCGTGTTTGCCATGTACTTCAACATCGTCTCCTCCATTTCTGATTTCTTTTCTTGTGGAGGTGCAGATGGAGTATGATGTTTTTATTGAGAATATCCCGGTGGAAACGGTGATTTTGGTGTAAACTATAGCTGAAATGGCTGTGACTGATATTGTTGATTCAGCTGAAACTAATTTTGTTGATTCCCTTGGTTATTTGACCAACTGAAGTTTGGATGATTTCTGTTGTTGGGATTATATGTGATCTAAAACTGTCCTTGATCTTTCCTATAATTTCCCATATACTGTACCGACTCCGAGCTGACAGCACATTGATCCGTGGAGTGCGACCCTGCACAAATCTCACATACGAAGGCAACCGTTTTCGTTTTGCTCTCTGCCAATGTATCTATTTTCTTCTCCATGGCTGCCATCTGTGCCGACAATTGAGTAATAGCATCCACCTCCAACAAACCTGCAACCTTGGGATGTGGCATCCTAGATGTAGGGTTTTGAAAGTCATTTGCTGTCATAGTCGAGATAAGGTTATAGGCCTCTTCATAGATCTTGGCCCATAATGCCCCTCCTGCAGCTGCATCTACAATAGGTCTCGACTGCCATCCCAAGCCATTGTAAAACGTGTTAATCACCATCCAATCTGGCATACCGTGGTGTGGACACTTCCTAAGCATCTCTTTATATCTCTCCCATGCTTCATATAAGGACTCGCCTTGTTGTTGCTCAAACTGGGAGATAGCTATCATCATCTTCGCCGTCTTAGCCATTGGGAAAAATTTGGCTAAGAAGTTTTGCGCTAAGTCCTCCAATGTAGTAATTGATCTAGAAGGCAAAGAATGCAACCAACTCCTTGCTTTATCCCTCAAAGAGAATGGAAACAACCTCGGTCTAATAGTATCCTCCGTCACCCCGTTATATCTGAATATATCATATATCTCAATGAAACTCAACAGGTGTTCAGTCGGATCATCCGTAGTAGCACCCCAAACTGTACCGAATTTTGCAATATCTGAATAGTGCCCGGTTTAATCTCGAAAGTATTTGCTGCTATCGCCGGTCTGATTATGCTAGACTGAAGTCCATTAATATTCGGCATGGAATAGTCCTTTAGAGCCCGATGCTCTTCTCTTTGCTCGATTCTTTGTTCTTCTGCCATATTAGATGTAGTACCCTCTAATTGTGCTTGCAAATTTCTCTACACACTCGCTTTCCGGCCTCTTCCGTTAATATTACCTTGTGCTGGTGTCAATTCTGAGTTGGATGATTGTGTGTGCATAAAAATTTTACAAGTACCTGAAACCAAAACAAAAACAAAAATAGAAATGAGATAAGATTAGATTTGTCTAAGTCATACAATATAGCTTAAAATTGATGATAATTATTTAAATTTAAACGTCTTTCCCCTGCAACGGCGTCAAAAACTTGTTGCCTCTTTTTCAATTCTAACAAAAGAGCTCTAACTCATGCAAGTATACATGCGTCAACAAGCAATACAGAGTAAGTCGAGTATCGATCCACAGGGAAAGTTGTTAAATTAAATTATTATGCATCAACTAAATCACTATGTTTATATGCTTATACTAATAATTATAATTATGATTGAAAATTACTCTAAAATCAAATAACAACTAAAATAAGAACAATAACAAAATAAATCAAATCTGAAAATAATGGGATCCTAACTTCATTTAATAATTCATCTAATTACCACCATCATGCAAGAATTGTTCACATATCACAGAAAAGTAGCCAAGAGCACTAATGTAAACATAACCATTTTTTAATGTATTATGACCCACTCACATAGCATCAACATGCAATAGACACCATGTAGTCATCAACATAACCAAAATCACTATATATCTATGTGAAATTGCAACCATATTTAATTTAAGCACAAGCCCCTTATTTAACTCATACGGTTAAACAGTATATGTCTATCTGATTCACAAAATACAAAGCTACATAAAACAGCCCCATATACGCATGCTATCAAGATTACAATCCATACTCGCATGTTATTTTTCAATTCCATACAAGTACTTAAAACGAATGGTGATCAATCATTCATGCATGCAAATCAACTATGATAGAAATTCCTTATGATATGTAAAAAGTCCAGCAATCAAGCATGCAATTAAACTACATATTAAAATCTGTTAGAATCCCATAATGGAGTTTAGCTCATGACTGAACCAAAAGCCATCATGGGATCAAAGCAAAACATGGATAATAAACAAACAATTAAAAGAGAGAGGATAGAATCGATCAAACCCAATTGCTGACTACAATCCAATAGTAACGTTCAATTCCGCATTAAAATCCAGCAAAGAAACAGTAGTCTTCCACAATGATTGAAAATTCAAAGAAGAAGTAGAAAATATGAAGTTTAGGCTTAGTTCTACGTTAGAAATATCCCAAAGTGTAAAACCCTAGTCCCAATATGAAACAAGTAAAAACTACTGAATCCCACGCCTGACACCACTCATAATTATTTTAACCAATTACAACTCTTTCAAATTAAAAATTAAAATAAAACAGATCAGCAGCTTCAGGCATCGCGCACGAGCATGCGCTTCCCCTATGTAATCATCGCACGGGCGCGCGTCTTCAAAATCTGTCAAGCCCGGGTGATGAGTATTGGCCTGTGTAGCCGCGCGCCTTCTGCAGTTTGGATTCTGGTTCTGCTCCTACTTCTGATTTTGTCATGCTGCCATTGCTTCTTTGTCATGTCACTCTTCCTTCATCCATTCTCAGCTGCATATCTCCACTTGTTCCTCGCATCATGTGTCCATTAGCCTCATGCCATCCAACATCACCAAATTATGTCATATCTTGCACTTTTACACCAAAGGGGTTCTCAGTACATGCAATACAAAATAACATAAAATGCAACTAAAAACACATTAAAATGTACTTGAGATGAGCATAGTTCGCGTGAATTGATATCCAATAAGTAGGTATAAAACCCACTTATCAATCCTACCACGAAATCCATCATAATATGCTCCCATTTCCATTCTGGTATTTCCGATGGTTGTAATAAACCACTCGGCTGATGATGCTCTGCTTTTACGCGTTGACAAGTCAAACATCTACTAATGTACTCTGCGATTTCTCGTTTCAAATTTGGCCACCAAAAATGTTGCCTCAAATTCTGGTACAACTTTGTGCCTCCCGGATGAATGGAATATGTCATATTATGTGCCTCGTACAAAATCTCCTCTCTTAACTTGGTCACTGCCGGTACCCACACTCTCCCTTTGAATCTTAAGATACCTTCTTTATCTATTTGAAATTTTTCTACCTCATCGTATGTGATCCTTTTCCTGATTTTTTTACATTCTCCATCTTTCTCTTGTGCTTCTTTTACTCTATCCAACAATTTCGGACAAGCTTCCATTGTAAATAACTTCTCTTCAGACCTCTCGGGTCCCTCTACCTTTATTTCCAACTTCTCCATATCTCTTATTAATTCCTTCCTAAGTTTTCAGTTGAAACAATTTCTCCCTTCCTTTTCTTCTTAGAGTGTCGGCAACTACGTTTGCCTTTCCCGGGTGATAAAGAATGTCACAGTCATAATCTTTGATCAATTCTAACCACCTTCTCTGACGCATATTCAACTCCTTCTGTGTGAAGATATATTTCAGACTTTTTTGATCCGTGTATAACTCACATTTCTCTCCGTACAAATAATGCCTCCATATCTTTAACACAAAACTACTGCCGCTAACTCTAAGTCATGAGTAGGGTATCGTTTTTCGTAGTCCTTCAACTGTCGTGACGCATACGCAATGACTTTGTCATGTTGCATAAGCACACAACCAAGTCCTCTATGCGACGCATCACTATACACCACAAATCCTCCCGTATCATCTGGTAATGATAATATAGGCGCCTCGCTTAATCTCTTCTTTAACTCTTGGAAACTTTCTTCGCATTTGTCGGTCCATACAAATTTTACCGTCATCCTCGTTAGATTAGTCAACGGGGTCGCTATCTTAGAAAAAACTTGGATGAATCTTCGATAGTACCCAGCTAACCCTAAGAAACTTCTCACCTCCATCGGGGTTCTTGGTTATTCCCAGTTACTTACTGCTTTGACCTTCTCGAGGTCTACTGAGATTCCATTCTCATCCACCACGTGGCCTAAGAATTGAACCTTCTTCATCCAAAATTCGCACTTAGAAAATTTTGCATACATCTTCACCTTTCGTAGTGCCTCCAAAACAATCTTCAGATGTTCGGCGTGTTCTTCCTTTGTCTTCGAGTAGATTAAGATGTCGTCAATGAAAACTACCACAAATTTATCCAAGTATGGCTTCAAAACTCGATTCATCAAGTCTATGAATGCTGCCAAAGCATTAGTCAAACCAAATGTCAATACTAAAAACTCATAATGTCCATAACGGGTTAGAAATGCAGTCTTTGGTATGTCCTCATCCCGCACTTTCAGTTGGTGATATCCCGTCCGCAGATCGATCTTTGAGAAACACTTCGCTTCCCTCAGTTGATCAAATAAGTCGTCTATCTTCGGTAGTGGATATCTGTTCTTGATCGTTACTCTGTTTAATTCTCGATAATTAATACAGAGCCTCATCGATCTGTCCTTTTTCTTAACAAATAACATTGGTGCTCCCCAAGGAGACACACTCGATCGAATGTAACCCTTATCCAATAACTCTTGAAGTTGTATCATCAATTCCTTTATTTCTATTGGCGCCATATGATATGGAGCTTTCAAAATCGGTGTCGTTCCCGGTGCTAAGTCTATTACGAATTCGATTTCTCTGTCTGGCGGAAGGCCAGGCAGATTGTCAGGAAACACATCCTAAAATTCACTCATTACGGGTATATTTTTAATCTTTACTCCCTTTTTCTGAGTATCCAAGATATAAGCTAAACAACCTACACACCATTTCCTTAACAATTTCTTGGCCTGCGTCATCATAACGCAACACGATTGCTTAAGCGATGAGCTACCATAAAACACTACCTTAGACTTACTTGGAGTCTGAAGGTTCACACACATGTTCTAACAATCAATTACCACCGCATGGTTATATAACCAATCCATTCCCAGTATTACGTTGAATTCTCCTAGTCTAATAAGAATCAAGTCTATGCTCAGTTCATGTTCTCTAATGTTTGTGCGACAATTTTGATAGACGTATTCTACAGGGATTATTTCCTTAATCATAACTTCTATGTTCAAAGGATCTTCTAAACATTCTCGGGGTGTACTAAGTTTACTAGCAAATTCTTCGGATACAAACGAATAGGTGGCACCCGAATCAAATAATACATAAGCATTTATATTATTGATTGGGATTATACCTGACACCGCGTCCTTCGTAGCTACTGTGTTCTGGACGGTCATGTTAAAGGTTCGGGCGGTCGATCGATTGGGTTGCGCAGGTCCACCAATCATCAACTTATTTCCTCCTCCCTGGCCTCCGCCAGTTCCACCGCTTCCTTTCTTTGGGCAATCCTTTATTTGTTTCTCTGTTGATCCACAAGCAAAACATCCTCTAATTTCACGAAGTATAGAAGCCATACTTTAACAAAATGAATGTAAAATTCAAAATCTAAAACGAAATAATATTAATTACATACTACAGAGTACGAAAGAAAATATTATTTCTTACGAATATTGAACAAAAATAATCTCTTACCTCAAAAAGAGAGTACGTCTGATTGGTAGACAGGGATATTCTTGAAGAAAACTTGAACTGTTTTCTATACTTAAAGCTTCCTTAAACTCTAAAGAAATACACTCAATATTATAGAAGAAAAGTTCTCTGAATCTGGTGTGATTTTTTTTTCTAAACTGAGCATTCTATTTATAGGATAATGAAAAATACTATTTGGATGCACAATAAAGGAAAAATCATGGACTGCATAGTAACTGTCACGAATTTTTGACGAATTTTATAATTTTACTATACAGTCACTATGCAAACACTATGCAGACACTATGCATAATAAAATATAATATATTCTATTTTTTATAAAAAAAATTATTATAATATCTTTCTATATATATAAAACATAAAACTATTATAACTTCTCCCGATGATTTTGAAAAATGAATAAGTTGGGGGTCCAAATAATACACCAAACTTACAACAAATACTTCATAAAAAAAATCCCTCAATATTTTTAACAATATTTATTCATCAATAATATAACTTGCAATATTAACAACAATATCATTCCCAAGAAAGATGGGGCTTTCCGATAAGGATTTCTCCCTATTGGCGCACAATTAGGTGACCAAACCCTTTTCCTCGACAGAACTTTCTAGAAATTATCAATAATGTAAATTATAATATGAATAATTTGTCATCTCAATTATTGATTTAATAATATAAAATATTGAGCAGATGATACTGTGACAATAATTGAATCAATAATGTGAGATACTATGCAGCAATTACTGTGACAATAATTGAGTATAACTGAGTGACTTCTCACGTAAGCATCAATAATCAATACCGTGTGTTACTATGCAACCACGCGTATTACTGTACCTTTATCGTCAGGTATTTCAACAGTTAACGGTAAAACTTTCGCCATTATTTTTATAAAAAGTTATTTATGTCATTTTCTAACTCTGAGAGTAATTCTGTTGTGTGGTACACCAATAATTGTGTCATCGTACGAATATTTCCTATTAAAACGAATATTCCCCGACCAATCGAATATTTTATAACAACTTGCTTACTTTGCAAAATTTATAAATATTACCCACAACTATAATATTATAACAAATTCACACCATTATTATTCAAAATGATATTTAGAGAAAAATTCATCTTTATTCATAAAAGTTGGGGTCTTACATATATCATCTCTAGTAGAAAATCACAACGATCTTAAAAAGGAAAAAGAACATAGATTTGTCATCGTTGATTGCATGACCTTGAGGCGAGTGTACATCGCATATTGGAAGGCTTACATGGAGCATCTTAAGGCAAAGAAGTATGAAATTTCCAACTACGTGCAACTTGATTCATACATGGCTTGGTACAGGAAAATTACACATAGGAAACTGCATTGCCCTCGAGGGAAGGGGACCCAAACCCTACTTATGAGCCCCGGGCTGTTTATAGCCAGCAACATCATCTTATACAAATGGTACACTAACATTTGCATATTTTAACTTGTGTTGTGAATTAATTTATGCATATTTCATTTATACATCTTATCTTGTTTACTAATAATAATAATATTGTGTTCATCTTACATGACAGGTTGAGAGTACAAAGTCCTTATTTGATAAGTGCTTTGCTTTTATTGAGATGCCTCCAGACTATGTAGTTGAGAAACAAGTATGGGACCATCATTACGGTGTATACAACTCTGAAGTTAGAGGGAACAATATACCACAGCAGGGGGGATCAATGGTAAAGAGCGAGAGGAACCAAGTAATGTTGCGGTACAAGAGAGTTACATCCCCACCACCCAAACTTATGTTCCCTCTTACTCATTCGACTCTGACTTCACAAAGAAGGCTAAAGTCCAGGTTCTTAATATGAATGTTAATATTAATATTATTAATGATTAATAACAATATTAGTAATAGTAATTATCATTCTTAATATTATTCAGACCCGAGATATAGCATAAGGGTACATCCCCACCACCCAGGCTTATGTGCCCTCCTACTCATTCGAGTCTAGCTTCATAGAGCAGACGGAATTACAGGTACTATTCCCTCTTAATTTTATCTTATAAAAATATTAATATTATTAAAATTATTAAAATTTTTAGGTACAAGATATAACTGGTGGGTACATCCCCAGTCCCACCACCCAAGCTTGTGTTCCCACCCAGGCATTTGAGACTGGCTTCATAGAGCAGGCGAGTAAACATGTACTATTATTCTCAGGTTACTATTATGAAATCCCTCTTAATTTTACTACTTAAAAATATTAATATTAGTAATTATTATTAATATTATTTTTATGTTTATCAATATATTTTCCAAGTACAAGAGCAGGCGGAATTACACATCTCTTATGGTGCAAAAAAGTGTCCGACCAAAAAACTTAGGGAATACAAGATAGAGTTTATAAATAATCACTTGTTTGGGAACACACTTTCTAATCCACCAATATTTCCTTTCATACATCCGCAAAACTTGTATACGCTGCAACACAACACATTCAAGGCCATAAGCCCTACAACTTGGATTTTCGAGCATTCGTTGGACGCGTATATGCTATTGCTGCAGGATAGAGAGGAGTACTACAAGACGCGGGGAATTAGAAGGTGGGCAAAATTTGGCTTCATGGAATCATTCTTCATGCATCTTGGCAAGAGCTTTGTGCCCCTAAGTCAGGCGAATGGGGCAGAGAGTTTTTGTCACCCCTATGTCCACCCAGATATGGGCCCGGCATTACATGAATGCACATATATATTCATGCCAGTGTGTACTTAAGAGACCAAGCATTTTATCTTGCTTGTATTCTCGGTGCCTGAATGGGCAGTCACCATCTTTGACCCTATCTACGATGATATCCCGTGTATGACCATCCAGCAAATGTATAGAGAATTTGTTGAAGTTGCGGTATGTATATTAATTGTTAGTGTTGTACTTTTATATATGTCATACAATTTATATCCAAAAATAATATTACTTTGTGCACGCAGGTCAAATTTATACCAGTTTGTTTAAGAATTGGTGATCCGCAACATGAGTGGCCAACACAGGATCCACGTGTGCTCATACCAAAGTCCAGACATGTGAAGCCTGATAAGACAGATTGTTGTATTTTCGTTTACAAATATGTTGATTACTTTGTCAGGGGCAGTGTAAATATTCGTAGAAAAAATGGTCCTTAAAAGATTTAATGGTATTTCAATACCGAATTGCGTGGAAACTCTTTAGATATCAAGCTAGACTTCTTCCCGCGGATGATATTTAAACTTTATTTTAATTCATATTATTGGTGTACTAATTATGAAATCTATGAAAATTCCTGTTTGTTTACCATTTCATGTTTAACGCTATTTAGTTAATATTATTATTATTACTATTATTTTTATTTTGGGGCATATATATACGAGGTAAATATGGATTATACGAAATGTAGTTAGGAGGATAAGGTTGCCGAAACAAATGAAATAGATGTGGAGGCACAGCTAAAGAACTCTGTCTGCACCCACAGGTTGAGTTGCAGGTGGTGGTGTACCTGATGCTGACAAAAACATGGAATTTCCGCCATGCAATTAAACAGTAGATATTGATTAGCAACAATAGATAACTGGTGAAACAAAAAAGGTAGCAATATCAGATCTCAAAAACATTTCTTGACAAGCCAAGGCTAGGTGTGGGTGGGTGTTTGTGTGTGCTGGGTGGTTTGGGGGGGAGGTTACACAGGTATCAAAGTGCTCATCTTTAAACAGTTAAATGTATTGTGAGCCCTAAAAGATGATAGAACTTTATCCATTAGAAATTGCAGGCAGCCTATATGCAAGCAGTTCTAACAACTTCCACATGGAAAATAATGCAAGAACCAGTATTCAGAATTAGGAACTGAGATAACTACAAAAAAGTTCTAGGGAAAAAAATACATCAGATTATTTATTTCAATCAGATAAGCTTATCATAATAGGTAATCAATTACGTGTTCCAACAAAACTCTAGTTTTCAATTGCCAATTAAGGCTACCATGCACCAATCATCTAGAGATAAATGAGAGTAGGGTAAGTGAACAAAGTGGTAAACCCCAAACAAATGATATTGTCATTGCTCCATACTGTCAAGTGTCAACAATTCAAGAAACACAAGCTTCATATGATCCAGACCACAAATCTCAACAGAATTGAGCCACACTATTCACTCATCCTGAGAAATAACGTTTTTACTTTGCTTAGGGTGGTTAAGATGGCTCCAAAAATTTCAAAATACAATTTCCTTCACATGTCAAATATTAAGCATTGTTGCACTACTATCCAATATTCTTCCATAACTATACCAAGCCAAAATATATACCCAATTCAATTTAAAACTAAACTCGCCTTTCAAATCAATTAGATGTTCCAAAATATTATATAATTTACATCTCGATGAGTTAATTTTCCAAAACACAATTTCAATCCCCAATTTTTCACACATTAGATCCCTAAAATAGTCAGGAGTTTCAAAAATACCTAAATAAATTCGAAATTCCATAAAATTAAAAAAAAATAGGACTTGAAGGGACTCACCCAAGAAAGGAGGTAGGAAAAGATGGCGGTTACCAGCGGCAGAGATGGAGATGGAGATGGTGGCGGTGCTGCTCCTTCGTTTCCGCGTGGATTGTCTATATATGGGGATAGATCGCAATGTGATGGCAGAGGTGGTGCTCCGTTCATATCGAAGCTGCGGTGGAGATGGAGACGAATCAAAGCTACGCTCTGTTTCTGAGTTTTAAAATGGACAGAAAAGAAAAGAAATGAACGGAAAATTTAAGTTTTCTTTCCAATTCTTATGTTTCTGAGTTTTTTAATAAACGGAAAAGAAAAGAAATGGATAGAAAACTTGGCCACTTTTCCTGCCAAAGTTTTCCGTCCAAAATTGGCATGATTTGGACGGAAAAGAAATTAGAATAAGTAATATTTTTATAATTCCCATATTATACTCAATTTTTAATATAATAAATTTTAAATTACAACTCATGTCCTTAATTTTAAATTTTCTATCCTTTTCCATTAAAAACTCAGAAACAATACAAAGGAAAACTTTAAGTTTTCTATTCTTTTCTTTTCTGTTCTAATTTAAGTTTTCTATTCTTTTCTTTTCTGTTTAAAGCTCAGAAACATAGCGTAAAGGTAAGCAAAGAAGAGAAAGTGGCGATGAAAAATCGAGAGGAGAACCAATATGGGTTATTTGGGCAAAACACGTAGCTCAGATCTATTCAGCCTATTCACATATGTATTGGATTTTATATTTTTTATGAGATAGTTGTTTAATAATGTAGTTAATAGATTTAAACACTTAAAAAGAAAAATAAAATTAAAATTTTTATTCAAATAAACATATAAATTTGTATTTACAATTTAAAATTTAGGATGTCATAAATTAACAAAAAAAACTTAATAAAACTCTTTTCATTGAAAGGATGAATAATATTTTAGTATTTCTAAAGGAAATATTTTTCACAATTAATTCTAAAAAATTCATTTTTTGCAAAATAGTGAAAGAATTATCTCTTGAAAAAAAAAACTCAATAATACTACATAACGAGTAATAACTCCTTCGTAGATAATATTTTTCTTTGTAAAATTTCACCGTAAAAATGGAAGTGGCAACTATTTTCCATCGCCTCAATTTTACAAAAGCAAAAAATAATTTGTGAAAAATATTTCTTTCGCTAATAAATATATTATCATTGATTTTTTTTCATTATTCTCTCTCTAGAACATTCTCATTTTTCTTGATAGTGATAATTGTATAAAATGATACGATATACTAAAATTTGTAGTCATAATTTTTATCGTACCAATCTATTAGACTAATATAATTTATTATTTTTAGGGGTATACATTCTCATTTTAATATTCGTAAATTTTGTAATTGGAACTCTATTTTTTTAAGGAATCAGAATTATTATAGAGTTTATGAATAATTGTATAATGTTGTAAAATATTAATAAATGAAATTATGAGTGTGAACGTAGAAAATAAAATCAATAATTAATGATATTTTTTTATTAAAATTTGTTATTTCATATATTTAAGCTAAAACAAGGAAATACACCTTTGTAATTAGCAAATGTACACACACACACACACACTATGCATTACAAGAAAAATGGAAACTATAAGTATCAGTGTAGAAATTCAAAATAGAAACTCTTACATGATATGTGTTTGATAATTATTTCATATATCTAATTAGAACAAGTAGATACATCTATATGATTAATAAATAAATAATGATAGATAATAAAATATGAATTGTGGAGAATACTAGAATGTTACTCCTTCGTTCCAAAAAAAAGTTTTATTGAGTATGTTTTTATTAATTTATGAGATCCTAAAATTCAAATTATAATGTAATTTTATTTAATTGTTGAAAATAAAATTTTATTTTAAATAATAATTTTTATGTTATAACATTGAAATTGTTTCTGGTATAACATTGAAAATAGGTTGTAAAATATCAAACATAAATACAAAGTACAATTACAAAGAAACTTTTATCCAGCACTTAGCAAAGAAGTTTCAAAATCTGCTATCCAATTGATTTAGAACCTCCAACATAGTGCGGCGTAGTTCATTTCACATAAAATAAAAAATAAACTCACCTAA
Organism: Panax japonicus; assembly: GCA_020205505.1. Taxonomy (NCBI): domain Eukaryota; kingdom Viridiplantae; phylum Streptophyta; class Magnoliopsida; order Apiales; family Araliaceae; genus Panax; species Panax japonicus. The sequence continues at coordinate 30,323,423 of CM035108.1, forward strand.
CACCTTGTTGGGTTTTTAAAACTAAGTAAATGAGAAAAAAAGCTTAGAAAATTAATATAAAAAAACTAATTCCAACATAAATATTATTTTAATTTTATTAAAATAATTCCAACATAAATATTTTAGAAAAAAAAAACTAAAAAATATTACTAACATTTTATCGGTCCATAAAATTTAAAAAAAAGATTATAACAACTTTCATTAAATTGATTACTAATTTATTAAAGAAAAATCAAACGCAATTTGTACATAACAAAATTTGGCTGAAAAAATGCAATTAAAAATATCATTTAGCACTACTTCTTACTAATTTAGCCATACTTTATTGTCTGAATCATTTAAACACATTTAGAGTTTAAAATAATATAAAACAAATAGTCTGAAATGACACGTGTCCGTTGCTGACGTGGCAGGTCTTTTGAATTTTTTCCAAAAACTGCTTCTACATAGATTTCAACCTGTGACCTATCATTTGGAACTTTGGTTATTTGACAACTAGAGCAACACAAGTTATTTATTAATATCTTGCAAGGATTAATATTTATATCAAAACATGAGATTTCTCTCATATATTCCTTTCTTCTCCTTCACTACATACCATTAATATAATCTCAGGAAGATATATAATAATAATAATAATAATAATAATAATAATAACAATAATAATAATAAAAATAATAACAATAACAATAACAATAACAATAACAATAATAATAATAATAATAATAAATAAAAATAAAAATAAAATAGGACCGTGGCTATTTACAATGTTACTATAAAAATAAAAGTTCATTGGTTTTCAATGTATACATAAAAGTTACTTCATGCATACGTAACATATGATCCATATATATATATGGTTATACGTTTTATAATTTGCACAACAATTTATGCATAAAATACAAATATATTATCTTATAATAATAACACACTAATTTGTCGTTTTATTCTTTGATATATAAGATCGTTAGTATGGAAAGACATGTTTGACTTCTTTTTTTCCTTTTTTTCCACAAGCACTAATTATTATATCAATTCTTTTTTTTTACTAAATAAAAAAAGCACTAAATTTTCGGGAAACAATAACATTAATTATTCCTTATTTTAAAATGTCCAATATTAAAAAACTAATTAATTAACTTGGCTATTAATTTATGTTATAATCTTCTATATATTGATCATGTATGATCATCGATATGTCTTATAATTATTTCATTACCAATTTCCATCAAAAAAGTGTTCGATCGCCCATTAATTATTTGCTGCAAAAGAAGAAGATAATTGAAAAGAATAACTTATACTATATTCCAAGGCAAAATAAATAAATTAAAGAATAGGTAAGATAAATATCATAATTTTGTAAGTATTTGACATATATAAGCAGAAATTATAGTGTTATTATTTTTATTTATTTATTTATTATTATTATTATTATTTTATTGTTATTGTTATTGTTATTATTATTTTTATTTTTATTGTTATTAGTACTATTATTATTATTATTATTGTTGTTGTTGTTGTTATTATTATTATTATTATTAGGCTTAAATATGAGTTAGTACCCTAAACTATAAGTCATATTTCACTTTGATTATTCACCTTTTAATTTTGTCAATTAGAAGATTGAACTAATAATTTTTTTCAATTTCAACAAATTGAGCCTGCCATGTTAGCAATTGCTGACGTGGCTATCTGGGGTGGAGCAAAACTAGTTGATGTGTGTAAAAAAAGTTTTTTATTTGTTATTATATATTTTTGATAAATTAAAGGGTAAAATGGTAACACTACTTTTTTAAATATATTCAGACTAATTACAAAATATCAAAAAAAATATAAACCCATCGAAATCAATCCCAAAATCAATTGATCCAAAAAAGACCTTTTCATTCCAGCGAAGGATTGCGATCTGTGAAAAAAACCCAAAAAATTGCTCAACCCAAATACATTCTCTAGGTCGTTGATTTGTAACGATCTGATTTTCCGGTTGGTTTAGGGTTGTTGTAGGTGTCTGATACCTCCTCCCTTTTCTATCGCCGGTGTGTCGGATAACATTCTTTCGATCTTCTAGTGTCTGCTATGTTCTGTTCAGATGAATTGGGGTTGTGGGTAAAATTTATTTTGGCTGTATTGGGACCCTTGTTCATTTCGTGGATCTGCTCCCATTTTTTTATCAGATTTGACTCCACGATCTGGTTGGATAATGGGTGTTTGTGCTATCACCGGAATCTGGTTCGAACTACCATCATCTCTTACCTCCATAAGTATCAATAGCAACAACTCCATATGTTTGGTAATTTCTGATTTTGAGACACATCAAAACAAATATTTTAAAAGGGATTTTTTGCATTAGCAAGTCTCATTTACTTCCTAGTTGTTGTAGTCGATTGACTTGCTAGGGGTTTTTACTAACAAGTCTCGTTTGTAAATTTTGGTATTATCAATAATGGGTGTTATTGTTGAGAATGAACTGGGGTTGGATTGAACCGTATGAGCAGAAGCGACCGGCGGCGGGATGTTATTACTGGAACAATACGACAAGGGGGTGGGCCCACATAACCCTTCATTGCTGGAAAAGCTTTGGTCACTAAATATTTTGAGAAGATTTTCAGGTAAGTGACCGTACAATACATTGTTTGAGAGATTAAGTTTGTTTGAGCCAGGGAAGGGTGTCAAGGGATCTTGGAATTGGGCCGGAAAGTTCGTTATTATCGAGGCGGAGAGTGAGGAGGCGAATCAGTGATGAGAATTCTGTGGGGATTAGGCCTTTGAGGTTGTTGTCAAAGAGGTCTATGCAGAGGAGGCGGCTGAGAGAGGATATTTAAGGTGGGATTTCATCGGAGAGGTCGTTGCCGGAGAGATATATGAGTTTGAGGTTTGTACAATTGGTGACGGCGGCGATTGAACCAAGTTTAATGTTTGTTTTATTTAAATTTGAAATGTTAAATTATGTTTTGACCATTTTGTCCTTTATTTAAACAAATTTGTTTATGTAATGAATAAAAATTGTTTTTTTTGCCACATAAGCTGCTTAAGACCCTACACAATTAGCCACGTCAGCAATTTCTGACGTGGCGTGTTCAATTTGTTGTAATTCGAAAAAATTGATAGTTTAATCACCTAATTGACAAAATTAAAAGGTGGATCACCGAAGTGAAATATGGCCTATAGTTTAGGGTACTAATTCATATTTAAGCCTTATTATTATTCTTATTGTTGTTGTTGTTGTTGTTGTTGTTGTTATTATTATTATTATTATTATTATTATTATATAACTTCCTGAGATTATATTAATGGTATGTAGTGAAGGAGAAGAAAGGAATATATGGGAGAAATCTTATGTTTCACTACAAAAAAATGGGGTTTCAGCAACAACCGATTTCCGTTGCAAAAGGTGTCAAATTTCGTTGCAAAAGGGTTATGGCAACCACATTACTGTCGTTGCGTCTTTCATTGCGCAATGAGCGTTGCTAATTGTTCCGCAACGAACGTATTTTTTTCGTTGCCAAAAGTAATACATTTTGCAACGAAATTTGACTTTCGTACAGAGACATCGATCCTTTAGCAACAAAATGAATTGTTGCAGAATAATTAAAATGTTGTTGCTAAAAATCCCATTTCGTTGCGAAAGCCTGCTAATTGACAACGAAATGAACTCTTTTTTTTTGCAACGACCATGCATTTTCGTTGCAATTGACACCATTTTGCAACGACATTTTTCGTTGCAATAAATTATGAAAATTGTTGCCTAAGTTTGCTTTCGTTGCGGAATGTAAACTTTTTAGCAACGATTTTCGTTGCTGATTATATTATTTGGCAACGACATTATGCTGAATCAGCAACGAAAATGTTTGTTGCAGCTTATTTATCAATAGCAACGAAAGTCGTCGATTAGCAACGACATTATACGTTGCCGTTTCTTTATATGTGCAACGAAAGTTGATATAATTTGTAACGATAAAAAATGTTACATTTTATTTTAGTATTAGAAACAATATCCTCTCCGTTGTTATTAGGTTAATTTTTCGTTGCCAAATATTATATTTTTAATGCCATTAGTAACGAAAATTTATTGCTAAATGTATTACAAATTGTTGTTATATTAAAACGTGGTCAATGCTTTGGTAACGAATTATATTGTTGCCAAATCAAAATTTGATATTCTTTTTGTGTACCTGACTGGCTCAATGTCCCCATAACAAATAATAGCAAAAATATAAAAAACTAAAATATTATTAACTTAATAAAATCATCCACTACATAATCATTCATTATCTTTACAATTAACCATCTAAAACTACCACGATTCTTCAATCAAAGTATATATCTACATATATAGAGAGTACACTTCAAATTCCGTCCCTTGTCTTCCGTAAACGTAGCACGGAAATTTGATACCCAGTATTGTAAAGCAGGTCGTAGAAGCAGTCTTTCTGCACATTTAAAAATAATAACAAGTCAGAAAAATGAAGCAAATAGGTCACCAGAGACACTTAAGTGCCAAAATCAATACACAAAGACAATAGAGTTGCTACATAGTACTAATGTACACCGTATTACCAAAATCAATACAAAAAGACAATAGAGTTACTAAGGGTTTGGTTTAACTAACAAGACATAGTTTGTCAAAACTAGCATATATTACACTTTATATGGTAGAATGAACGACCACAATATGATCAAATGCTCTAGATTATATCTATACTAGCCACATCATATAAAATCAATTACAAAAAGAATTTGGAAATTGAGAAGTTATAGAGAAAGCACCTGAATTGCATTGTGCATGGAGTTCAAATCTTTAAATTCAACGAAGCCAAAGCAAAATCCCTGTTGCTGGACATGTGAATATGAGTACACAATAGCTGACCGAAGTGGAACACAATGATATACATTCTTAGTGTATTAAAAACTACCTTATTAATTCTGACTTGAACACTTCCTTTCACTATCAAATTAGCCTCATGCATTGAAGTTATGACTAAATCAATAAACAAAAAGGATAATGAATGTACTTTAGTCCAAAAATAAAGGAAACTGTAAATGAAGGATGTACATTATATCTTTGACAAGGAATATAGTTTCAGTGGCAGATCTCTATAAAAGTTGATGTATACTAAATCATGATTCCTTTATTAAGCTCAACGAGATCAACATTTTCAAAAAAGAAGAAGAATTAATATCCATTTTGCAGTTCATTGCCTGTATGAGTCTATTTTTTGGTTTTAGGTCTATTACAAGCAACAAAGTTGGTAGAAAAAAAAGTAAACAACAAATGGATCATCATTCCAAATCCCATTGCTTAAGTAGGTATTTATACACTTAATATATCTTTGATAATTGTGAATATATCATTAAATTATCAACATTATATATCACACATTAAAAAAATGAGATACAGGAAATGAGCTTTACATCACCAATCTATCATCTGAAAGATTTGGAAGAATTCGCTTGACAGCTACAGGTGTTCCAGGCCAACCTGCTTTTAAAATCTCACCAAAGGACCCCTAACAAAATGCAGAAAAAGTATTCAGAGAACTCCAGCAGTAACTGAACTCCAGCAGTAACTTTAACAACATTAATCAATAAGAAAAAAATAACTACTACATATCAATATATTTGCATATACATATATAGATTATATTCCATACTGGTTGAGGTTTTAGATGCAACATAAAGACAAAAGTTTTTTTTATAAATCTGTTAATTAATGCTCCATATTGCTCTAAGAAAAACATTTAAACCATGAACAAAAATGTCATACATGGAATAAAATAGGTGTTTCTGGTGATCTATAGCTTAGTAATCAATTTTGTTATACTTTTGATATCTGCATTTTTATACGAACTTAGTTTCTCTCAGCGCAGCAGATGATTCAGAAGATATAAGGAGTCATCCCTGACTCTATGTCATACCTTGTTTTCAGCTGAACCTCCAAGTGTAGGAAGACCTTGGTGAACCACATACTCAAAGTCAACCACCCCAATATTTTGGGACCGATCACCCTGTCATAAGACGCTTCATGTTATAATTGTGTTTAAGAAAGAGAAAAATAGCGCGGTTTTAGATATCTAACTTGCCTGTGCACAATAACCAAGCTGCGTGTCCAATCCCCAAGCATGAATCAAGTCATTCTGTTGAGAAATTAATTGAAAAAGTTATTTACTATCCAACTTCAGCAAAGAAGTTACTTCAGAGTTCAGACAAACTAAGCAAGTTCTTTATTAGTGACCACCAACCACAAAATTAAGAAAAGACCAAATGTAGATTGTTTATAGTTTTAATCAGTTTTAGCTATATTGAACTTGTTTAACTGTTATATCAAAATATATGGCCAACTATAATATTTTCCAATATTATACAAGTGAACTTCCATATCAGCATTTTTTCTACTTTCTACCTCATCTACTACTAATAATAATATAGAAATACCTAACTAGACGGATGCATTTGATCACCTATAACATATTGCCTTTAGTGGCTCATACAAATTTTCTTTGTATGACCACAAACGTTAATACTATAGAGATGAATACCTGAATCATATGCCATACACAACGCCAGGATTCCCTTGAGAACACAGGAGCCATCATTTCTACCCACCTATAATATGTTTTATAATTTCTTTATTGACAAGATAAATATCTATAAATTAGTTAATTGCGATCATTGTGTAAACTAGGACCAGAGTTATCAGAATGTTTACCCAGTGCATGGAGGATCTGTACTGTTTGCATAACATATCTTTCCGGAGATACTTTTTTTATAAATTCTTTTGTTAGCACAATATAAATCAGATCAGAAATATATTGGTGGCATTAACCTAATAAAATGCTACATACAACGGTTGCCTCAAGGAAAGCAGAGAAGTGCATTTCAATGAAAACTTCTAAAGTGCTTTGGCAACATCATATCAGCATAATGTTAGGGAATCATAAAACCATACACAATGAATTCCGCTACTTTTTCTAAATATGAATACCTGTGCACTTTTTGTCCCTTTTCCCGCGATGTAATTCGATGATGCACCTCTGATTTATCAGGATCAAGGGCTGGTTGTGATATATGAAGGCCTTCATCTTTAATAACTGATACATATCTGTGTGAAATAAAGGTGCAGATTATCAAATGCATTAAATCTTTGTCTTTATTCTTGACCTTTCAATATTTTATGTTAGATGAAACTATGATCTCTCTCATAGAAACTAAACTGCTTATATCATGTCTAAAAGAGCATTCTCACTTTACATCTCGTCTCTCTGCAATTGAAAATATTTGGTACCAAAGCTTTGATACGTCGTCATAAGAGTAAATCTTAAATAATCAAGTATAAATTTGAGCAAAAAAAATATAAACATAGAACCTAATACAATCAGGATCCAGCTATAAGAAAACATAAAGCCAAACACAAAATTATCTGGGATTTGAAACAGTAACATAGAATAAACCACTTGTACATTTCACAGCAAGCACTAAAGTCACCCACTTTACCTGCAAATAAGGAGTGACACACAGCAATAAATGGAACAAGAGATACATATCTTGCTGCAATCCATTTGAGGAAATGTTGGACATACTTCAAAGAAAATCAAGAATATATAAACAAAACTACAAAAGTAGGGTATCCATTATATAAACAAAAGTAGGTATCCACCATAACCATTAAATAATTCAAGTCAAAATTGCCACACTCTAAGTCTCAGACCTGACCATCACTAAGATGTCATGGGATAGAAATATTTTGCATATAAACTTTAATCAAGCTGCTTTGACCTCAAACAATATAGTTTTCAAACTTTTTGGTAATTCCAACTAAATTCGTTTTCAAATTTATTTACTTAACATGGTAACATCCTCAATTGCAAACAATTTAAAAATAATAATAACACAAACAGAAAACAAAACATAAAGGCCTCAATTCTCTGGTTTTTTTTTAAATGCTTCTTTTTTAAATCTTCGATAAGTAAGAGTATTATAAGCAAAGAGGCAACAAGGGGGTGCAACCCATGTATAATTAGAGGGGAATGAACGCTCTTTTGTTAATAGGATTGTATCTTCTTAAATTTCAGGTGCAATTTTCATTGCTGAGTATGGGAGATGATCAGATGGAGATCAAGGATATATGTGATTCTCTGGGAATCCGTTTGATTTCTTACAGTCCTCTGGGGCTTGGTATGCTTACTGGAAAATATACACATTCTAATCTTCCACGTGGACCGAGGTACACAAAACTTCTGTCTTTACCTTTTTACCAAACTAAATTGTAGAATAGAGATGAATAATTTAGTTCTATCTTGAAGGCATTGTTGAATCTTTTTCTCATTCAATATTTACCTCGTTTTATCAGGGGCCTACTATTCAAACAAATTATACCTGGACAAGAGCCTCTATTCAATTCGCTTAGCAAAGTTGCTAAAAGAAGACGTAAAACTATACCTCAGGTAAATTCGTTTTGTCTTTCATTACTAGTGGCTTAACATCCAGAGTGATGGGAAGATTTTTTCGAAGTCCCAATAAAGTCATGAGTACAATTTTGTCAATGCACCAGTAAAGTCTGTGATGTTCCTTTTATTCTTATAAATCAAGTGGTTTGTACCTTCTGCAGTTTAACATAAGATATGCACCAATTTCACCACTTCAAGGCTTTTTTAAGATGGAAATTAGTCATCTAAAGTTGGGTTTCTTGTTTTTGTGGTTTAATGAACTTAAAATCTTATATCTGTGTGTGTTTTTTGTTTTTGTTTTTTGGGGATGGGGGCTTTGAAGCTGGGAGGATTGTTTCACCCAATTACAACCATGTCAGCTTTATTGAACGGATCTGAGAAAATTATTGATGAATTGAGGAGCTCTATTATTAAACATCAATCATAACTACTTATAGTATACAGTGAGATTGCTCCATTGCTCATATATCAATAGTTTCTCATTCATTTTTGTTTTATGCTGGCCACACAGGTCTGCCTTGCTCCTATTTATCTGAATCAACATGTATTTCAAGGTTCCAATCACAATTTAACCTCTAAAATATTGATTACAATTTACACAGACACAGTAGTAAATTAGAACAAAGAACAAGTTAGCCCTATATTAAATTAAACAAATTAAAGACTTTAGAACTCACAATTTAAGGAACAAGAAGTCAATAACTCACAATTTAAAGAACAAGAACTCACAATTTGAAGAACAAGAACTCACAATCTGGGTTAGGGCAGAAACAGATTCAGACTTCTGAGGGATGACCGAATGAGACTTGAGAGATCGAGATGAGAGATGTCAGATGAGAGATGAGAGATCCGAGTTGAGACTTGAGACTTGAGACTTAAGACTTCCGAGTTCGAGATCTGGTCATCTGGGTTTGGGGCTCTGGGGCTGAGTGCTGAAGTGACGACAAAGAAATGAATTGAGAATATGGGGCAGCCCAACCCTTTCTCTGGTTAGCAGCCATCACTGAGAAAGAAATCAAACAGAACACAAATTCAAAAACCCTAAATCCCTAACGTCGTTTTCTTCACCGCGATCCTCCTCCTCCATCTCTTCAGCAAACATTAAGAATAAGAAGATTAGATCTAGATCTAAATATCTTTTAAAAGTAATAAAAAAATAATGAATTTCAAACTAAAGTTTATTAATAAATGAATGTTAATTTTATTATTTTTAATAAATATAATGATTAATATTTTAAATTATAATTTGAGTAAGTTTTTATCATTTTTGAAATATTAAATTTTAAAATGAATACTTTAATTACAACTATAGCTAGAATAAGAAAAAAAAATAATGAGTTTTAAATATAATATTAATGATTGAATGTTAATTTATTTATTTTTAATAAATACAATAATCAATAATTTAAATTACAATTTAAATAAATTTTTATCATTTTTGAAATTCTAAATTTTGATTTTAAAATGAATGCTCTAATTACAATTATAAATAGAATAAGAAAAAAACTAATGAATTTTAAAGTATAGTTTATTAATTCTAAATTAATTTGAACATAATACATTGTAATAATAAAATTAAATTATCCATGACCACCTGAGCAAACAAGCTTAGCTGTTATAATTTTATAAGGATTAATCTTTATAATTAAATAATTAGATCCCCAAATTAAAAGACAAAACAGATCCCCAATAAGTTCATATGAAACGCAAGTTTCATACTAATGCCAATACATGATTACCATATAGTAATTATTTTCAAATTCATCCTTATAAAGAGAATGACGTCTTTTAAGTACTAGTTAAAAATATAATAACAGTGGTATGATTGTACTTCATTAATTAAAAATAACTTGATAATATATTAAAAAAAATTCTATCATTTTATAATATTAAAATAAAATTGTATCTATAATTTTGTAATTGATAGAATATTTGAGTCCATTTATATTTATTGTCAATTGCTTTTTTCTATTATCTATTTTTTTGGATATGATATGAACCAATATTCATAATTATTTTCTCAAAATGCTAAACTACTAATCAAACAGCTTTTTGAAGTATATATTATTTTTTTGAACAGTCCCAAGGACAATTTCTTGCGGGTATGAATATCACATGCGGTTCAATTTTATTCTTTTCAATACCACCCGAATTGTCCAACCAATCATGGCCAGAAGCTTTAATTGGTTTTTATTCAAAGACTACATCCCCAAATTAAAAGACAAAACACGTCCCCAAATTACATAATTTCCGGTAAATATTACATTATGAAATTAATGATTAACTAAAATATATTTTAGGTAAATTAAATATATATTTTAGGTAAATTAAAAAAATATTTATTGAAAATTATGTAATATTTAAAAAATAAATTTGGGGCTAAAATATTAAATATAATATTTAATATTTTACCGAAAATATATGTAAATATATTTCTGATAAAATATATTTAATATTTTAATATTAAATATATTTTACCAAAAATATATTTAATATTTTAATTAATGATTAATTAAAATATATTTTAGGTAAATTAAAAAAATATTTACCGAAAATTATGTAATATTTAAAAAACAAATTTGGGGCTAAAATATTAATTCAAAATATATTTTAGGTAATATATTTAATTAAAATATTTTTTTTAGTAAATATTTTATTATTGTTAATATTATTATTATTATTATTGTTATTATTATTATTATTATTGTTGTTGTTGTTGTTGTTGTTGTTGTTCTTCTTCTTTTAGTTATGTACATAACAGATCTAAAGAAAGGGGGAAATGATTTGTTTAGTTATAAATATTAATTCTTGCAAATTTATAAAAGCTTGGCTTGTTTGCTCAGGTGGATCCAAGTTTTAAGCTAGAAGTCTTGTGTTCGAATCATAGCAGCAACATTATTTTTGGGATTAAGATCAATATTTGCCACGTCAGCCCATCCACGTATAAAATAAAATAAAAAATATCCATGTCAAATCTGCCACGTATGCAGGTCAACGCACATGTGGCGCCTGGGGCTCGAAGTTCAAATTTTTTAATAGAAAGGGGCTCAATTTGCGTTGACCAAAAGAAAAGGGCTCAATACCCAAAAACCTCTAAATAGTGATCGATATATATATATATATATATATATATATATATATATATATATATATATATATATATATAAACAAATATTCATATAAATATTTATGCATGAAATACAAATATATTATCATCTAATAATAACACAATAATTTGTCGTTTTATTCAGTGATATATAAAATCGTTAGTATAAAAAGACCTGTTTGACTTTTTTTCCCTTTTTTCCACAAGCGCTAATTATTATATCAATTCTTTTTTTTACAATATAAAAAAGCAGTAGATTTTCGGGAAACAATAGCATTAATTATTCCTTATTTTAAAATGTCTAATATTAAAAAACTAAATAATTAACTTGGCTATTAATTTACGTTATAATCTTCTATATATTGATCATGTATGATCATTGATATGTCATTTAATTAATTATTTCATTACCAATTTCCATCAAAAAAGTGTTCGATTGCCTATTAATTATTTGCTGCAAAAGAAGAAGATAATTGAAAAGAATAAGTTATACTATATTCCAAGGCAAAATAAATAAATTAAAGAACAAGTAAGATAAATATCATAATTTTGTAAGTATTTGTCATATATAAGAAAAAATTATAGTGTTATTATTTTTATTTTTATTTATTATTATTATTATTATTATTTTTATTGTTATTGTTATTGTTATTATTATTGTTATTATTATTGTTATTATTATTATTATTATTATTGTTGTTGTTGTTGTTGTTATAATTCATTTCTGTTATCGTTGCTAAAGCCCCATTTTTAGCAACAAAAAAACTTTCGTTGCCCACGATGACGGGAAATCAAGTGGCCGAAAATTTTGCAACATATTTTTAACGAATTTTTTTCCCGCCAATGAATTAGCAACGAAATTTTGCAATGACTTATGAATTTCGTTGCAAAAAGTGAAAGCCTGACACAATCTGCAACGAAGGACAACTTTCGTTCCTAAACATATACTTTTAGCAACAACTTATAAAGTCGTTGCCCGAAAAATCGTTGCTAAAGGCCCATTTTTTGTAGTGATCGTAGTTGCTGTGTTCGTGGTGTCGCTTGTAGATTTGGCATTTGGTTCAACCGCTTCCGCTTCGTGGATACTTACCGATTCATATGTAAGTATTATTTATGTGTTAGTTTCCACCTAATATTCTAACAAACTGCAAAAGAGAAAAAAGCCATATGAAATTGCATTGATGAGCAGTTGCGTTTGCTCATTAAACACAACTGCTAATGCCCGGTTCCTGTATCAACTGTGTTTTGCTCATCAAACACAGTTGCTAACGCCGACTCCTGCATTTGGGCCACTCACGTTTGGGCTACCAGACAAGATGAAAACCACATTGGCAGAGTAAACGCCCAAAACATGATATAATTAGTCTAACCGAACATGCACATTGTCAAGGGCGGAGACACACTTAGGCTGGAGTGGACTGTAGCCTAGGTGAAGTTTTTGACAAATATTTAATACTTATATATCTTCAAAAGCCCAGCCCAATATTGAATACATAATACCCAAATAACCCAACAAATAAAGAGCCCAAATCCGTTAACGTTAGAATGGAAGGAGTAGATGATATTATGTTATTAAGTTATTCATTCATGTTCGGATGGAAAAGTGTTGTGTGGCAATAAAAGTGTCTTCCAAGCTTTCCTTCTTCCTCTTCTCTGAACCAAGCTCGCTCCCCACCCAGCTCCAGCTCTTCTATTGTCGTTATTCAGGTGAATGCATTCTATCTCTCGCACAAGTCTCTCATGTTTTTGCCCTTGAAAATGAATAATAATCTTTAACTTTATTTTCTTTTGTCAATTATATAAACTTTTGTTTCTCTTATTCTGCTTTCTTTATCGTCTCTATTTGTTGTGTTATCATCACTAACTTTTTCCTTTTTGCTTGATTTTTTGTGTTATTTTCTTGTGTTTTTTGATTATTTTTTTGGGGAATAGATTTCTCTAATGGGTTCTCTCTATTCGTCAAAGTAATGAAATTTGTACCCTAGATGACATAATGATTTTATTGTTGAAATTAAAATAATTTGGTATAAAATTACCTCAATTGATCATTTAAAGGTAATTTCTGAACTTTACTTTTAGTTTTTGACTTTAGAGAATTTCAATTTGAACTTTAAAGGTAATTTATGAAGTTTTAGGTTTAGGGGATTTTCAATTTGAATAAGTCACAATGGAAAGTCAAGGAAGCAAGAGAGAAAAAACTTTGTTTTTTTTTCTTTAAACCAATAGAAAGTGCATCAATTAGTGAAGGGCATTCTCCATCTAATGGATATCTCAAATCACCAACCATCCCTTTCCAAATCTCAAAGAGTTGAAATTGATCTTAGTAATCTTGAATGGGATTCTGGGATTCGGATCCCTATATGTCAACATCTCGTTAAACAACGAGATGAAATTAGGAAAACTTACATCAAAATGGGTCCGTATCAACCTAATTTGGCAGAGTACCGAAGGACTAAATCAAGGTCACAAAATCAAAATTTTTAATATTCGTGGTTTGAATCCTTTCCTTGGTTAGAGTACTCTCCATCAAAGGATGCAACATTTTTTTCTATGCTTTATTTTTCAAAATAAGGTGCCTCTCTATTCTGCATTCAATATTGAAGGGTTTAATAGTTGGAAAATGGTTAATGATAGAGTTAGATGTGTACTTTTGATGCATGTGGGAGGTCCTACTACACCACATAGGAATGCAGTGAAATGTGTTGAAGACTTAATGAAAGCAACTGGACATATTGACAAAGTGTTAAATGCACAAACTCTAGAAGAAGTTCAGAAGAATCAGTTGCGACTTACGGCAACAATTGAGAGTATAAAGTGGTTGTGACACCCCCAAATTCGGGTTACCTGACCCCCGAGTTTGGTATTCACGATCCACAATATAATAACATCTAACTACACATTCATATAGAAATAGTAATACATATCACATTAACATATGTTGTTAATACATTAGTCTCAGGTCCGCTAACCTTAACATTACAAACATACCCCACATATACAAAAAAGGTTTACAATACAACATAATAATATTAATGTTCATTATACTAATTTATCACTATGCCTATTCCTTTGTTCTTCTTCACAACACCTTCTGAAACTTCGTCCCTAGCTGAAAAGTTTTATTTAGCAAGGGTGAGCAACAAGTTTGCCCCGCAAGTTAAGACATACGATAAATGTATAGAAATAAATAACAAGTCTTCTCGCATTCTATGCAACAATAATCTGATAATGAAAGAGTATAACGCTTTCAAGGTTTTCTACGATATTCAAATGAATAATCAAGAATTAATTCTACGAAATAGCAAAGTGAAATGTTTTCCAGATTTATGTTGAGCGATCCATTGGATCTTGAACTTCTCTTATCGAGTAACTATCAAAGTTATACTTTGATATACCCAGGTGTATCAGATAACCATAAAGATTAAATCATACCCCTCTGCAGGTATATAAAGAGATCAGCTTTATTATACCCTATATTATGCATAATACTTAATCGCGCGCAAAGGCCGAATATACGACCAATAAAATGTTCCCTTTATATAAAAAAGTTGTTCTTCTCACTCTCAGAATCAAGATTTGATTTAACAACGAAATACTATGATTTTAATTTCTATTTACTTCTCAATCTAGCCGAAATAATTAGCATCAATCTGTTAATAACAATTGAATTCTCTTCTTGAATCTATCAAGTTCTATAAATGTTCGTCTAGCCAGAATAATTAGCTAAGACATTTCTCAACATAATTTGACAATAAATAGAATTATCTGTACTGTCAATTCTAGCTTCTACGGATATAAATATCCAACAACAGTTATTCTACGAATGTATATTTTCCGAATCAGTAATTCAATTTGAATTATTAAACATGCACTAACTGCGAATAATCAACAATAAATTTTTGGACATGGTATAATTAACAATAATTAACCACTATAATAATTGAATGAATATAACTCAAGGTTGAGTTAGAAAACTTGCCTTCTCCGCTGATTACAGCTACACAATAAACTTATCTGCGCTCGTAAGACCTATAACCAATAATATCGGTCTCACAATTTGCACAATAATTTATAACACGCAACACTGTATTTTACACTCAAACTTCTCCTAGGCACATTATCACATAGTCACATCAGTGTTTATAACTTATATAAACACTTCTCAAGCCTAACTAATTCAGTCGGGTTGGACTTCGATATGTTCTTGGTGTACTGGTAACCCTATCCGACAATTAACACAGTTATTGTCAAGTAAACTTAGTCTCTAAGCTTCAATATTATTTTAGATAAGTCAATTATCATTTTATAATACTTTTTGAAAGCTTTTAATAATATTAAAACAATTATTATAATTTATAATATCTTTTCAAACATCGGAATCATTTTTAAAATGATTTAATCATCAAATAATCTTACCATCATTAATAATATAAAACTATTAATAACATACTTGTCAAAATATTAAAGTTATTATCAATAACTTAAAATATTTTTAAATCATCAATATTCTGCATAAATGATTTTTAAAATAATTAAAATTATTTTTAAATCATCACCATTAATATTTAAATATTAATGAATTTATCATTCAAATATTAAAAGTCATTAATTATAACTTAAAATATTTTTAAATCATTTTTCTCATTTTAAAATGATTTTTAAATTAATAAAAATCATTTTTAATTCATTTATTTAATATAATAATTAAATAAATCTAACATCATTAATATTAATTTATTAATGAGAATTCTCCAAAAATATTGAAAATTATATTTTATAATTCAAAATATTTTCTAACACTTTATTCTCATTTAAAATAGTTTTTAAATCAATAAAATCATTTTTATCTTATTTATTTAATTTAAAAATTGAATAAATCTAATATCATTAATATTAAATTATTAATGAAAATTGTCTAAAAATATTAAAAGTTATATTTTATAACTCAATATATTTTTAAATACATTATTCTTATTTAAAATAATTTTTATACAATTAAAATCATTTTTCTCTAATTTATTTAATATACTAATTAAATAAATTAAATATCATTAATATTCAAATAATTATAACTATTAATGAAAAATATCTGAATTAATCAAAAATTATTTTTCATAATTTAAAATAATTTTTAAAACTATTTTTGGTAATTTTTATAATTTATTTCAATTTTTAAATAATTTTTGGAAAATCAAAAAATAAATATATTAAAAACCGTCGCTTTAGGCCTTTAGCGACATAAAGCGTCGTTGTTGGTGTTCTTGAGCTCAAGAACACTGACAGCTTAGTGTTTAAGACTACTACTTTGACCACGTTTAATCTTCTGCCTATTTTGTTTCTGGGCTAGCTTGAACCTTGTTCGTGTAGCTGAAATGTTATACTTGTTGGGTAAAATCTAATTACGCATAACACGCAAGTATACGTGGTCAACAAGTAATAAAGTGATAAGTAAAGTATCGTTCCCACAGAGATAAATTAGCAAATACCTTAACTTACAATTACCAATCTTTTATTAACACTAATTTTATTAAACAAATCAAATCAATAATTTAAATTAGCAAAACTAAAATTTAGAATAATTAAATTAACACAAAACAACCACGAATATCAAAATATGAATTTTCAAACAATTATTGGAGAATTAGACTTATGATTTCACCCTAAGCTTCACTTTGATTTTAACACCTTTATTCCAATTTAACGCACTATCCCAGTTTATTAATCAAGAACACGAACGTAATATTAACCACCTCTCGATGCACTAATACCATATTAACTTCAATTCACAATTAAGATAGAAATCCGTTAAACACCTTAATCAACTAACCCACTATATCTCTATGTGAATTACAATTGAAGAAGGTTGAAGAATAAGTCCTCTATCCGATTACATGCGGCGTCAAGCATATCTCTACCTTAACACTCATCAAGTTTAAGCTACTAACAAAATCCTGAACACATGCTATATCAACTAGGTCTAGATTCGAATATCCTCTCTCGATTCCATCCAACTCCACAAAGAATTATTGAACAGGCAATTCATAGATTCAAGCACAAATTAATATAGATAAACTGGAGAAAGCTTATTAAATTGGAAATCAAAGTTTACAAAATCATCGATTCACTTAAAGATCCATCACAAGCCTAAAAAGTAAATTAGTTCATAATAAACGAAATAAACACTGAATAAATCATAGAAATCATTCTTCCAATTATAATAAATAATCTAACACAAAGAATATTAGTAAACACCCTTCACGAAGACTAGGATTGCAACTGTCATGAAAAACTCCTCGAAATACTCCTCCACACTTGCTATCAAAAACTTAACTTCGATCTTCGTAAAAATGCTCTCTCTAATCTCCTCGTTGTTTTTTATAGAGTAA